>VZDJ01000594.1:569698-671717 GCA_008694505.1 Cyanoderma ruficeps | reverse complement strand
TTTTTTTTTACAAAGCAGAAACACATACGTCTGTGCCTCCAAAGGCATCTGTCTCAGGAGTGATCCCTGGCCTCGGGCACCACAGCACAGACACTCCTCAGGGACACTTGGAGGGTGCTGGGTCCCATCTCTGCAGCCTCTCCACGTTCCCATGGCAAGTGGAAACAGGACAAAAACAGTCCTGAGCTCAGTGTTAAAAGTTCAGGCTTCTCCCTGAATAATTTTCAGCAGAAAAGAAGATTCCAGTTGTCTTGTCCCAAGACAAAAATTCCAATGCCATGTATTTACCATCAGGCAAGAAAAAGCAGGTTTACTTGTTGTTTCCTACTTGTGGGAAGTCCAGTTTTCCACAGCCACGATCCCAAAGAGCAGATCTGGCTTCATCCAGACAATATTTTGGGAATTTGGCTTTTGTGACAACCTAGCCTAGTGGGAGGTGTCCCTGCCCATGGAAGGGGTTGGAGTGAGATGAGTTTTAAGGTCCCTCCCAACCCAAATCATTCTGGGATTCTAAACATGAGGAAGAGGATGCTTGGAACCCCACACCCCAAAGGGACCAGCTCGGGAGGAAGGGGGTTGAGTTTCTCCAGCTGAGTATTTAATAACATGTTCATAGAGAGAAAGAGGCTTTGAATCATCCAGGGAAATACCTGTTATCGAATTGAAAATAAAAATGCAAAATCTTAATGAAATACTCCCAAGCCCAACGCGGTTTTAGGCAAATCTAATTTTAAATACTGTGAAACTAGGAAAGAGGAAGCAGCAATTTCTCAAAAGAAGAAAATAACTGCAATTAAAAAAAACTATTTGATGGTACAAGTTTTGGCTATGAAATCTGAAAAGAAACTGTCTAACCCCCCTGTGACACCAACAGTGAGAGGAGGATGACAATTCCTTCTTCCTTTAGTGTCTCATCTAGGCTAAAGCCCATGAAAATTCAGTTTTTAAAGGCAAGACTAATTCCCACTGACTGCAGAGGAAAGATGAGCTCACCAGCCGATTTTTAAGGAAGAAAAAGTTCCACTACAGAACCTGGAAGTGTCCCATGGAATGGACACTGGGTAGACCCAGGTCCCACACCTTGGGGGTTCACACGGATCACCATGGCCAAATTTTCAACCTGAACTGATAATACTGAAAATATCTTTTACAGACACATATTTATATAGACAGCTTTAATGATTATAAATACATAAAAGTATACTTTACTAATATATATTTAACATATCAGTGAACGCATAGTGTGTCTGTATATGATATATAGACACACTATATATATATATGCTTATGCAATTTAATTAATATTCACAAAGTGACAGTAGCTGATTGCCAAATTTTGTCCTATTCTGAGCACACTGATTTTCATTAGGAACACTGATTTTCCCACAACACCATATTAATAACCTGCTCTCTGTTTCCTACAAGTTTAAGTCAAAAAATTTATTTGGAGCCTCGGGAATAGTGAACATCTAGAAAAAAAAAACACCTTTAAACACTTATTATTGCTTAGGTTGAAGCTCTCTGGAATTCTGCATAATAGAAACCTTGTGGATTTTTGGGATTAGATTCCCAGAATGGTTTGGGTTGGAAGGAATAGAAGAGCTCAGCGATGTTTTCTCTTTTTTCAGCCTCTCCACCAATGGACAGGTCCCTACCCAACTGTGTGAAAACTACTGGTTTGGGGAGTAAAAAAGGGAACTTTGGGTTTTCATTGCAGGGGAAACAGTCGAAGTTTGTGTGGTGCCACCACGTGAGGGAGCCCTGCCCTCAAAAATTCCCGTTTTTAGGGGCGACAAAACAGAGCAGGAACGAATCTGCAGCTCCAGGGGAATGCCAAAAACCAGAACCCCTGGTCAACCACAAATCCCAAACCATCTCAGCCAAGCCTTGGGAGAGCTGGGGAGAGAGGAGATCCTCAACTGGGGAGAGAAAAAAATGACATTTTTTATACTTTCCTCGTTTATATTAGAACACAGAAAAAGTTTATAGTTAAAAAAGTGAGGTGCGTTATGTCTGTCTGAAAACCAAGATAAGCTCATAATAGCATCAATCAAATTCACAGGCAAAGAGTAAGACAAAACTCAGCCTGGAAACACGAGAGACAGAAAGCTTTTATATTTTGCCCATAAATTATGTTGCTGCCCGCAGTGAAAATTTTGAAATATCCACACAAAGGGATTTAACCACCCAGCCCAAATGCCTCCCACCAACTTATTCTGACAAAATTCATTACCAAGTAGGGGCTAAAGCAGCCAAGGTGGTTTTTCACCACACAGAAACGTTCACCATATTTAAATTACAACTTAAATGAGTCAAGTTGAGCTTGCTCTGGCATCGTGATCCTCCCCTCCCTGCTGCTGTCATGTGCACTGAACATGACCTGGGGTTCCCATGGAAAAGGGAACTGCAATGACAGCCTAAAGCACCAGCAGCAGCAAAGGGAGCTGGATGGGCTTCCCACAGCCTGAAACCCATTCCTTCCTGAGGCCAAGAGCTGGATTCAAAACCTAAATAACAATTTCCTGCACAACAACCTTTCCTGGAATCCTGTGCCATTTGTGCTGCAGAAAACCCCACAGACAACTCCTGAACATCCATCTACCACCACACAGATGGTTTAAGGTTTGGCAGAAAGTCATGGAAACCAAGTGTGGCCAGCAGCACTCAGCCCTCACAGCCCTGCTGGACACCACGGGGTGCACACACAGCACGTCCCCAGGGTGAGGGATTCCCCTCCCAAATGTCAGAGTCCCAGGGCTGGGAAAGGCCAGAGCCCGGAACCAGAGGAATTCCTTTGTTAGAAAGTGCCACAAAATCATGGAATGGTTTGGGTTGAAAGGGACCTTAAGGACCATCCAGTTCCACCCCCGACACCTTCCACCATCCCAGGCTGCTCCAAGCCCTGTCCAGCCTGGCCTCAGACTATTCCAGGGATCAGGACACCTGTGCCAGGACCTGCCCACCCTCACAGGGACCAATTCCTTCCCAATATCCCATTTAACCCGCTCTGTGTCCTTTTGAATTCATCCCCCCCTTGTCCTGTCACTCCATCTGTTGTCCAAAGTCCCTCTGCAGTCTCTTGGAGCCCCTTCATGCTCTGAACTCTGCTCCGCCCTGGTTCCCCCCAGAGACATCACAACTGGTTATACTGAGCAAATCTGAAAAAGAAAGTTATCAATAACTAAATTCATACTTTATCAAGGGTACAACTAAGATACTAAAAGTACAGGAATGTTTCTCCTACCTCACATTCCTTTCAGGGCACCTTTGGATCACTTTAAATGTTTTGCAAACTCTAATTATAACAAGTACCTTAAAAAGGTGTCTTGGCACCGCAAGCCAAAATATTTGGGAACATTATTACACACCTGTCCTCAGTCTCTCACTTCTTTTACGAGGCCACATGATCCAGAAAGCTTCGAGACAAAACTTCTGAGACACAACCTCCACCTACACCCAGCTCCTCTGCTCCCTGATTCAGATCAGGGTGGATGGTGGAAGAGCACGGGAAGAACCACCACGGTCTCCTACCCACTAATTACCAGGGAATGGGAGAGGCTTTGACAGTGCTCTGTACCCTCCTCACAAGGGGTCTCATTTTCTCTCTTCGCTTGTGTTAACTAACTTAGCCTGTAATTAAAAGAGCTGCAATCCCTGTGATAAAGCGACACGTCTGCTTTGCTCTTCGCTTCTCTGCTCCCCGCGTTACGCCACCCGTGTCACACCACTGATCTAGTTAATAATCAATATTCAGTTATTTAACATGTTTATTGATGTATAATAATCGCAGAATCCTAGAATGGTTTGGGTTGGAAGACACCTTAAAGCCCATCTTGTTCCTTTTCCCACGGGCAGGGACACCTTCCACTATCCCAGGTTGCTCCAAGCTCCGCCCAGCTTGGCCTTGGACACTTCCAAGGGCATCTCCAGCTTCTGGGTTCCCCCACGCTGCCCACAGGGAGCAGATTTGGTGATGGGAGTTCCATGGCTGTGCCCAGGGAAGGCAAGGATGCCTTCAGAGGAGCGGTGCTGCAGGTCTGCAGACATTCGGGTGTTAATACGAGTTTACCATCCTGTGAAGGCAGCACTGCATGTCCAGGAAAGAACGGAAGGTAAAATTTTCCTTGGATCAGCCATGTTCATTTCCTCCTCACACACACATTGGGTTGTACTGGTTGGATCAAGCTCTCAGTGCCTCGTGTTCCTTTCCTCCCCAAATACGATTTGGAAAAAGTAACGACTTTGACAAAGGAACATCCTCATGGTTTCCCAAAAATTCTACTTTCCATTTTTCTAAATTAACCATTAAATACATTGGCCTCACATCAAGCTCTACATCCCTTGCTTGGCTCTCAGTCCCAACAGGAGCTCTGCAGGAGGCTGTCACCACACTGCCCAGCCCTGACCACACGGATTGGGAAGGGATGCTGCTCACACCACCCCGCTGAATTCCCGTGGTTTCACCCTGGGTAACAGTTATTTCCTTGGATGCAAACAGGGGACTGAGCAGATTTATACAGGCCTGTGTGGTCTGCACACAGATCACAGGCTGTGCTTTCCCTCCCTTTGACCATCCCACTCCCTTAATCCAGGACGTGCTCCCAGGATGACCCTGGAGAGGGAGGATGGGCAGCAGGACTGGCAGCATCTCATAAATCCAAATTCCATGAACCGACATCCAACTGCCATCGGAACCTGGAGCTCCTTCCCAGAGCAGGAGTGGGATGAATGAGCAGAGCCTTCCCTAATTCATGCACTCCCCTCCTGTCAGGAGTGAAGCAGTTGACGCTTCCATTCATCCCACTTTTCCCGGCGGTGTCAGGCTGCCCACAGAATGTTCTGTTCACAATTCCACGTGCACAGCTGCAATTACTGCTCTGCCCACGCTGCTCACCTGGGGCTGGAGAGTGCCAAAAACCTCTGGGCACGCACATAAACACCCAGATTCAGGGACAGCTCCAAACTTCACCCCTTTGTCCTGAAATCAGTGTTAACCCCAAAATGTTTTGGGATCATCTAGTCTCTCACGCACTTTGATAATTCTTTCTGCTTGAGAAACAGCAAAAGTAGGACTAACAGACCTCATGGACAGGGATCTTTTCTTCATTTCATCCTTTCTTAATTTCACCACATCTTTGGAACCGTCCCAGGCCAGGGCTTGGAGAAATCTGGGATAGAGGAAGGTGTCCCTGCCCATGGCAGGGCTGGAACTGGGATGAGTTTTAAGGTTCCCTCCAACCCAAACCACTCTGGAATTTTAAGACTCTATTACTCTCCCACACACACCAGCCAAGTATTTCTCTGAGTATTTGCTCAGCATAAAAGGCCCAGGAATTCATATCTACACCTAGGAATAGGACCTCTCAGATAATGGATAAATATCAGTGAAATTTGCCCCTCACAACAAGATCACTGATATAGACATAGAAATACCAATTAAAAGCCCCCAGAAAGTTAATTTACACTTTTATCCAGAACGTCTGTTTGTCTGTGAGCTAAAGCTAAAACATAAATAGATTTGTTGACATTTGTAGATAATGACTGCTCGAGTATACAGAATTTCAGCTCTGAAACACCTCAATTTTACAGAGAGGGTCCTGGTACCATTACCTGCCACAATTTACATGGATTTATCATTTATCTCTCAGAAACAAAAATTACATTCGGTAAAATCAGTAGAAAGCAAACAAAATATAGCCCATGCTAAAGAAAACATAATTACACAAAGCATTATTCAATTCCTAGCAAAACATAAGGGTTGCAATTGCAGCAGATTTTGCAAAGCATATGAAGCATAATCATTTAGCATTAGGTTAAGTTGGATTTTTACATATCTGAGGAAACAACACCAAGAGGAAAAAAAACTTAAGAGTGAAACACCCTCATTCATGCTGAAACTTCTAAAACATACTTTTAAATCATTTTTTCTCCACTTATTAATGGAGTTTCCAGGTCTTCCATCTCCTTACAATAAAACAATAATTGTGGTTAGGTTGGAATCGAAGGGAAAGTGATCAGCACTGCCACGGCCCAGATTAAAAGTGGTTTCTCTTAACCAATTCTACTGCTTCCAGAGATGGTCCCTTTGGAGAACATCTTTATTTTATTTTTTATTAACCGCTGTCTGAATAGCCTGCTCAGACTATAAAAGGCAAACAACTCTTCCCTCTCCCTGTAACAATTAGCAGCCATGATAAAGCTCCCATTTCCAACTTAGTTAATTTAGCATGTCAAAAAGCAATCTTTGCCTGGTAATTTCAATGCACTGAATGTCACAGAAAGGCCAAGTGACAGATTGCTGCATTTCAGTCAGAACACTCATCCTACTAAAAATGTAATCACTGATGTTCAGATCTCATTTGATATGCAGTGTACAATATTTGGGTTGGGGGCAGCCTTTGGCATCTTTTTTTTGCCCCCCTCTCATACAATAAAAAATGAATTCATGTTGCATTCTGAGTTTTGCCATCAGTTTTGATAATCACATGGACGGGTAAGCCTAGACCACAATACTCCAAAGGAATTCTGAGTTTATACTGAATAATCTGGAAATCACTCATCACTGAGCAACTCTGAGCTCAGGCTCGATAACATCAGTGAGAACTGGAACTCTGGTTCCGACTCACACTCAGGAGGCTGCAAAGTCCATCAAAAATAAATTAAAATCCTTTACCAGTCATTAACGGGCCCTGTGTTTAATCACATCCCTAAAATTGCCTGAACTCCATCATTGCAGGATGGAGAAGCTCCAGTTGGAAGCTGAATTTCAGGGCTCTGTCGTGTGCCTCGTGCCCCATCCTCTGGCAAGCTTTTCATGAGTCTATTTGTTACAAATTATTTTGATGTACCAGGAATTTATTTGTCTTCTTTCCCAAGAATAGTTTCATAACCTCGCCACATTCCAAATCTAAATAACACATATGCTCCATGTTTAACAAACTCCAGTTGGTGCTTCATATGTGTACTTTTCCTTTTTATTCCAAGGATATGGCTGCAGAGCATTGGGGATCAGGCACCAGCGTGGGTGAACGCTCTCTGAATCCCTGCTTTTCAATTGTCAGGCAGAAATTGACTGAAATTGGGGGGAAAATGATTGTTCTGACAGGCTTTGATAAATCATTGGCTCCAAAACTTTCTTTTCCAAGTCTCCCATGTCTATCAGAAGTTCAGTCAGGCGTGTCGCATCTCCTTCTTGCAGTGTCCATCACTGGTGTGCCATGGCACTCTGAGGTTGGTGACTTCAATTTACACTTCAGGTGTGAGGGAATTGGGATAAATGATTGATTTTTGCCCAAACTGAAGCTGTGTCAATAAATAAGGGGTGGGGAAAGGAGCTACCTGGAGGATGAAGAGTTACAAGGGCAAGGATCTAAGCCATTTATGCAGCAGCTTGTTCTAAAACTCTTTTTAATATTTACACTAAATTCTAGGTCAGCTGGAGTGGTGGGCAGGAGATCAAGCCCTTGATGAGGCATTAATTGCATGTGCACACCCACCCATGGGAAAGCAGCAGAGATAATCTCACTTCAGGCTCTGCTTTTTCCCCCCTCTTCCCCTTCCCAGCTTCCCCACGGGACCTGGCACACCTGGACAGCCCCACCAGAAAATTAATTAAGCATGAAGATGAGTCCTGGATGGAGACAGGACCACTCTGAGCCTCTAGACACCGATGCATGGAAAACAGCATTGGAAACACAGGTGTTTCCATCCCAGCCCTTATTAATCCCCTAAGGAAGTGCCTCCTGCACAGTATCAGATCATAAACAGTAATGAATGAGCTTTAATTAATATCACCCCACTGCCAAGGAGAGATATCATATGTAAATTCAATAAATCATGGCTCTTCACAGGCAGTGCCAATGCAAAACGAAGACCAGAAAGGGTGGTCTCAATCCCCCAAATTACCTCAAATTCCCTGAGCGTAAACACAAATCTGCATCCAAATCCTGGTACCTTCCCAACTGGCTTCTTAACACAGATCTCCTCATTGAGAGCCGTTTTTATTCACAATAAAGAGTTCAAGGTTCAGGGAGAAACAGTCAGAAAAAAAGAAGAGAGTGGAGGAATTTCCATAACACCCCAAGATTCACAGAGAAACGTGAATCCTTTAAGTAGGTTATTTCCAAGAGATGGCAGCCATAAATGCACATTACGTTTTGTACTCTTTCTGGATGGGTAGAAAGAACTGCACCTCTAAGTAATAAGAAAAACTTTAGTTCATTAAACAAACCTTAAGGGGAAGAGCAAATGAGAAGTGTTTTATATTCAGTGTCATCAATTCAGCTGAAAACATGTTTGTACCACTCCACGAAATGAACGCTTTTTATAGCGCCGTTCCTGCCAACGTTGCCTCATGAACATAATAAAATTAAACATGTAAAACCAACTCTGGAGATGGCAACAAATAAATTCCAGAGAAACGGCAACACGAAGTAACACACATTCCTAAACAAAGAGTTTGAGGAATAGAAAGAGAAAAAATAGGTAAAGTGAGGAAAGCATCATGCAGGGGGTGGACTGAGTTTATACAGAGGTCAGGGAAAGGGATTTTTCAGCCCTTTTTTTTCCAGTGTGTTTCTGAAGCCCCAACATTACAGCATTGGCAGCACCGCCCCAGACCACAGAAGTGATTAATTACAGACATTTCTGCACTTGATCCATTGATGGAAGAAGGCTCAGCTCCATCCCCCAAATGTGGCCTCACACCACTGCAAAGAAGTGACCCCGGTGGCCATGGAATCATGGACTCACATAGAAAAGATCTTTAAACCATCTTTAAACCCACATCCACACAGCTTTGAAATCCCTCCAGAAATGAGAACTCCACCACTGCCCTGAGCAGATGATCCTTTTGAGGAGAAATTGTTCCTGATGTCCAACCTGAGCTCCCCTGGCCCAGCCTGAGGCCGTTCTCTCTCCTCCTGTCCCTGTTCCCTGGGGGCAGATCCTAAATCACCCCTGGCTGTCCCCTCCTGGCAGGGAGTTGTGCAGAGCCACAAGGTCCTCCCTGAGCCTCCTTTTCTCCAGGCTGAGCCCATTTCCCAGCTCCCTCTTTGGGGCTGCAGCCCCTTCCCTGTACAGGGATCCTTGTCCCAAGGCACCATGAACACCACAGCAGGAACACCATGCCAGGGACTCAGCCCTGGCTGCTGTTTGCCCTTGGACATCCTGTAAAAATGAGGATGCTGAAGGTGAGGACCCTTCCCAAAGCTGAGCAGCCATCCTTGATATCTGCCAGAAATTCGGAAAAAATTCTCCTATTTCTCTCAGCAAAACAAAACGAAACAAAACAATCCAGGTAAAAAGGAGGATGAAGGAGGTGGTTTAATTTCGGGGTTTTCTGCAGGTTGTTTTTGGGATAGAACAAGCCCATCCCTCCCTTCATTCCCCTCGGCTCCCAAGGCAGCAGAGACAAGGGCTCTCCCTGCCTGCCACCCAACCATCTGAGAACAGCTGAAAGGAGGCACACAGAGCCCTCCAAAGTTATGCCACAGTCATCAAATACCAGAGGCGTTTGGAAACCACTATTGTGGCCCCGAGTAGGAGCAAACCTCTCCAAATAAGGCAGCATTTCTCCTCCAACGTGCAGGAATTGGCAGCTCCCCTGCTGGAGTTTATGTAAGATTTCTCAAACAGATCAGCCAACTAACAAATGTCCAAGAGCCTTCCTGGCTTTGGAGGGCAGTTGCCAGACTTTTCCTTGCAGGAGGGGGTTCTGATGTTGGGAAATGAATTTCCACGTTGGCAGGATGGAGCTGAAGGAAGATTCCAAACAATGAGCAAGCAGTGATGAATTGATGAAGAACGGCCACGCTGCCACCTCAAAGTGTCCCCTCTCGCATCCCCAGTATGGGTAATTTACAGAAAAATGGGCATTTCCAGAAAAATGGGGGGTCAGGCTCACATTACAGCAATGTGCTGCTCGAGATCAAGAGGATCAAAAGCAACATGGCCTGACAAATATGAGATACCACCGGGACAATCTTAATACGGACACAAAATATTCCAGAAGGGTCTCAGAGAGGTCAGACAACGCTGTATTTTTAATACTTAGCTATAAATCTACTTATCTCAGAAGATTGGCTGAGTAAATTCAGCTTCGCTTTCCAGCAAAAGGCTGCAGGACATTCACTTAAAACTTACTGGAGAGCAGATCTGAAAACCAGGCTATCCTGGTTCACCAAGACATGATGTGGCAAGTGCTTAGCAACATTCTTTCCCAATTTTTTTTAACCTCCACCAGCCTCCCACGGAGAATGACAAGGAGTTATTACCTCCTGACAATGAGCTCTTTCTTCTGCTTCTTGTCCCATTAGGCCCTGATCTCTGCTGCTTCTGCACAGGAGGTACTTTGAATATCTAAATACCTAAAAGATGTGATTGTGTGCACAAAAAGCTCTTCGGAGCAGGGAGGATTTGGGGCTACTGCACACAGAAATCTCTGAATAAAGGACTCAGCTTGTTTTGCCTCCAAAGCGTCCAGCATTTCAGATCTCAGAGCGATGGTGGCACTAACAAATTTAGGGATTATTATTTTATTATTTGTTAAGCTGCCTGTCAGAATTAGTGAAGTTTATGCTTGCATTCACTTAGATATTTTCACTTTCTGAACAGCAAATAAAAATAAGCACTGACACAGACCAATACAACAGAAAGAAAAGCCAGTTCTGTGGGATTTGAAGCCTCGAGGCACACCTCTTGCTTTTTTACCTTAATATACAGAGCAAGAAACAGAGAGTCCAGATCAGCATCTCTTTCACTGCCACATTTCATTCCTAAAAAAAATATTCACACACAGACAGCAAATTAAAAAGGACCCAAAGCCAATCAGCAGTTTGGGGGCACTGAATAAACGAGGCTTTGATCCGTGGTCACAGAGGAAAGGTAAGATGGACTTTTAGTTTGACGGGACTAAACCCGGAGCAGCAAAATAAGGATTAGATTTAATTCTGCTTTTCCCACACCATGCATAAAGACAAACAGCTGATGGCAGGAGAGGGAAGGGCAGAACACATCTGGGAAGACACACGGAAGGGGCTTTTCCTTGCCTCCTTCTCTGCAAACTCCACTCTGGGTTGATCATCTCTTCCACCAGCATGAGGTCAGGCCCAAGCTCTTTTATGTAGACAATTAATAACTCTTATCATCACTTGATTTATTCCTCTTTAACGTGTGTGCATCACATGGAGATGGACTGGGTGAGTTATTGCCTTGTGGAGCCAAGAAAAGAGTTTTGTTTTTGCTGTCCTGACGTTCTATTTCCTAACTTGAACAAGAAATACCACAGATCTGTATTTCAAGAGGGACACAAGCAATGACCTGGCCTAAACACACGCCTGATTTATTATTCAGATTTATAACTGTACTTTCTTCAGTGTTTGAGTTACACTTTTTTTTTTCTCTGCTGAAAAACAAGGATTAAATCTTAACCACAAAGCCTTGATTTCAGCTTAATTTTCCCGTGCACCATTTTCCTGCCTCCTGCAACTCCGAGGTTCCATGACTAAGCCCTTCCTCCTGCCACAAACTGATTTTTCAAGCACAAGGTTTCTCTTGTTTGGCCCATGCATGGAATACCACAAAATCCAATCATAGCATCTGCATTGAGTAAATCTCTGTTTAAATCTCACTACAGAGGCTCGGGGCGCCCTTTTCCTCCACAGCTCACTGGAGACAGCTCTGAGGGAGGCAAAGAACAACAGGATTCCTCCAAGGATGTTTCCAAACCAGCCCCAGAAAAGGGGCACTGAGCAAACAGACTCCCATAGTTCAGCACTCAGCTTTTGAGTTACATTTTCTGAAAAATAACTCCCAATATAACACAATCAATCATCGCACTGCACAGAGGAGTTTTCAGTCCAAAAGTGTCTTCTGTGCAACCGGCAAAGATAAATAGGAGAAAATCTCTGATGCCTTTTCACTTTCATGACCCTGAATATTCACCTTTGTCTTCAAGTCCAGAGCCTGCTGAACACAGAGAATTTAAGCCAAGGGGATCTGAGCCATAAATCTCCTTCCATGGCTGTGGCAAATCCACAGAGCCTGGTTTATTGACCCAAACCATTAATGAATGCGAATGGCCAAACCATGAAGGTTTCTGCAGCTCTACATCCCAACTGGAGTTGGGCATCCCAAGATCAAATCAAAATTCAGGAGTAGGAGCCCTACATTAAATTTATCAGTGTTGTTCTCTATCTCGACAGCAGCGGTTTCATCCCAATTTGTATCCATGAGGTATCAGCATTTCAGAGTCACCCTGACATCCTGGGAAGTTTTCATTGCCAGGTAAAACTCAGATAAATTCGAGAATATCACAGCAGCAACACCCAGGGATCTCTAAAATTCAATATTTTTTTCAAGTTGAAGGAGTGGCAGCCGGTCTCTCCCTGAGGGTCCAAGAACAAACTGACCTTCCTCAACGTGCAAAAAGCCAAACCCGGCCATGCTGGAAAATCTTCTTCTTTCCAAACCAAGGTCCTCGCTCAAGCTGAGCCAGGAGATGTTCAGATTGGACACTGGGGAAAAAAATCATTCACTGAAATCGTGGTCAGGCATGGAGGGCTTCAGCCAAAAGTTGGATTTGATGAACTCGGGGCTGTTTTCTAACCTTAATGATTCTGTGATTCTGGCAGGGTCTGCCCAGATTCCAGAAGGACACCAAATTAAACCTCAGCCTGCAGGAGCCTGAGGAAAGGCAGTCAAGTTATTGACTATACTGAGGTGCAGAACCCTCTTTTCCTGCCAAAATTTGTCTGTGAGAGGGCAGAAGACAAAAGCTTTTGAAAAACCCTCCTTGCTGAATTAAATCTATTCCCTCTGGGCATTTGCTCCATCAGATATAAAGATATATTTCCATTGCAGTCAAGATTTAGCCTTTTCCAGACTTTATTTTCCATCCAGTAAAACTGATCCGCACTGATTAATAAGCAGTAAAATAATTTAAGAACAAAGAATAAAAGTGTACTTAAAGTTAAGCCCAAATGTAAAATTAGAGACGGTGCTTGCATCTGCTAACTTAGAAATTAATCTGAGCCTAAAGAAAAGCCCATGGTGAGTTTAATACTTCAATTACAGTTTCAGAGGAGCAGAAATAGCCAATCCAACATATTCCATGGTGCCTTTCTGCTATGGACACAGCTTCCAACACGAACCTGATACACAAATGGGGCAGCTGCAGCAAGCTGGGTCTTCTTTCTGAGTATTTCTCTACCAAGTCACTTTCAAATGAGATGTTTTGATGTTTCCCACAGACCTGAACCATGTGGGAATCAAGAAAATATTAAAACAATGAACAGAAACCCTGTTAATCAAAGGTACAACACAAATAAAGCTCCTCTGGCTACGATAACCTCGTGGCTGAGTGAGCTGCTGGATAAACAGAACCAGCCAGACAAAGAAGAGCTGGAAAGGGATTAATTAAATCAGAAGCAATAAAGACATATTAAAAAGATTTCTAGAAAGAATAAATCAAATCACAAATGCATTATTATGGGGTCAGCAGTGCTATTATGGGAAGGATCTTGGTATTGGTCCCTCCTTGCTCATTACCCAGGTAATCAGATGGGTGACAGGGCTGAAACACCCCAGTGACTCCCAGCTGCCCAGGTTGGTCATTCCTAATGCCCTTCTAGATAAAAAAAATGATCCTTTCTCAAGGATTACAAGCACACAATGCCCAATAAAAAGAGCAGGATCTTTCCTAAGCAAGAGTTAACCGCAGAGCAAAGCCTGAGACAGGTGGATATTATCAGAGCATCTTCCCCTGGAAACGCTCATTTGTTTGCAAGTCAAAGTCCTGAAAGAATTTCTGACATTCCCAGCGAAAAGATCTCAAGTCAAGCCTTGGCTCAGCAATTTAATTCAGCTTGTTTTGTTGTCTGGGTTGTTTGTTCAGTGTTTATTGCCAGGCTTTGTTTTCCTGTCACCTCCGTACCCACTCCGCTGCCCTCCTTGTGGCTTTCTACGCTCTCATAACCCCCCGAGCTTCCTTTCAAGTAGCTTGGGGAAAAAAAAAAAAAGAGAAAAAAAATCACAGTATGAGTTCATGAAACAATGTATGAATAAGTCATTTCCTCCTTTAAATACACCTCTGAGTAAATGATCCAGAGACTTTTCAAGAACCATTTACATAACAGTCGCTGATACAGGCTTCAAATTTTCATGTCAATCTCAGGATGGCATTTTAAATCACCCCATTTTCCTAAATGAGGTGAGAGAATTTTAAGAGCAGATTTTGCCAAGTTCTAGACCCCTTCTTTTAGACCCCAAACCTTTAAATGGTGAATTCTCCTCATCCTTCTCCATTTGGGGTAGTGCAGAAATGTCAGAAGTGCTCTGGGTGTATAACCTATAATCCAAACACGCTTGGGTGCTACTTCAAATACATTTTCTTTTATGACTACAAATGCCATAAATTTCAGCAACTGTCAATCCCACTTCACAGCCTGCAGCTTGAAAATAAAATTTGGAGGCTTTGCTAGAAGTGAGTAACCATCTACTGCAGTACTACTGGGAAGACACCTATGAATCACAAGATGCTCAACTAGTTGCAAATAAATTTAGGTAATTTCCAGGCATAATTCATAGACAAGTAAACAAGAGAGTGGAATTTGGCTTCTACGTGGATTTCTGAAGTGTTGTAAGAACATCCATCCTTCCTGGGGCTCAGAAACCAAGAACAGGCTCAAAGGTGGATCTCTCTCTCAAACCTTGTTGGAGTTGGAAGAGCAGTGAGGAAGGTGAGGGTTCGGGCGCTGCTCCCAGGGAACAAGGGACAGGAAGAGGAAACAGCCTCAAGTTATGCCAGGAGAGGTTTAGATCGGATATGAGGGATTTCTTCCTCATAAAGGTCACCTGCGCATGACAGGAGGGGAGCTCCCATCCCTGGAGAGGTTTAAAAGCCACATGGATGTGGCATTTGGGGACATGGGGCAGTGGTGGCCTTGGCAGCGCTGGGAGTGGTTGGACTCTGTGGTCTAAGAGGCCTTTTCCAGCCTAAAGGACTCTGTGACTGTATTCCAGAGAAGTTTCTGGATGTGGTTCCTGCAGTAGCATGATTGCTCTGAAGGCACCAAGGGCCACACGGGAATTCATAACCTGGATCACCAGGGGGGTCACCACAAGATCCGTGTGCTGCTCCAGGGCTCCACTGGGAACTTTTCCTTGGCCTCAGGATGGTTCAGGGCTCTGCTGGGCTTCCCCTTCCCTGGGATTACATGGATGGAGTCACGGACTCCTCTGCCAGCCTGAGAACAGGAAGCCAGTGCTCAGATGAGCTTCTCTTGGAATGTCTTTGCACTCAGAGGTCTTGGATCACAAAGGGAAGGGCAGAGATGGAGATTGGGATCTCTGGCACGGTGGGAATCTCTCTTGGGGCCGGCCTCTGCATCCTCAACACTCCTGATTACTTTTTGTGCTGAGCCACGAGTCTGGACAATGGAGGGCTAAAAGAGCTCATCCACAGCAGTCGGCACTTTTGTTTGAGTGACCTAAAAGGACCCAGGGGTTGGGAGCCATAAATTCCCAAAGGTACGGCCACATTTCTTTTTTTGGCTCCGAGTCCGAGCGCCAAAAACTGGGACGGTTGACTTTGATGTGCCCCACTCCCAGACAGCACTTGTGACCCTGAGAGACTCCCAGCCACAGAAAAGGCCATTCTTCAGCTCCACCGAAGAGGTCACAGCCTCGGAGGTGTGGAATCCAAAAATACAACGTGATTTAGAGCAGAGCTGGAGGAGAAGACAAAGCAGCCGGGGCAAGGGAAGTGGCAGGAAGGCTGACTCCAGGCAGAGGAGGAAAAAGAACATGGAAAAGGGAATGGGAGCTCACAAAGGGAATCTGCAAAGAGTCCGGGGCTGAGGAGCTGTGACCCTGCCCCAGCTGAGCCACCCCAGGCTGTGAAAGAAGCTGCAATCCATCACTTTTATCAGCAGCAAGTCCATGCAGAGCTCAGTCACCCCCACGCTGGGTGACAAACACTGGGAGGATTTCTCAGACAACCTACAGGCACCAGGCTGGGAACAGGGACAGCACTGCCAGAGGAGAGGGAATTAAGAAAGATGATGTGAAAATCGGGAAAAGAAAAAGCCGGTGTCAAAACCAGCAGAAATCAGAGCCCGAGTGCCTTTTTTTTTCTGGTAGAAATCATGATTTTATCCAATTCCAACAGGTAGCGGTGCCAACTGTGTTGCACAACAAACACTGGAGAAGAGGCTTTGGAGAACATATCCATCACCACGGCGTGACATGTTAGTGCTGCCTGCTTCCCAGAGTGAGAACAAACAGCAAAATCCAACTCCTAATGAAGTCAAACAACCCAAAAAGGAAAAGAGCAAAGGGAAACACTCTGTCTGTCTGTCTCTCTCCAAACACATTAGCAAAATGGAGTGTTCATGATTAATTCACATTCCTTTCCCACCGTGCCTCTCCTGCTGGAGCAGCACAAAATCCAGCTCATTGTTTCTGCTCTCTGAAGATGCAGGAGCTTCTCTAAAACGGAGCTCTGGAGCTTTCCCAGCAAACTCCAGGATGTCTGCAGAGGGTTTTTTTACCTGGCTGGTGACAACTGCAGAGTGGCAGGAGGGGATTTGTCAGAGCTCAGCCTGGAGCGACACAGAATTCTACAGCATCGCATTATTTTGGGGCTCAAGGCACCGAAATTAGGCCGTAAAAAACCCAGAGAGAGGAGATCTTCACAGCACTGAGATGGGCACCATGGCTGGATAGAGAGATAATTAGAAGTTAGTGAGAATTTTGTACAATGTACAAGGAGAAAAAGGCCTTTCTTTTAAAAAGAAGAAAGCTAAAAACGCTGTGGTTCTACAACACTTCATAAAAGCCAGCTTTTTGAAGCTATTTCAATTAAGCCCAGCAAACTCTTCAAAAATCTTTCAGATTGTTCCAGATCTCACCTGACTCTGTTCTACATTTTCAGGCAAGGGGAAAGAAAAAAAAAAAGTTATTTTACTTTGAAAATCTACATAATTAAAACCAGCACTGTCTTCTGATTGATAAAGTTTCAAGTGACAGCTTTGCAGCAAGCTGCCTCCCACACAGAAGCAATTTGTAAAAGCCTTTCAGAGTTTTATGTAACTGAAAAATCCAAGTTGCTTTCATCCAGGTCTTCCTTTCCAGCCCCAGTTTAAATGTGGCTGCAAGGACCCGCAACAAACAGATGCCTGAATATAAGATTAATTTAGGGGCCAATCATTCTGTCTGATGATCAGGCACCGTCCAACAGCAAAGGCTTTTTCTTGCTGTTCTTTTGTATTTGGCAAATTTCGAAGCAATTTTACCCTTCAAGCCCAACTCAGCCCTAATTTTTCAGGCACAACTGGCCACACAACGTATTTGCCACCGGCCCAAATGAGCTGAAGTTCCCGTGAGAGCAAAGCCAAAAGGAACTGAAACAACAGAGAAATAAAAGATGACTTTAATTCCTTCCCTGGGTTGGCGAAGGCAAATCTGTGTTTGTTTTTTTCAGCCATGCAGCACCTTCAGCACTAGAGGGAGTACCCAAAAAAGCTGAACGTTTCCTTCGTCAAAACTTCAGCAACATTTGAACACGAGTTACAAAACTCTCAGCTGAATCCACGAGTTCTCTGAGATTTTTGAGAGCTGGTAGGGATAGGACAATTAATTCCATCTAAATTTGCCTGGTGGTTTTTGAGAATTGTAGGTCTTAGGAAATAATCTAAACCTCAAGGCCCTCACCTGGAGGCAGGTATCAGCCTCCCCATGCATAACAAGAGATTTTAAGGTAAAAAAAAATACAGGTAATGCATTTTCCAAAAAATAAAAAATTAAAAAAGTAAAACAAAGTAGCTGGATCAACGTTGGCCCAATATAGTTCAGGAAAACAAAATTTTGTCAAATGCAAATATCACTAGTGGGTTTCTTTTTTTTTTCTAATTAACTGATCTAGCTCTCATAACCAAATAATTGTGACATTTGCAGGCCAACCACTGTAATATTCCACAAATGCAGTAGAAACTGGGCAAAAACACTGAGTATTGAAAGATGAGAGAAAAAAAAGGTGTCAAAAAGAGTAAAATACTGAGAAAGTGTAAAAATATTTCTATTTTAGCACTGGTAGATAGGGCTAGTAAATTATTTTAATGCTGGGAAATTATAGCCAGCCATTTCATAAAATTCTCAATAACAGCATTTTCTATCAGCACAAACCTGAATTCTCATTTCCTTTGTACTTTGATGGTTCAACAGAAAAGTGATTTCATATATTAGATCAGACTATTAGGAATAAAAGTCCAGAAGAAGCAGAGCTGCCTATAGGTCATATTTTGGGTTGCATTTTGCTTTTCCTTTGTGATAAAGAACCAGAAGCCAAATTTGACTTCCAAGAAGTCATAGTCAGGTAAAAACACAGTGGAAGGGTGAGGGGAAAAATAAGAAACAAGCCGAAAACCAGCTCTACAAATCAGCAAATAGTCAACAAACCCACAGGACAAAGATTTGGGCTTCATGAAATAAACCCCTCATAGTTTCCAATTTTGGTACAAGCTGAGAAATATTAGATCAGGCTATTAGGACTAAAAGTCCAGAAGAAGCAGAGCTGCCTATACATCATATTTTGAATTGTATTTTGCCTTTCTTTTGTATCATCAGCTCCTCATTCACCATCAGCAGATCCAACAGAGCACCTCCCCAAAAACACCTCAGCTGAGGGAGAAAATATCCCTAAACCATCCCTGATGGTCTCCAGGAATCCCCTCCACGGTTTCCAACCCAAACATTTGTACTTCCAGCGCTGGTTAAGGTCACCCACAGGAATTCTGAGGGTTCCTGCAGCTGCTGTAAGGAAGCTGGGTGCACCCACAGCTCTGCCCTGTGTGCTTTCCATCAGCTGCTCCAAATCTCCCAGCCCAGCCCTTCCCTGGCAGTTCCCCCTCACAGCCCTGAGCACGAGCTTCTCCTTGGAGCAGATTCCCCTCTCCTCAGCCCCCTGGAAGGCTTTGGGTTCATGTCTCATCCCACTCTGCCATGGCAGGGACACCTCCCACCATCCCAGGCTGCTCTAAGCCCTGTCCAACCTGGCCTTGGACATTCCAGAGATCCAGGGGCAGCCACAGCAAATCTGGGAATTCCATTCCAGCCCTTCCCCACCCTCCCAGCCAGGAATTCCTTCCCAATCTCCCATCCAGCCCTGCCCTCTGGCAGTGGGAAGCCATTCCCTGTGTCCTGTCCCTCCAGCCTTGTCCCCAGTCCTTCTCCAGCTCTCCTGGAGCCCCTCTAGGCCCTGGAAGGCTGCTGGTGTCAAACTTCATTCCCAAACACCTGAACCATCCCATCAATCCACAAATTCCTGGCCAGAAGGGGAGGACACAGATCTTTCCCTGCCCTGATGAGAAGAAGACAATCTTTAATTGCACCCTGCAAGTCTGAAGAGTTTTGTTTCCTACAGACAGTGACAGCAGCCTGAGTGATGGGTGAAAACCCTCAAGACAGCAAACCCTGAACACCCTTTGCCAGGCACATCTGAACGATTTTCTTCTTCAGTCAGACTTTTCTCTTTTGTTCCAGCTCTGTTGTGATCATTCAACATCCAAGTATTACTGAATCCAGGAGTTTGTCACATAAAAGCCATTTTTATTCCTCTTTAGAGGAGGTTTTCATGAGAGATGTGTTCTTGCTAGGGAGCATTCTTAACAGAAAAAAATATATATATTAATGGTATTTTGCAAACCAGAGTGCTAAATACTTACTGAACCATATTTTTTTGCTAGTTACTTTGAAATAAAACTTGCTTTTTTAACCTTCTCATCAAAAGAGAAAGTAACCACTGCCAGAAAAAAAAAAGAAATTTTGAAATTTCGCCTCTCCTCCTGTTTAATTTTGTCCCAAATCATGTTGTGTGTGACCCCTTCAAAGGGGGAGCGTGGAAAAAGAAAATATTTGTGTGGTAGCAATGGCCTCATGTCTCTGAGGCACTTGCCACGCCAGCTGCAGGGATAAGGCTCCTGTTACAGATGGATTGTGGCTGCAAAGCAGCCAAAATGGAATGTTAATTTGGGCTCAGCCGTGCTCGGGGCAGGCAGGGCTCGGGGCATTCTTGGGGAAAACGAGGTCTCCACAAAAACCTTGCTCTGAGAAAGGCCTTGGTAAAGTATTTTAGATTTCTAATTTCTCTGATTAGCTCGAGTCTGGAGCTGTTAGAGAAAACAGCACCTTTGGAAAATCCTTCTCATTATTTTGTCCTTGTTTCCTGTTGCCTTTTGACACCTGCTTTCCTTCTGGCTCAGAATTTAGACTTTTCCAGAATGTATTCCTTGTCCTCTTCCATTGTCTTTATCTCCTCAAAGAGTTATTGGCTTCTTCCAACCTAAGCAACCCATTATTCCCATTCCTGCCTGTCGCCCTGATTTTTCAGCCTTCTGACTGTTTCTCATTTCTACTGGAGTTTTCTCACGCATTGTAACAAAAACAAAAGCTGATGTTTGCTGAATAATGCATTCCTTTCCAGGGGAAAGAACAAATCATGGACTTCTGAGCTGACCACTGGGGTCAGAGGGGTGTTCCTCTCGTCCCCCAATCCTTGACCAAATCCCAAAACCTATACAAGTTGAGATTCCCAAATAAACTTCCTTTTTCTTTTTCATCACCCATCCTGACGGGTGAGTGTGGCTCTTTTTGTGTCCTCTTGGGACACCTGCCCATCCATCTGTGGGGTTGTGAGGGTAGATCAAAGATAGGATCTCCCACAGCCAGTGATTTAACTCCATGGCTGTTCCCAAACACCACACATCCTGCCCACCGCTGGTTTTTTTATATTCAAGCATGGAATTTCTGTGGGTTAAGGACCCAACCATCTCACCCTACCCAAAGTAAGTCCCTGCAGGGTTTTTGGCCAAACTGAAAGTTGAACTACAATGAGGCACCTGAACCTCCAGAAGTCACGAAAACTATTCCAAATTAAGCTAAAAAGAAAAGGAAGAATTACTTAATCAGCATCTCCAAAAAGAAATCCAGTGTCAAAGCAAACTGCTGACATCCTCCTGACACTCAGCATCTGGGAGAAAAAAGGCAGGGAAAAGGAAAGAAAAGGGAAAAGAAAAAGGGTTCCAACAGGTTCTTCCTTGGTTTTTTCACCGCTGGAGCTTCCCAGCAGTTCCGAGCTGTTGTGTTCCCGTGAGGATTTTGCTCCCCCTGAACAGCATCTCCCACTGCACTTCCAGGTGCAGAAGGCTGGGCCAAGCCTGTTCCAGGAGATCATTTCTCATGCCCTCATCAATTTTTGTACACAAACCCAAAGCAACTGGAACTTGTCCACCAGGACAGGCAGCCAGAAAGGACTCAGGGCATGTTCCTGACATGACTCCAAACCACCAGGAAAAAAAAATATTGGACTTCTTTTGCTGTCCTCCAGACTCTGCCCTGATCTCCTTTGCTCATGCAAACCTCTCTGCAATCAGGGATTTCATCAACAGACATGAAATTGCCTCTGACTTTCAATCAGACGCTCGCAGGTGCTTTTCAAAACCTTGTACCCATCAAACACCTGGAAAACTTCCTCCACTGAGGTTATGGCAACATGAACAGGGGCCTTGCTCCAGACTAAATTGGATAATGTATATTTTTGGTAAATTTTGAGAGTGTTAGTATTAACTCAGAAATTATATATTGGACCTCAGAAATGATTCCCTTCTCCTCACAGAAGTCAGGACCAAAACCACTGGGAATTTATGCTCTCCATAGGTTTTCCAGGATAAATGGGATGACTCTGGCCAGTTGGATCAAAGCCTGAGATGGGCCCTGAGCAGCCCCATGATATCTGGGCACTGAACACTACCAGGAACAAAAGGAAAAATCCAAAGCAAAAAGAAAAAGGTTTTAAAACTTGCTTAAACACTTGCATCAATAAGAGCCTTTGCTCTCAGGTTTTAGACAGAGAACATCCTTGTTGTCACTCAGCTGTTACAGAACTTCAACTAAGCACTGTTAATTATCTAATATCAAGCCACTTCTTCTACTTCAAAGTAATTTTCCATCCTATTAGTTTTTATATCAGAAGTCATGCAGAACTGACTCTATTTATCTTTTTGCTCTCTGGTATAAGTTAGAGTTTCTTAAAGCACAGACCTGAATAAAATCTTAATATCCCCCTTAATTTGTCACCCATCTGAAAACTGAACTTGAAATAGTTTGTAGAATCTCTTCCACACAGGTCTTTTGTTTTAATTGAACTTTTCTTTTTCCCACAGGAAAGCTAATTTAGTATGACTTGCTACTACGAAAATTGAAATTCTTGGGCTAATTAATTTTTGTACCTGAAAGTGAATATTACTTTTTTTTTTTTTCCAGTTTTTAATTCCTCCCTCTACAAACTTCAATCCTTGGCATGTGAAACCAAAGGAGAGAGAAAAGTTTTCAGGAATTGGAAAACTTTACAGGAATTAAAAGTTTTAATAGGGATTACTTTACAGGGTGATAGAAGTTTTTCACCTCTACAAAAGTCAGTAGCTGAAATATAAAATCTGGAGGCAGTGAGAGTCCATTAAAGAATTTTGGCATGGTGGGACAGGAACACAGGAACTTTCCAACCGCATTTCCACGAGTAAAAAGAAGGAGATAAGTTAAAAGTAATTTTCATAGGCAGAGATACACTGGTTTTACTGATTGATAAATACCTGAGAGAAAAGAAACAACTTTCCTACACTTGCACCTCAAAGGGGTGAAGTTCACCCCAGGAGGACCAAGGAGATGACTTCAAGCACCAGGGCTGCTCTTGACATTGGGCTTTGACATCAAAATGATTTCATTGCATCAGGCAACAGGTATTTTTAGACATTTTAGCTATTTTTTCTATTCTTAGATATTTTTCTGTTATTTTCTTTCATCTACTTCTTTCTTTATAAGTATTTCCCCACAAAAATAATCCTATATTTTGCACCAAACCCCACAGATCTTTCAGTTATTTGTCTCTGTAGCCCATTCCTCACTCTGGATTTTTGCCTGCTGATAGAACACCTCACTGACTTGTATTTGCCAACAGCAGAGTTGAGAGCCACTTCAATAATTGCAGTAAAACCAGCAATAAATTGAAACCACTTACATCAGCCATACTAATAGTTCTGTGCAGAGTCTAGAACACAAAGAGGTGACATTTCACAGCCGGGTGGGACACGGGACTTCTTCAGCAGCACAAAGGAGCAGGGCTGGAGGATGTTCCCCACACACAGTTCCCAGCAGGATTTGCCTCCCTGCTTTGCTTTGCCTAACAAACCACCCAAAACCCTACCAAGGCCATTCAGGGACGGGATGTACCCCAGGGCAGAGGGTAATTGGAGCAAAGTCTGATGAGGAGTAGCTGAGAGTTTTCAGCCTGGAGAAAAGGATACTCAGGTGGGACTTCATTGCTCCCAACAGCTCCTGGCAGGAGGGTGCAGTCAGCTAGGGATCAGGCTTTGCTCCCAGGGAACAAGGGACAGGACAACAGGAAATGGCCTTGAGTTGCACTAGAGGAGGTTTGGGTTCAATATTGGGAAAGTTTCTTCACTGAAAAGTGACCAACCTGTCACCAGGGCAGCGGGGGAGACCCACTGAAATGTCACAGTGCCCTTTGGAATCCTCCCAGGGAGGGGTTTCAAAGCCGTGTGCGTGTGGCACTTGGGGACATGGGGCAGTGGTGGCCTTGGCAGTGCTGGGGAATGATTGGACTGGATGTGCTCAGAGGCTTTTCCAGCCTTTGTGATCCCAGGATTCCGTGTAAAGCCCACAGCATTTCCCCACGTCTCCAGCTGTGCCGTGTCCCTCAATGACGGATGTACCCATAAGCTGCAGAACAGTTGTTTTCTTTCCCATACACAGCTCTGGAAGCAGAAAAGCACTGTTTCCTCTGTTCCCTTTCCCCCTTGTACATCTTTCCACACCACTGGTGATCTGGCTGAAATCTTTCAAAGAATTAATCTGAGACTCCGGAACGGACAAAGCAGCACCTGCTGAAGGCGTGACAGCAACTCTGGGCTGGGGATCAGTTCCTTTCCCTGCCTCTTATTCCCCATGGCTTTCAAGCCACCGAACCCTCACCCTGCAGGTGTTGAGAGTATTTGTGGAAACCCAGACTGTGAAATGGGCACATCCAACCCCGCACGGGCCAGACGCCGCCCTCATTTGTGTCTATTCTCACACAGATTTCCAAGGATCAAAGTTTCAGCCTCAGATTTTCTGAATCATCACCAGTTATTTGAACCTTTTGAACCTTCAGGAACCTGCTGCGAGTCAGGTGGGCTCTGTTTCATGGGGCAAGATGGAGAAATTCCTTGTGGACACATTGTCACTCCGGAGTAGAACCTTCAGAGCCGCCTCTGCAATGCCTGGAAGGTGACGGGAGCAAGACATGACACCAACACCCTCCACAGGATTAGTCCCCCTGGAAATCTAAATTAAAGGAGGAGCAGGTGTCTGTTCAGTCTGGGCTTGCAGTTCCTTGGGGTACGTGGGGAAGTGTCAGCGTTACACTGGCGCCGCTGTGGTTCTGTCTGGGAACGCGGGTTTGGAAAGGAGCGCGACCCTCGGGATGTGCCCCAACCCCTCCAAGCACAGCCTTCCCTCATCCCACCCACCTTTGGGGGCCTCTTTGCACTGCCACAGAACCCAGAGAGAGACCCCAAGCTCCCCCACAAACCAGAGCTGATTCCCAGCAACACAAACCACTCCCCAAACCCGTTTTTCAATCGTTTTTCCCAGTTTGGGAGCTGCGTTTTTACATTGGCGAACACGCCGAGCAGAATATTTGTGCAGCTCAGGCAGCAACCGATAAATATGACTTTTCAACTCTAATTTTCATGTTATAAAATGAACTTCTCACACGTTCAGGTTTCAGGGAAAGAGATGCCACGCTTTATCAGCGCATCCTATAAAAGGAACATCACACGAAGCACCTCATGGGCTGTACATCCCAACCAATCTTCACTGGTTTTCTTTCCACTTGAGCCATTCACCATTCATAAATTACCACCTCTCCCAATCATTTTTTCTCTAGTGGGAAACACCTTTCTGAATCCAAGTATGATAAACACAATATTGCATGAAATGCCGGCGTTTAGGCTGAATAAATTAATCAGAATTCACAATACATCAATGTCCAGGCTAAAAGAAAACTTTCAAGACATGACAGGAAATGCAGATATTTAATAAAAATGGGCAGGGAAGTTTTGGAGGTTTTTTTTTTTTCCTGTTTATGAACAACCTTTCCAGCACCAGGGGAACTTCACAGGATCTGTGAGCTCACTCTGGAGCACATCCATAATAAAACCTGCAGCTGTTTCCCTGGATTCTGTTGTGAAAACAGACTTCTGGCAAAACACGAGTATTTTGGAACTCTGCGAGGACATTTCATGTTGCACACTGCAGGTATTCTTACTGAAATCTCCCAAAAAGGTGGCTTTGTCTTTGAGATTTAGTTCTCCAGAGACAGCCATCAAGCACCACGTCAGCCGTCAAACATAAATCAATTAACCTCTGCTGAGTAATTCTTTTTAATTACTTGAAAAGCAAAACCTTCAGAGGTAAACCTGCGACTTTTTTAGGGTTTTTAATAAGGCATTATTTTGCTGTTTATGTTGGTCTGGATCCTGGTGGTTTGTAAGTGTGGTTTTGGCCCTCACAAATAATCAGTAACAAATAGACACCCATAATTCAAGGCCAGCCCAGGATCTTTCACTGCTCTGCCTGAGCAACATTTTAAAATGCACCAGAGCGATGCTTCTGTTCTTTTCCGACCTGCAAGGGGAAGAAGTGACACCTAAGGCTATGTCTACATTATTTATACCACTTTGATAGATTAAATCTTCACCACAAGGCTGAGCTTCTCAAACATGCCTGAAAACGTTTCAAGATTCCACAGGTGCTCTTCCCCGAGTGCAAACAAAGGCTTCTCTTTGTAGTGCGAAAACAAAATTAAAACGGAACAAAACCCTGGGAGCTGTAGGTGGTGCTTAGAACAAATCCTTGACTGGACATGTTGGATTTATTTATTTTTAACTCAAATATTTTTGGAACTCAGCAGAGCAGCACCTATATAAATATGGGGTGGGTGGGATGCACCCTGTCCCCAAGGGCCACATCCAGGCACCTCTTGAACACTTCCAGAGGTGCTGACTCCACCACCTCCCTGGGCAAATTATTCCAGTGTCTGACCACACCTGCAGGGAATTTTATTTTTTTTTTTCTGATATCTCATCTGAACCTCCCCTGGTGAAACTTAAGGCCGTTTCCTGCTGTCCTTTCACTTGGGACACAACAGAAGAGCCTGACCCCCACCCCACTCCACCTTTCTGTCAGGTTGTAGAGAACACTGAGGTTCCCCCTGAGCCTCCTCTTCTCCAGAAAACCACTGGCATTGGTTTGGTTTCTAATTCTTAAACTCTTTAGTAATTTCCAATTTCTTGGAGGCAAGCAAGAATTTAAAGACTAAAAGCCTCTAAACCGCATCTGAATCTGCCATCAGGGTTAGAAGGGTCCCAAACGAGTTCTCTGCTAACTGGCTCCCCAAAATAAGACAGAATTAATGGAACAGTTTGGTCCTTGACTTTGCAGCTGAAGAAAGTTGCTGAGCTCTTTTAAGATCAGTAACAGCTCAAGTGGAAGAAGATCTGAAAATACTCTTTATTTTGGTCTCTGTCAGCTAACTATGACCACTGGGTTTTCATTCCCTGTGTCTCCACGGCAAGAACAAAAGGCCAGAATTTTAGGCCTCAATTCAGCCTAAAATCACTTTAAAATGTGACTTCTGAAATAGAAGTCTTCCTTCTAACTCCCAAGGAGTTCACAACCATATTTTTAGAAAGGCAATTTGGAATTGAACAAATACAGATACTTGGAAATGTCTCTGTGCTTTCCTACTTTCACAAAAAGACATTAAGGTCATATATTTTTTTTTCCAGAGTGGAGATGACTTTGGGGTGGATGTAACCATGGCTACCCCACTGGGAATCAAACCAAACTGCTGAATTTGGAAGCCACTGAAATGTACAGAATGCACATGATTTGATCCACAATAATTGTGACTCAGATTCACGGCAAACCTTCCTAGTTTATTCCCAAATAGGGAAGAGGAGAGACCAAATTCATCCATGGATCTCTTGGTCCATTTTGTAGCATCCGCTCCAATGTTGCCATCATGCTCAACCCTAATTTTTGTTTGAATTGAGGTTTTACTGACCTTTCCTACAGGAAACGACCCCAAGCTGCAGCAGGGGAAGTTGAGGTTGAACATCAGCAGGAATTTCTTCATGAAAAGCGCTGTCGAGTTGGGAGGTGGTGGATTCCCCACCCCTGGAGGTGTCCAAGGAAAATCTGGAGGTGGCACTCAGAGCTCTGGGCTGGGGACGAGGTAGGGATTGGGCACAGCATGGACCTGATGACCGTGGAGGTCTTTTCCAACCTCAGTGATCCTGGGATTCTGGGATTCACTGCCCTGTCTCTAATCCAAGGTCTTCATTTTGTTAAGAGCCAGTTCTCCCCTCACCAGAGACACCGTGAACTCCAAGAGTCAGGAATCTGCTTCCCTCCATCCAAACCAAATAAGCAGGAATGAGAAAATCAGACGTCATCCAAATTATTTAGGTTTAAAAAGCACGCTGCCCTGCTCTGTGCTGTGATCAATCAGCTCTGCTCTTATTTCAGGAAGGTTTTACTACAAAAACCAGGGCTCTTCAAAATCTAAGGCTAATAGGGGTGAGTGACAGGTATATTCATTTCTGAGGAGTGATGACACTGTTTTAAATATTTAATGCACTGAAAAACATATGGAAAGAAAATAATATGAAGTTGGCTTTTGCACAATAACACCATATTTTCTGTCTCTTCCCATGTTGCAGCCACATTACAGAGAACAGTAAAAAAAAGGAAAATGGCAGATTTCGAATCAGTTATCCTGGTGCTACCAGCTTTCAAAAAATTAATTTTTTACCCCCATTTTTTTTCATTTTTCCAGTGCAATCAATAAACAGGCCACGGCCATCAATCTCCACGCCACAGAGCAATATTTTATTTCCAAACTGATGGCTTCCCATGATGAATTACAGTCATTAGAAAGCATGACAGCCTGTTACAGTGCCTTCAGCACACGTGCAAGCGTTGCTGACAGAACAAAGTGGTTTATTTTTATTATTATTTTTACTATTATTATTGTTATTACTATTATTATTATCTTCATTTGGGATCACAGAAACCCCAAATAGTTTGGGTTGAAGGGACCTTAAAACTCATCTCGTTCCAACCCCTGCCAAGGGCAGCAGCGCCATCCATCCCTACCCACATAAAGATGTAAATATTACTCTGAGCATGGATCATTCTAGACAGCCCATTAGAGACAAATTTAACTTTTTCCAAAGGTTTAAAATGACATTTCAAGGGGGTTTCTTTCCTGAATAGATATTTTGTGTTTGAGACAGTTGAATTTGCAACCTTCAAACGGAGTTTTGTGGTCAGGTATTTGGATAGATCACCACTCAACGTTACTCAAACATGAAAATCAATCAAAAATAAAATAATCTGAAGAATTTACCTGCTCTCCAGATACCCTGGAATAGCCACAAATACAGGATCATAACTGCAGATGGAGCTGGAACTTGGCATCTGCGACTCAGGGGACAAAGAATAGTTTTAGTAAATAATTAAACACATAACAGAACTGAGCTCAGCAACACTGAGCTTAACGGGCTGCCAGAAGTCTGAGCTGAGCTCAGTGGAAGTGCCTCCCTGGAAATTTTTGGGCCAGGGAAGCAGAACAGCTTCCCCAGTTTTTGAGACCTTTCCCCTCAATCCTTTTCCTACGTAAAAAGCATTTTTTGCTCCTGCACTCGGAGCAGCCAACGTAAAAACGAGGTGTCTTCAGATGGATTGCGGGACTGGGAATTAAAACAGGTCCCTGCAGTGCCTTTAATGCCACAAAAAACCTCCCTGACAGGAGGCACAGGCAAAGGACAGACACTGGAAATGGGGTTTGGGGCTGGAGAATTCATCCTCTGGAGCAGTGGGATCAGCAGGGGGGAGAGGTGAAGTGGGAGAGGGAGCAGAAAGGGATAAAAGCCCTGGGATAAAGTCTGGGAGAAAATTTAGTGGAGGCACAAGAAATGGTGGAAGTGAGGGAAGGGAAGAAAACTCCCCATCCTCTCTTTTCATTCTGAGCCATCCAAAGCTGAGATTAGAGCTAAAAGCTTCCACGGACAAACCCAGTGGTCTTCAGATCTAAAATGTGTCTGGACACCCTGTGGTGCTCCTGGATCTGGGAATAAATAAAACAGCTCCAAAGGAGCTGCAGGTGACAGCACAAAATGTGAGTATACAAAGCTCAGGTAATGACTGACATAATTGTCATTGTTTTCTGTGGCATGATCTGCAGAGGATCATGAACCTCAAATAATTCCAGAAACGTCTGAAGGCAGGGAAAGAAGTTGAATTTTATTGGAGAAAATGGAAAAAAAACCAAAACCCACCAACTCACAAAGCAAAACGGGAGAGGATTGAAATATAAATTATAAATGGCTGGAAAAAAATTAGGAGGCCGTAGCTAATTATCAGAATTAAGAGTAATATTTTTCTCACTGGCTGATAGGAGGGGGTCGAGGATTGCAACTGAATGATGGATTCCAGGTGGGATATTCAGAAATAAAGCAAAGAGGAACTTCTGACAAATTAACAGGGAAAACTAAACTGTTTCTTTTGTAAAACCTTGCAGCGAGCACGAGCTTTGAAATTCTCCCCTACATTCTGCTGGAGTTTGTTAAATCCAGAAGAGCTGGTCTGGGGGGAAACTTCCCACTGGAAGAGCAAACAAGCAGCATGCCCAAAGGAATGGAGAGCAAAGAATGACTTCTCATCACTCTTCGTGGCCCCACAAACCTTTCAGCAGAGAATAGCATTTATTTGAGGCAATTACCAGTGTCATTAATGAGATTTCAGCGTGTCATGTGTTAGTACTGGAGCTGAGACAACCCTGGGAGTGTCCCAGGCCAGGTTGGACGGGACTTGGAGCAGCCTGGGGTAGTGGGAGCTGTTCCTGCCCATGACAGGAATGGAATTAGGTGACCTTTAAGGTCCTTTCAACCCAAACAATTCCATGATTTGCTAAATTTCTTCTGCCCCTACCAAACTTTGCTCCGTGGATGTCCGAACCCTGCTGAATTCCCCCGTTCCATCTGCACTGGCTGACACCAGGAAGCCCAGCCTGGGACAGGCTGCAGATCCCAGCACAGAGCTTTGTACTTTTCTATCTGGTTCAGTAAGAAACTCCTTGGGAAGACAGGAATAACACAGCAGCTGTCAGTCATTGCAAATGCCTCGTCTCCTTTATTCCTTTTTATTTTCCAGCTGGGTGCAATGACCCACTGGTCAGTCCCTACACCAGAATCCGCTCTGGGCACCTCTAAACCTGCAACACCCAAACCTGGAGATTTCCACAGCCAGAAGAGCAGATTCAGTCCCATCCAGGCCAATGTTAAGATCACTCCTGTTCCAGAACCTTCCTGCTTTTAACACTGCGACGGATCTGAGCCTATTGCACTTTTTTTTTTTTTTTCATTCCATGCAAGCTGCCATCTTGTGAGGAAGGAGGAATAAACATATGGATTCGAAATATGTTGGAATAATCACTTTCTGCACTGATACTTGTCTGTCTGTGTAGACATCAGAGAACACATAATAGTAGCTTTGTGCATGCTGTGTTATTTCACACCGCCTCCCATTTCACACGGAAAAGGCATTTGACTTTGTCTAATACAGCCTGCATTTCTCATGGATTTACCACCCAGAAGAATCCAACTGTCTAAAGCAGCCCTGTTTATCTCACCAAAAAAAAAAAAAAATACTGGAAATTTTAAAGCCTGAATTGGTAAAAGAGCATCAGTGACCAACGGCCAATGAAGACAAAGGTTGCAGAATGTGCCTGAGGGCACAATTCACTCTTTTTTTTTTCAAGGAAAAAGGGAAGAAACAAGAATCTTCCTAAAGAGTTGTTGATCACTTATGCACTTAAAACTTAACTCTGTTCAGACTTAAAATGGTATAAATTTAGAAACAGCACTGACATAATTTTATTAGAAGCCACAAAAAATCCATCGAATAACTAAGCACGACATTTAAGCTGTTCTAAAGACCACATGGAGCCAATTGCACATGGAACAACAATGCAGGGATTTATATCCCAAAGTGATTTGGATATTCAGACAAGAAAGGATTTGAGGAGAGGGAGAGAAACAAGTGAGGAGCAGAGACATTCCTCTGTCTGTTCTCCTGCATGATTAATAAGCAAATTACATCTCCTCTCTTCCTTCTCCAACATTTTCTGAGGCGTATCTGGTCTTTTTGGGAATCTATCTTAGTATGCCAAGTAGCTGCCAAGACTTCCACACTCTCCATGCAGATGATTAAACTGGTCAAAATATTGTTGTGTGAAAAAATGAGTAAGAGGATAATGAATCTCTGGATTTGGAGTCGTCTGTGAAACCTCGGAAGAAATCTGGCAGCGGGGAACACGCTCAGGATGAAACAGAGAAGGGAAGAGAGACAGGAGGTCTCAAAAACAAGTCCTGCATCAAACTGCTCAGGGGTTTGTGCCTCTTTGTAGCTGAATTCATGAAATTGTGTTCCTATTTGCCATGTGCCCATTGAATAAATGTGGATACGAAGGAGCACAACAATTTCCTCATGAAAACCTACCCCTGAAGAGGAGTGACCTGACCACTTGCATCACCAAGGGTTTGAATTAATTTGTACTGTGTTCCCTGTCTGGAATGTGCCATGAATTTCCATCACTGTTTTTCCAGTGCCTCTGCTATGAGCATGGCACACCCACACCACTGCTCAACTCACTTTTTCTCACCTGAAAAATGGGAAAGATCTGCTGGCATCACAAGGGCCTTGCTTTAATTAATGACATCTTCCCCCAGCAGAGCATTCACCTGGCAGTGCTATTATTAATATTATTGAGGTACAGATCCTCCACGCTAATGAGGACCCTGGAAAGGTGTGCAACTCCATGGCTACACATGGAAAATATAAAAGTTTGGGGTTGGACTTTGATCTGGGTGTGCTTTCATTAATTAGAGCAAAATATTTCAGTACCTGAAGGGGGACAACAAAAGAGCTGCAGAGGGGCTTTTTGCAAAGGAATGGAATGACAGGACAAGGGGGAATGAATTTACAATGACAGAGGGCAGGGTTAGGTGGGATTTTGGGAGGGGATTCCTGGCTGGGAGGGTGGGCAGGCCCTGGCACAGGGTGCCCAGGGAAGCTGTGGCTGCCCCTGGATCCCTGGAAATGTCCAAGGCCAGGATCAAATGTGGAAATAAAGGCCCAAAATTCACCTTTTTCCCTGTTGCGTTTGGAAGAGCTCAGGTGTGATGAGGAGCAGAGGGGGGAGCTGGGAAAGGGGCTGAGCCTGGAGAAAAGGAGGATCCAGAGGGATCTTTTCCCTCTCTGGAATTCCCTGCCAGGAGGGGACAGCCAGGGGGGATTTGGGATCTGCTGCCAGGGAACAGGGACAGGAGGAGTGGGAACGGCCTCAGGCTGGGCCAGGGGAAGGTCTGGTTGGATGTAGGGCAAGTTTCTTCCTGGAAAGGGCTGGAAAGGATTGTCCAGGCCTGGCACAGCGGCCCAGTGGAATCCCCATCCCTGGAGGGATTCCAGAGCCGCGTGCACGTGGCTCTTGGGCTCACGGGGCAGCGATGGCCTTGGCAGTGCTGGAGAAGGGTTGGACTCCATGGTCTGAGGGGGCTTTTCCAACCTCAGCCCTTCCATGGCTCTGAGTGCTCCCCAGGGCTGCTCTGTCCTTACAGGGATCCCAACCCAAGGGAGCTCGCGGGGTTCCCGGGAACCCCGGTGATCTGTAAATACTCCCCTCAGAAACCCGGCCCCTCCGAGCCCACACTCACAGCCTGATTTCCATGCTGACAGTTTTGCTCCATTTGTTGAATTGTAAACCATGGAAAGCTCAGCAATAAAACGTCTGCAATCTGGAGCAGTAATGGGAGGAATGTCTCATAAACAAGATAAGTTGTTTCTTGCCAATATTGTTACACTTCATAAATACGAGCTCGAGTCTGTTTTGCGTCTCCGAGATCAGTAGCAGACTTTTATTTTAATTAAACACAACATATAAAATATTCATTTAAAAAAACAAACATCATTGTTTTAAAGACATTGTGCTAAATTAAATTACAGCGCTTTTGCCACCGAGCTCTTGCGCAAAAGAACAATTTGGGATTGAGTGGATCGAGGCAGCACAAGTGTCCATCAAGGACCTGGAGCAAGAAGCTGGTGGCTGCCCTATGAATAAATAAACTATTTATATTTCCTGATAAGTGCTTGTGTGAACCCAGTCCAATTCCCAAAGACTTCTCATTCCAGCTGGGGCCGTAATTAAGAAACTTTATCACCTGGCAGCGAGGAAGATGCCGCCAGTCCCATTTTCTGCAGCAGAACTCCTGAGTTTCCACTTCCCACAGACATAATTTATGGCCTCATTTCATTAAACTAATGCTGGGTATCTTTAATAGAGCCATTTTCAACAGCCTCTGCCCCAAAAAGTCCTTTAAAATTTTGAAATTTACCCCTGCAGCTTTTCAAAGGTCTCCAATACAAACACAACAGGTTTAGCTCGAGCCTCATTCAATGCAAATGTTATTCCTGGTTTAGTAACACAAATCCAGCTCCTGGATTTAGCTCGGAATCCAAACACATTTCTTCCGACACAAGCCTCAGTGATGACATAAATTACAGAAAGCAAGTTTTTAAACTGTCAGCAAGGAAGAATTTTAGGAATTGAGAAGAAATTAGCCAGAAACAGCTAAATACTGAATTTTCTATAGAACCAGCAGCCCCTAACCGTGGCCTGGAAGGCACCAGTCACACATTTCCTTCGTGGTCAACATGGAAAATTGTATCCCTCGGTCATAAATCTACCAGAACAGGAATAGAGAAGGCAGGGGTTTATTCAGAAACTCCATAGCTGAGAGCAAAACTCGGCTGCATCACATCACCGCTCTGTGCCTTTAAATAAAAGTTTAAAATAACTGAAACTGCTCAATTATGGCTTGAAAGCCACTGTGTGACACCAGAACGCAACAGACCAGTAGCCAGAGGCAGAATGGCCAAAGGTTTATGTTGATTTAATTCCATCCTTAATCCAGGAGGAAAATGGAAGGAATAGGAAAAAACAAGAAGCAGCATGAATATCCTGCTAAAATCTCAGGCTTCTGTGGAATTTCAGCAGAGTACAAATGGTAAACATGAAATTACTCAAGTTTTGAGATGCGCCTGTGGCTTGGGTCACTAAAAAAACAAGATGTGTCTTAAATACTTATTCCTCAAGTTATTTTCCAGAAAAGAAATCCTCAAGCAGAGGAAGGAAGATGAAGAAGAAATGCAATAAAATCTCTGTGCTGTCAGCCTGGGGCAGTCTTGGAGTCCTCCAACTCCAGGGCAAGAGAGGGAGACTCTTTTATAAATATATACATATTTTATTTATTTTTTAATAAAAACAAACAAAACAATCAATGGGCTGATTGGAGATCGGATTTCAACAGGGACTTTCGCAGTCTTCCTCCCCCAGGGATCGTTCTCTGGGATTTGTCACGTTTGAAGCCTTAAATCCACCTCTTTCCCAAGAAAAAAAGAAGACAGGATGAACAAGGTGGATTTAAGGCTTGAAACGTGTAATTTTCGCCAGAAAAAGATGAATAAGAAAATGCACAAGCCCCGACCATCACCTTTACTCCAGGTCTGATGGCTGATAAGTTACACTCGTTTACCAGGGAATAAATGCAAAAACACCACAAAAAAACCCTTTTCTTCACATGCTCATCTACTGCAGGAGCCACCTCAGCTCATTTATTTTCAGTTTGCAATTTCTAAGCTTTTAATAACTGCTTCTAATGAGCAAGATTGTAGTTTTTAGAATTGTTTTTAAAAGACCCTGTCCAATTTCCTCTTATTTTCTGCAAATGAATTGTTTTTATTAAAAGTAGAGCGTTTTTTGGCAACAGGCTTGATGCTTTTAACTCCTAATAGAGACTTTCCCTAATCTCTTAATTTATCAGGGCCCATACTTGCATTCCAAATTGCTTTTAGTACCTCTGCTGATTCATTACACACAGACATGGTGAAAGAGTGAAATCATTTTAGCAGATTTTATAATATTGTAGAATTTCTACATTAAATAGTTTTAAAAAGGCAAACCACACTGGGAATATTTCTATTCCTGGTCAATTTATATTAAAAAAAAAAAGAGCAGTATAGGAATAAATTACAGGAATGAACAAGTGGCACTGATCAGATCAAGTATTGTATGCAGTGGGGATTGGGGAAAAGGGATTATTTTTACTTCCAGATTGAAAAGGAATCTGTGAATTAGGATTCCTGCCTGATTTTTTTTTTTTTTAATCTAAGTTTACCAAAATGTAAATTCAAGCCTGGAACAAAAGCTTCAAACTCCTGATGGGAGACCTGGGTGAGTATTAAGTGAACTAATTCAGTCTCTGCTTCCTGTAAGGCTGAGACACAACACTTGATGCTTTAATCACACAGCCATTTATTTTTATAAAATGTAAAATGTAAAATTACTAAATTGGGCTGGTACTCAATCCATCACCAAGCTGGGCAGTAATTGCTCTTCATATGGATTCCTAGTCTGGGCTGTTTCCTGATCAGTGTTTCCCTCTAATGAAAAAAACTTTTAATGCTTTCAGATTTTGAGACAACAGAGCAATAACAGTTGTCAGTCGAGTCCCTTTTGTAGCCCATGAGATGTGAACTCACCAGATGGATCCTCTCTGCTTGCCCTAAAACCTGAGTGAGATTTATTCCGAATAAATCCCGAGCTGTTGTGGCTCAGAAAGGATGGAGATGCATCAATCACCACTGCTCCTCAGCGGGCTCCAACCAAATTCAGCTTTCCCTCTCCTCTTTTTCCAGGAATCCCAAGCTGATGCTCGTGCTGGGGAGGGCTGATGGACAATCTCACTGGCTGGGAGGCAGCTGGAATTCCAGGGGCAGGAGATCTGCACTTCTCCCAGGACCACACACCCCCTCTTTGGCCGAGGAACACAGAATTCCAGGCTCAGTAGCCCCCCAAAAAAGGGAGTAAAATGTCTCAGTGCTAACAGGCCTGTCCAGACTCCTTGCACTTCTGCACCATTTTATCATCCCACACAGTTTCAGGGAGTCACCACCTCCTCTGATAAAAGCCTGGACAAAAGCTGGGCTTCGGGAGGATTTGGGTTGGCTTTGTATGGCCAAAGTCTCTCTGTTCTCCTGAGCAAACTCGATCCCCCATCCCCTCACTCTCACATCTCTCCTTTTCCACCCTGGCCAGGGAGGTCTGATCCTCCCTTGGATATCCTGTTCCTTACAAACCGTAAATATGTTCCTTGTGTGAGAGAAGGGACTCACTGGAGGGTTTCAATAGCAGAGTAAACCCAGAGGATTGTCACTGGTGTTGCCAAATAAATTCATATGCAAATCTCTGCCACTGTTAATTCGGGCCCTCAGCACAGCAGGAGTTTGCCCAGGCTGAGATCCCTGAGGAGTGCCACAGAATCATGGAATCTTTAAGGTTGGAAAAGACCTTTAAGATCATTAAGTGTAAAGCATCAACTGATACCGCCACACCCAACAGACCCTGTGCCAGTATTTATTCACTCTTTCTGTGGAGAAATTGTCCTTGATCTCCAGCCTGAACCTCCCCTGGTGCAACCTGAGGCTGTTTCCTCTCCTGTCCCTTGTTCCCTGGGAGAAGAAAGGGAAATTCTGCAGTAAATGCTGATAAAACACAGGGAGATGATCCAACCTTTGCTGTGCTACTGAGCCTGCAATTTCCCCTCCTCACTGCAGCAGCCTCGTGCTGATAAAATCCAATTGGAACAAATCACTCCTTTTTTTTTCCCTGATTGTTATTTATCTGGAGTGGCTGAGAACTGTGTTTTTGCTGATCTGAATGAATTGCTATTCTAAATAACAACTAAATTAACTTTGGTGTTCCGATTAGCATAGCGAGAGCCTTGAGCTGGTTATTTTATAATCACTCAAACTGCATTTTTATTCAACAGCTTTATCATAACACTTTCCTAGACTGGAATTTGCACAGCATTTAGCAAACTGAGAGAAGTTACCAGTATCAATACCAGTGGTAGAACACAAGCAGTGCATGGAAATCTAACAATCATTAAGGTTGGGAAAGGTCTCCAAGATCTTCATGTCCAACCTTCAACTGGATATTACTGTGTCAACTAAACCACAGGACAGAATTCCACTCTGTCTTGAGTATTTACTCATTTTTCTTTACTCGTTTTTCTTTACTCATTTTTGGAAAGCTTAAATTTTGTCCCTTTTTTTGGAAAAACTTCTGCCCAGCCCCAAGATCTTCATGTCCAACCTTCAACTGGATATCACTTTGTCAACTAAACCATAGCACAAAGTTCCACTCAGTTTTTTTGAGTATTTACTCATTTTTTTCTACTCATTTTTGGAAGACTTAAATTTTGTCCTAATTTTTTGGAAAAACTTCTGCCCAGCCCCAAGACCTTCATGCCCAACCTTCAACTGGATATCACTTTGTCAACTAAACCATAGCACAAGACTCCACTCGTTTTTTGACTACTCATTTTTCTTTACTTGTTTTTCTTTACTCATTTTTGGAAAGCTTAAATTTTGTCCCTTTTTTGGGAAAAACTTCTGCCCAGCCCCAAGACCTTCACGTCCAACCTTCAACTGGATATCACCTTGTCAACTAAACCACAGGACAAAATTCCACTCTTTTTTGAGTATTCACTCATTTTTCTCTACTCATTTTTGGAACGTTTAGATTTTGTCCCAATCTTTTGGAAAAACTTCTGCCCAGCCCCAAGATCTTCATGTCCAACCTTCAACTGGATACCATTTTGTCAACTAAACCATAGCACAAAATTCCACTCGTTTTTTTTTGAGTATTTACTCATTTTTCTCTATTCATTTTTGGAAGACTTAAATTTTGTCCTAATCTTTTGGAAAAACTTCTGCCCAGCCCCAAGATCTTCACGTCCTACCTTCAACTGGATACTATTTTGTCAACTAAACCACAGGACAAAATTCCACTCTTTTTTGAGTATTTACTCTTTTTTTTTTCTCATTTTTGGAAGACTTAAATTTTGTCCTAATCTTTTGGACAAACTTCTGCCCAGCCCCAAAGTTCTCAGCGGGACGTGCTGAAAAATTATTGCTGTAAAAGGATGTGCTCACCAGGGAATGCATAAAGCATCCACATGGAATGAAGCGTGGTGGGAATTCCTCAGAGGATATTTCAGCAGGTGTGTGAGCATGGTCACCCCTCCTGACCAGGAGTGGGAACATGGAACAGCCTTTTATTATCACACCACTTAGGCAAACAGGCCTTTAGAAAAATATATACCCGAGCTTTCTGCCAATTAAAACACTTTCTCACACGTTAACTGCTAGTAAAAACGCTTCAGCAAATCCCCAGGTATCCTTTATTTTTCCCAGATGTGTACAATATTCCTCAAATGTGCACGGTCCTAATAAATAAACAGCCACGTTTCTGCTGCAAATACGTGGAAACCTCTCACAGCGTTCAGGTGGGATCCCTGGAGCTGGTAATTCCCAGCAGCATGAAATTAAGGAGAAACCCTGATACTTTCTCAGCTGGACCAAAGTCCAGCTCAGCACCATTTCCCGAAGTTAACAAAATCTCCTTCCATCAATTCTAAATATACGTGGAGCTAAATATAGTAAACCTCAAGTTGAAAAATCACGGCTAAAGCAACATACACTGAGTCTCAGTCTGTGCACCAGCTGTGGGTAAAAATGTGCTGAAAAGTAGAACATTTCGTCTCTTTTCATTTATCAAACATTCAGTTGCAAACACACAGTCATCTGTTTAAGAAGAGCTGAGAATCTGTTAAAATTATTCATTTGATGGTCTTCTGAATTTAAATCGCAGTTTTCTCTGGAATTCGAATTCTCAGGTAACTTTTTCTGGATAAATGCTTTCAATCAAAAAAAAACACCTTTGGTTACTGGAGGTGGTTTTTTTTAAAATGTACTTTTACATTTTAGCAACTATTTTCCATTTATTTGTTAATATGAGCAACGACACTTTTCTAGACACTTTTTTTGTTAAATGTGTACCTATATCTTGATACAGATTAATGAAGCTGCTGAGATAAATTCAGATATCAATTTATTTCTTTTTCCCTGTGTTATCACAGATAAAGGACTTGCTAATGCCATGTCAAATTTGACATTTCCATCTCTCCCAAGGAAGGATTTTGTTGTTTTTACAATTCACCAAGTCCTTGCAAGGATCTGTGTGAGGAGGAATAAGGACCCAGGTGGAGTCCAGATGAAAGATTTTGGGCAGACCTAGGATTTTATCATTTCTTTCCTTTTAAAACCTGCAAGGATAGCAAAGGATGGCTGGAACTGGTGGGTCATTGTGAGCCAAATCAAACTTTCACTCTCTAGAACAGTTGTCTGGGGTTGAACTAATTCTGTGCAGCCTCTCTAAAGCCGAGACTTCGAGAGGTTTTCACTTTTTCTCCTCACGTGCTCCCATTCCTTCAGTGGCTGTGTCCTGCTGGAGCCAGCTCCATTTCTAATCCTGCTCCTGATCCCTCTTTTCCTTCTTCCTTGCACATTCCCTTAACATTTTTCCCTCCTTTCCTTTCCTTCAATAGTACAAACCTGTAGTTGTCCTCTGTCATCTAAAAATCTCTGATGCTACCGTTGATGCTTCCCACACTGCCCTTTCTCTTTTTTTTGTAATTTTCCCCTTTTTTTTTGTTTTTTTCCCCATTTTATTCTCATTTCATCTCCTTGTGCCTGTTTTTTTTTTACAGAGTTCTCTGGTGCTGCTGCTTTCCCACCTCTCTCTGACTCCCCTTTCCTCTCTCTTCCAGATTCTCTCCCTCCTCTTCCCTCCCTTGGGATTCCTTCAGCTCTTCCAAAGAACCTTCCACGGACAGGCCCACAGCAAATCTCCTTCACTTCTTAAACTCAAAACCACGCATCCATCCTTTTTTAAACCACAAATCACCTAATTTCCTTGCCTATTTTTTGTTGTTGTTGTTTTTTGGGTTTTTTTCTCCCTGACCTAAGCTTCCAAGGCTCCATCTCTTTTCTTTTTTTCTTCCCCCCCTCGTTCTCCCAGTAGGGGAGGATGTGCCTTCCAGACACCCCTACATCTCATTTTTCATCAGCAGCTTTGACGTCTCTTTACATTTTTGAGGACACCCTCCCACTCAGCTGCCTCCTCATCCTCTGTCAGATGCTTCCCAAAAAGCCACGGCGTTCCTGGTGACAGGAAAAGAGTTCATCAAAGTGCTGGCACCCGAGTGCTCTGCCAGTGAACCTCCCACACCCCCCGGATAAAAATAAACAACAACAGGCAGAGAGATGGCTGGGGAACCATATGCTTGGGATTTTTTGGCTATCACCAAAAGGATGGGAGTCGTCGATGCCCTGGGTCCTTGAGAATCAAACCACCCATAAAGCAAAAAAAAGGAAAAAAAATAATTATCATCCATCATTCAGAGAAGTTTGAAGCCCACAATCTGATGAAGCGCATTGGCTCTTGTTTGTTAATTCTTAGAGAACTATTTTTGATTGTTAAATTGTCTGTTAGCTTGTTTTTCCTCCCAGCTCCCAGCCCCAGACAGCTGGAGGTGTTTAAAGGAAAAGTAATGTGCTTTTTTTTTTTTCCCACAACATGGAGAATTCCTATTCTTGTATTAGTTTTTTTATTCTTAGAAGCTTGAGCTGAAATTCGAGTTCCACTGCAATGCTTCCACTAATTGCCTTGAATAATTCAAATTTTACCACTCTCAAGGGCACAACTGGAGCCAGACTGTTCTAAGCCATGTTTGTTACTCTGGAGCCAACAAAATAAGTCCGTTTTATGTCATAGAGCACGCTGAGCTTAAGTTACATTATTTCGTTTGCTTCAAATTTAGACAAGTGGAAAAAAAAAATATAAAAAAATCACAGTGGATCGACTTTGCCGAAGGAGCCCACCAAGAAACCCAGAACAAGCCCAGTTTTAGTTTGGAAGCAGCAGGAACACGTCAAAAATTGCAGCACAACCCTGAAAATTGTCCTTTGTCGAAGAAAATTAGCAAAGGCCTGAACTGTGGGATCTCTCTATTTTTGGCTCAAGAGAGAAATTCTGAAGCTGCTGATGATTTGAAATGGGTCCTGAAGAGAAGGAAGGAAGGAAATTAGATTTTTTTTTTTTTTAACTTACAAAATTGTCTTGCCTGTGTAATAACACTGAGCATGACTGTCACTCCGAAGACATATTAGCTCATTTAGGTAATTAGTGTGAGCAGCATGTTTCCCTGCTTATTCCATTCAATTATAGGGTGCTCACTTTGTCATTACTGGAGTATCTTAATGTGACTTGTAATTAGTGTAATTACAATCCAATGTTAATTATATCTGCCACTTAGACATAATTTTATATAGTAATGGTCTTATTCTCAATAACCTTATTATGTTGTTTATTCAAACAGGAATTTAGCCTTCTTTCATGCGTCAAATATGGAGATTACAAAAAGTACTGCCTGTCATTTTTGTAGTTATGACTCGGGGAGCTTTCGCCTGGCAAAATCATATTTGGGGCAATCAATGAATGGAGCAAACCAAATTATAGGGCCTGATTATTAGAGAGATGCTGAACTCACAGAAATGGTTTGCACAGGAGGCACATTAAACTCATCCCGTGGTTGGGGAGAGCCACAGAGAGAGGTCAGGGGCTGTAAATTAGCCAGGGAACGAGAGGAGGGATACACAAACTCCGGGTGTGCTCCTAGTGCCCATGGTAGCCGTGCTCTCATTAGCAGGGGAATGAACCAGCAGGAGTGGAAGTGGCAAAAAAAAANAAAAAAAAAAAAAAAAAAAGAAATCCTGAGAAAAGGTTCTCGGTGTTAGTGACACCTTTTTGTACAGGGATTGCACATCTGATGAGCAGTTTTGATTTTTCACGGGTTTTCTTTCTCTGATCAACGGCATTTTTGGGGGTGCAGCTACACTGTTGGTGTAGTCACCAAGAAAAGGGCTTTGAAGAGTCTTTCCTGATTCCTGAGCTTTGCTTCCCACTGTGGGGATGGATTTCTGTTTCTTTTCCTGTGAGGAAATGCTGGGAGAGCTGGGAATGTTCATCTGGAGAAGGGAAGGCTCCAGGGAGAGCTCAGAGCCCCTGGCAGGGCCTGAAGGGGCTCCAGGAGAGCTGGAGAGGGACTGGGGACAAGGCAGGGAGGGACAGGACACAGGGAATGGCTTCCCACTGCCAGAGGGCAGGGCTGGGTGGGATTTTGGGAAGGAATTCCTGGCTGGACTGTAATTCCCAGATTTGCTGTGGCTGCCCCTGGATCCCTGGAAGTGTCCAAGGCCAGGCTGGACAGAGCTTGGACACTTCCAGGGATAGTGGAAGGTGTCCCAGCCCATAGGACAACCCGAACCATTCTGGAACTTTATGAAGAAAAACTGAAAGAAATATCACAGGAAAATCCTTGGTGCCTTGGCACTGGGTGCTCTCCCACAGCATGAGACAGAGCCTGGAATAAAAATCCACCAGAGGATTCTCAGCCAGAGGGTTCTCAGCACCTCCCTGCTCTGGCCCCACCACTGGCCACCAGCTCCTTCCACAGCAAACACAGATTCCTTTTGTAAAATGAGGGTTTTTTAGGAATTAACCCCAGCCTGGAACAAACTCTCTCTGGAAGCAAAATGCTCTCCAGGCCAATCCCACTCTGCCCCACAGTGTCTGATGTGTTACCTTGAACGGCCACAGCGAAATATATTGGGATTAAAAAGCTCTAAAAGAGCCAGTCAAAACAATGCACATGTTTGTGCCTCCAGAGAGGCCCAAAAGGAGCAGTCACACACCACAAACACCAGCAGTGGTATTTAATGCACAATGCTGAGGAGTGGCACAAGAGCCACAGGAGCAGAGAAGGGAATTTGGCAGCTCTCTGGGAGATGGAAACCGAGATCCTCCTAAATCCACGTCTTTTACCGAGCCTGAAAAGGGCTTTGAGCTTTGAGCTCTCTCTCTTTTGGAGGCAAATGAATCATCCAGATTTCCATGGCTCAGGGTGATGTCCCAAGACAGCTGCCAGCTCTCTTTGAGCTCAGGAAAATCAAGAAGTTTCAAAAGGAAAGAAAAGAGCCAGTTAAAGTAAATTGGGGTATGTACACCAGAGGATGATGCTGGAAAACCAGCTGGAAAACCAGGAGACATTCTCCAGTCCTGAAGGGAGGCTTAGGGAGCAAATCCCATGGGGAGCTGAGCCCCCTCCTCTGGATGATCTTTAAGGTCCCTTCCATCCCAAACCACTCTGTAATTCCATGATTTTGTGAACTATTTGATCACTCTCACATGCAAGAGTTTTGCTCAGTCCCTTTATGCGTCTTCCACATAAAACAGGATTATTTTTACCACTAAATCTTGCATTTGGTGTGTATGAATTCTTGGATTCTGTTTCTTTAAAACTATCAGGGTCCCTGGAATTGTCATTTTTAATGGCCCAAAGGAAAAGTAAAACCACTTTTTGCTGTTGTTGTTTGGGTGGTTGCAAAGAGCACATCTGGATTAACACAGCTCTGAAATCCTAAAGTTATTAACCTTGTTTAGGAATTTCACATGCGAGAGAACCTCAAACCCAACACACAACTTCATGCACAGCATTGCTTAGGCAGATATTGCAGCAGTGACCAAAGACATCAGTTGGTTATAGAATAACCATAATTTATTGTTCCTGCAACACAAATCTTACTGGCACTTCTGCATAAATAGTGTTTTCTCACTGGCTGCCAAGTAAATCACATTTCTGCCAGTGACACTCAGTAAACTGACATTTCTACCTGTTTTACTTGGGTTTTTTGGGTTTTTTTCTGATTTTTTTAAACTCAACTTCCATCCCCTTAGAGCAGGCAGCAGATTTAGAGCTCCCCAGCCACTGAAGTCACTCATTCCTCACCTTGTGCAGCGTGACACCACAGCAGGCCTGCTGCAATCACCATATGGATTTCATTGCTAAAATGCATCAGCAATGGCATCTCTGGAATGTGCATTCAGACCCAGGAATTAACCATTAACCAGCAGTTTTCCTAACAAAGCTCTCTCCCTTTTTTGGTAACTGAAAGGCCACAGCAGGAGGAGCAGATCTGCACTGTAAGAAATGTCTCTTCTCTCTTCCCACCTGCTGCCCTAAACCAGGGCAAAGTCACAAGGCAGAAGAGGTTGTTCCCCACATTTCAGTGGGGTTTGTAGACAAAACAGCATCACTGCCCACTCCAGCCAGAGGAAAACTCTGTTTGGAACAGAATTCAAGGTGTTTGATCCAGACCGGGTTGGACAGGGCTTGGAGCAGCCTGGGACAGTGGGAGTGTGCCTGCCCATGGCGGGGGCTGGAACTGGATGAGCTTTGAGTTCCTTTCCACCCCAAACCAGGCTGGGATTCTTAGTCTGGACTAGCTCATCACACGTATTTTTAATCCTAGAAAAGACTGGGAGCTGGTTACCCCTCCAGGAATCATTTTCTCCCTGGATTTGTTTCCCTTTGAGAGGTGACTTTATGAACCCATTTCAGCAGTTCCACTGCCTGACCAGGAGAGATTTCCCAGGATGGATTTCTGCCTTCCACAAACCTCCCCAGGCAGTGGGATTTGCCCACCCTGGAGTCCACCTGGATGAGGTGGCCAAAGATACCAAGGCCCATCCACCTCATCCAAGGACGGAACCAGCTCCACCATGGTGCTCCTCAGGAAGGTTTCCTCACATGCTGCCCTGAGAACTCCACAGAAGAACTTTTCACAGTCTCCAGAGGGAATTAATTCCAGTAATTAACTGCCTTAATATTAAAAACCGTTCCCTCATTTTTAGCCAACTCTTCCCTGCTGTGATTTTTTGCTGTCATTACTCATGTTCTATCACAAGGGGCACGGAGTACAAATTGTTTCCTTTCTCTTCCCAGCCCTTTCCATATCTGAGGGTTTACCTCATTGGGCATCTCGAATGAGAGGAGAGAAGGACTAAATCTGGGAAATGTGAGTGGCCTCTTCCTTCTTAGGCTCTTCCTATTCATTCCTGCAGGTTTCCCTCTGCACCTTCACCACCCTAAAGTCCCTGTTTCACAGAATCACCAAATCATTAAGGTTAGAAAAGACCTTTGAGTCCAACCCTTCCCCAGCACTGCCAAAGCCACCCACGTCCCCAAGTGCCACATCCACATGGCTTTTAAATCCCTCCAGGAATGGAGATTCCACCACTGCACTGGGCAGCTGTGCCAGGCCTGGACAACCCTTTCCACAAAGAAATTTTCCCAAATAACCAACCTAAACCTTTGCTGGTTTAACTTGAAGCCATTTCCTCTCCCTTCATCTTCTCCTTCCCAAACTGTGCCTGGGAGGACAGAGAGTCCCAGCAAAGCAGAGTTTTGTCTCCCATCCCCACACCCCTGATCCCACGCTCCAGAGGTGGAGTGTCACCCATGGCAAACACCTGGAGCTCTCAGGGAGCTGGTGGCTCCTGCAGCACAGCTGGAATTCCCAGGTTGGGCTGTGGTGAAAACCAACCTCAGCTCTGCCCCATCAGTGGTCAGACACCTCATCCAACAGCCTCAGCCCATCCCTGCCTTCTCAGGCAGCCTCTCCACGGCCGGGATGTCGAAGCTGAAGCACCTGATGGATGGGGGCAATTACTGTATCTCAGACATACAAGTCACACTAATGCACAGCAAACACGGCTCGCCCTTAATTACAGCTACAGACATGGACATTTGTTTTTCTTAGTAATTAAAATGTTCTATTGTGCTTAATACTGTTATCTGTATTCTTTGGTTAAGTGCAATTTAATTTGCTTTAAGAAAGCTGGGTATAATTTAAAATGAAAAATGTATCCTTTCTGCTGTTTTTTTTTTCCCCCCCCTAATTCTATTGTTTGCCATGACTGCAGATCTAGAACACATCAACTTCTGAGTTTGTTCACAAAGTTTCTGGAAGGTGACGCTGTTCTAAAACCAAAAAAAAAAAACAAACCCACATTTATTTATGACTGATTTTGGAAATTACCTGGTTGCTAAAGCATGTATTGGGATAAAGGAGGTCCCTGAGGCATTTCCAGGACAAAGGAATTTTCAGAAGGGAGGCAGAGGTTGCACTGGGGTCCCTGGAGTCCCCTGGTCATGGCTGAGGTGCTGTAATGAGAAACATGGATTAGAACCATGGATGGGTTGGATGGGACCTCGCAGATCCTCTCATTCCAAATCTCCTGCCACGGGCAGGGACACCTTCCACGTGTCCACATTCCATCCCAAATGTCCCAGGTTGCTCCCAGCCCCACCTGGCCTTGGCCAATTCCAGCTCTTCTGAGCAACCTGTGCCAGGGCCTCACCACCCTCACAGGGAACAACCAATTATTAGTAATTAATTCAAGAACAGCTGACAGAACTCCCCTTAAGCCCTCTAAGAGGCAAAAAGGGGAAACATTTTTGGATGTTCCACATTTGAGAGAAAAAAAAAATCCCTGAAGCAGCTCAGTCCCACATCCAGCTGCACAAAGAACTAGAAAACTTCTCACTTGTAATTTTTTAAACACAAAAGCAGGTGGGAAGGTCTGCAAACATAAATTTGCTCTGTCACTAAAGTTGTTGTCAGTATTATTGGACTTGTCACAGCTCAGAAAGAATTCCTTCCCTGCAGGAAATGGTTGTGTGTCCTCTGTCCCCTCTGAGGCCACAACCCAGAAGGATCCAGGACAGAAGTCACAGGAAGGAACAGTGTCCCAGCAACCCCTCAGGGATGAAATACTGCAGCCTGTGGGACTGGCTCCCAGAGCTTCAAACCACACTTTGGCTGACTCCCATTTCTGGGGAAAAGGGTTGGTTTTTTTTTGTAAACAGCACCAGCTCAGAGGCTCTCGAAGAACGTCCTCGCCCGGGTGTGCTGCACAAACAAAGTCCTTTCGAAACCCTCCCTCCCCAGCCTCTGCCAGCAGCTGACTTTCCCCACCTCACAGGGTCACAGGAACTGGGATATTGTGAAATCGCTCACCAGAGATGACCTGCTTTAATCTCAGCTGCCGCGTTTCACACACTCTAGGAAGGATGGAGCAATGTTTGAACACCATCCACTCCCTTCCTGTAAATTCCTGCGCTGTTTTTGCTCCTTATCTCAAGCTGGAGAATCTCAGGCTCAATCTGAGATCCTGCTCTCCCTGCATGACTCATTAGGAGAGCACAGAAATAATGATGGCAACACTGACTCAGAAGAGGTCATGGTCTGGTCCAGAACTTTGGTTCTTTAGCTCAGGAACTGAGTTTTCCCCAGCCCACCTTCCACACGCAGGTTTGATTTTGTCAGGCTATAAAAACAGTCCACCAAAGCAGAATTTTACCCAACATGAAACACAATCCTATTCAAATTTTCAAATTCCAGTATCTATATTATCTCCTACTGAACAAAAGAGGTTGCCCAGAGAAGTGGTGGATTGTCCATCCCTGGAAATATTCAAGGCTATGTTGGATGACGCTGTCTGCAGTTTTTTCTCAGATTTAGGGAGACCCAAACCTTGCAGAATAATAAACATCACAAAACCTCGTGGCACAGAAACAGGAAATGGAGGGAGGAGAGTGGTGGTGTTAATTCAGAATAAACCTTTTTCCTCCCCCAGAAAGTATCCCCAAAGCCACCCAGTTAATGACTGAAGTGTGCATTTGTAATGAGGATAAACCAAGCAACTTTGGGCCACTACTGTGACTATTTCACACTATTTAGTGACAAAGAGATCAACTTTCAAACAGAAAAAATTTAAATGGTGTAAGGATCTGTAAATTCAGTTAATGAAGAGTTTCAGGGACCTCAGTGTGGTGTAAGCCTTTTACCAGGGTCACTTCTTCCCTGCTTTTGCCACCCTCCTGTGACTGTGGCTCCTTCCACTCCAGCACCCTGAACCCATCCCACAGCTGTGAATTCGTTCCACTTGCCACTCTTAAATCCCAAACCAGAAAGGCACAAACAGAATTCATTTCTTTTCCTGTTTTTGTGTTTATTTTTTAATCCTCCTGGCAAACAAATCCCTGCCAGAATTCTGCATTTCTGCATTGCCCTGACCTGGGGTTTCACTCAGCCAGCTGACACACGCTAAAATCACAATTTTTGTCCTCAGCACCAGAATTTAACATGTGCTGGTTAACCTCTGTTAAAAACTCTCCTGTTTTCCCTTGTGGCTGCAGGGACACGTGTGCAGTCATGAAATGTAAAAGCCCTCCTGGTCTGCATCCACCTGAACCCCTCTCTCTGTCCTAAGAGAAAGGGATAATATAATTAATACATGTACAGTTATGCATAATTAATAATCCAGCCAAAGCTTGCTCCTCTGAAAAGCAACAGTTAGATAACCAAGCTCTGTGCCAGGGCCCCATAAAATACTTTGGAAAGCAATATGTACAACTGCAATTTTCCAGCAGAGACCAAAACAAATTAGCAGCTCGTATTCCTCTGTGCTTTGCTAATAATTTGTTTCCAGTGCCGTGTCGGGGAGCAGCGGTGCCGTAATGAGGGGCAGGAAATAGTAACAGCCTAATTAAACTGAGGTGGGTAGGAAGCAAACCATCAATCCTGCTTAGCTCCAGCTCAGGGGGCAAAACCCCCCCCAGGTGCTGGGAAGAAATTATTTTTTTTAAGAAATAAATAATAATAAATTAAAGGGCTAAGCAGAAGCAGAGCGAAAATGGCTTTGACCTGGATGGTGTTTACATGAGTTATTTGTCAAAATCTTTCCCAAGGCTGCCTGATGTTACATCCCACCACAGAGAGGAGTGTATTCATCCCCAAATTTACTGATCTGCGTGGGGCATGGAGCAGCAGGGCACAGGACAGAGGTGATGCACAAATTGCCTTCTCCTTTATGGAGTTAAGCTACTTCGAATTCACAAAAACCCCACCTAAATTTAGGGATCGAGGAATTTCAGGCCTCAGCGGCAAGATCACGAGCAAAGAACAGCAGCATCAGCAAGAACTCTGCTCTCCACTCGGTTCACCTGCAGAATTCACAGAAAATATCCTTACTGTGGAAATTGTACCTCACCTGCAGCAGGAAGCCCCCGTGTCCTCCTCCAGCAGAGCCCTGGAGTGGGAGCAGGTGCTTATGGAAGGAGTTTTTCTGCTGGATTTGGGACATCAGCTTTCAGGAACACGAGTTTCTGGGTGAGGAGAGCTCTCCTGGGTCAGGAGAGTTTCAGCCACAGCCCAGGCTGTTCTTTTCTGCACACTGATGTCACATGGAGCCATGAATTTTTCACTCTTTGGGCAAAACACAGCAATGCCAGCAAAATACAAGGCCTAATTTCACTCACTCTCCTCACACCGCCAGGGAAAACTGCAGATGTCTGTCCATGGGAGGGAGGGAGAGAAAACCCAAAGTGCCAGCATTTCAGGGGAATCAATCCCTTATATTTTTGGAACTCTTAATCCACAGGAAAGTTATCACACAAACCCCAGATCCAGAGTTTACAAGGTGTTCCTGCAGAATTTGTGGCAGACATAAGGGCACCTTCTGGATCAGGATTCAGCATTGCCACATTCACATGGGCTTTTCCCATATTTCCTTCAGTTATTCCACTCGTTGCTCCATTTGGATATCACAGCACAGAATCATTCCGGTTGGAAAACACCTCCAAGGTCACCAAGTCCAACCTTTGACCACAACACCCACCAAGTGCCACATCTACTCATTTTCTGAAGACTTCCAGGGATGGTGACTCCACCACTTCCCCAGGCAGCCCATTCCAATGCCTGATCAGTCTTTCAGTGAAGAATTTTTTTTATAATATCCAACCCAGGCCGCCCCTGATGAAAATTTTTCTTTGTCCTATTGCTGGTTGCCTGAGAGAAGAGGCCAAACCCCACCACAACCTCCTGCCAGGAACTGTAGAGAAAAACTTGCTCAGACTTACCTCAAAAACTGTCCATAATACCAGTAGGAATAACACCAAATATCAACAGGAAAACCAAAGAACTTCACAGACATGCAAATTAAAAAATGGATGTTTAAAATCAGATTAAACCAGTATCTCCTTCCACAGGAGAGTTTTTGGGGACCTGCAGGACATTGAGGGGTTTTTTCAGCTGGGCTCAGTGACCCCCATTTGAGCTGAGAGCTGCACCTGAGGATCTCTGAGCCCATCCCATCTCACGGCCACAAATGCTTTCATTCATCAAGGAACAAAAAAAGATTAAAGTTTTGGAAGCTACTGGAACATGAGGGGAGCCAAGAGCATTTCATTAAACACACAAGAAGAGCTGAGATATCTCAAAACCCAGCAGACCTCAACGATGAGATTCCAGAAGCCCAATGTGTCATGAGACTGGGGGTGATATCCTAAAATATCCCCGAATTAACATTAAATCTCCAGCAGAGCCTTTGCCCTGATCTCTCCAGGAGCCAGGCTGAACTTATCTATCATTTATCTGATATTAACATCCATTTATTTCCAAACTGAGCTTGTAGCTTTGCTCATTACACAGAATTCCCTCCAAATAAATAGATCTGGTGCTAATAAATCCCCAGGCTTGCAGTCCCTGGCACAGCAGGTCTAATATCTGATGTAAATAATGTATTCAAGATGTTCCCTTAAAAGAAGAGTTAGACCACAGTGCTGAGACTCCTGCCTGAGGGCTCTAAACCCCTGTGTAATATTAATTATAATTACCTCGTTAAGCTGCTGCTTTAGCACCTTTACACCAAAGCAGTGCCACCGAGGGGATTTGAAGGAATCACCTAATTCCTGAAGTGAATGATGGCAAGGTGGGGTTCTCTGCTCCTGACACATCCCAGCAAACGTCCTTCAGAACCAGTTAGAGACGGACACCAACCCCAAAGAGCTGAGAACTGTGGGGAAATAACCAGGAAATAACAGCAAACAAAGCAGAGTTTGTGACGAAGATAGCATCAATGGGGATTATTATTATTTGTTTTCACTGTTTTGTCCCCGAAATTGGTATTTTTGAGCCAATATCTTCTTGCGATCATCTTAGATCTGTGGCGAAGCTGACACCATCTGTCAAAACATGGTATCACTTCCAGGGCAGCAGCTCCAAAAGGACCAGATAATTCCTAGACTTCCTAACATGCCTGCTGTCAAGGCAGGTTGTGGGATTCCCAAAAGTGGGGCAGGGGACAGTAGAGGACTGACCACGTGTGGAGACTCAGCTGCCACACTGCGCAACATCACCTCTCCCAGCCGGACTTGGAACCCAACATCATCCAAGTTTTGTGTCCAGGTGCCTAAAAAACACTTTAAAATGATGTTTCATGAAGATTCTTGTGTCTGTGACTGGTTTTTTTTCCCCCCTTTTATGTCTGTTCAGTCTCATGTCACACAAGAGGGATTCTTCAGAGGAATGTCCTGACCATCAGGAGGTTTTCACCACCAGAATACAGGAATTAAAATGCAGCTCTCCTCATTCTTCTACTCCCGGTAATAAACTGGAGAGAGAAAAGGTGTTGCCAGGAGAATCTGGAATACTACAAAAATCCTTACATCCACAGACGACCTGAGAACATTGATTGGAAGAAGATTTGTGACTATTTCCTACACATTAATCACCAGCGGTGGGTTTGAGCAGGTTTAACCTCCAGCTAAAGCAGAGGAGTTGAAGAGGTGAAGTTTTCCATAAGAAATACCGAGAATTACCTGCTTAATCTGCTTAAACTCTCCACAGGAGGCCTTATTTCCATATTTAAGTGGGTTTTTTAAAACAGAATCCTTACAGGGATAAGGCACTTCATGGCCCCACACTTCATTTATACAACAGAATGCGAACATTTCCCTGTGGTCGTCCCCCAGAAAAGCACATTTGGGGTGAAGAACACAGCAGGAAGACTAAAATATAGGATTTTGTACCTATTATCTCTATTGTTTAATGAAAAAAAAAACCCTTTTGCCTTTGCTTTTCCCAGCCCTGGTTTCAGGAAGGAATCCTGCTGGCGTGGGATGAGGTGAAAGGGAGAAGCATCCATAGCCCCGGGGTTCATACCAAGACACAAACCCGGCCTGAAAAGCCACAGGGGTATTTGAGAAGCCACCAGGTAAAGTCTGAACAAAAGAGCCCTTCTCACAGCACGCCCCACAAAGAGGCCAGATCTGAAGGGATCTGTTCTCACACCACGACGCAGACGTTCACAAAAATACACATTTTAATTCCCTTTCAACACCACGCTCGTCTTCACAGCTCTGTTTTTAGGGTATTTGTGGTGTTTCTTGAGTTATCACACACCTATCAGAGATGCACCTCTTCAGGTCTGGCACGTATTCCAGCCTCGACCTGGAAAACTTCTCATACTTCCCAATCTCTCCACATAAAATACAGGCAGGCGCAAGAACACGAATAAATACAATTAAATTCTGTTCTGACAGATGAACTTCTTTGCCTTCTGAGCATCTTAATGAACGATGTTTTGGGGAGAAAAAAAAAAAAAGTGAAAGACTCAGCTCTGAACCAAGCTGTGCCAAAGTTATTGCCGAGCCTAACAAAGGGCTCCTGTGAAACGAAACTCTTCTGTGGAATATACTGTAATTGTACTTCTTGAAAGCAATGTCAAATCATTGACATCGACTTGGTGTTCCACGGGAAAAGTTACAATATATAGAAGCTGTAAATTAGACCCTAATTCAAGCTTATCACTCTGATAGTTGTTAAGACAGACTATTTGGGTGCCTATTTAGCTCTGTGATTTTCCCATTCCTTTTTCGAGCTGTTGTCTCTCCCTCAGATTTTCCAAATCGGATTTTCTGATAACCCGCACGATGAATTTACGTCGCACAGTAAAGTTAAACTCAAGCCAAATCACAAATGCAAACTCTCCAAGGATTTACGAAGAGAAAAATCGGGGTCTGGCAGATGAAATCCAGGTTCCAGGAGTTTGGGCTGTGAGTTACAAAGCATACTCCTGAAAAGAAAAATCAAACATGAGCTCCAAACTGAGCAGTTATCCCATTTATCATATCTATTAAGGTATATTTTTGAAATTCGCCTTGTCTAATTCATGTCTTTTTCATTCTCAACATGACACAAGGAATAGCCCAACCTCTGTTTGCATCAGTGAGCACTGACATCCAACAGCAGCATCCCAATGAAGCAAAATATTGATGCCAGGGGGGTCTCCAAGCACAGAAACACGGACATGACACTCCCAACCCAACCTGAAACGCTCCTTTGAAAGCTGGAGAAATCCTGAAAGATGCAGGCTGAGCAGATATTGTAAATGGATTTACAGAGAGAGATCCCTCCAGTGAGGAAGCAGGATCTCCCATCAGCTGTGGAACATGCTCGTTATCACCTGCTTTGGTGCTGTTTCATACAGTCAGGACAGAGAGATTTCAGGGGCAGATTGGACCTTCCAGATGGGAATGAAAGCATGACAACACTCATGTGCAAATAGAGGAGGAAAAAAGAAAGAAAAGCGTATTTCCCAGAGAAAAGAGGTCCTTGTTCTCTTGAGGAGCCTCCCTCATCTGCCATAACTACCAAGCCCACTTTGGAGATAAATTTAAGGGAGATTTTTTAAAAGATGCTTTGGGGGCATTCTTCTTGTTTTGCTGTTCCTAACACAGTCATATGGCTTAACTATCACAGGCCAAACACAGGCAGGAGATGAACCCCACCTCTAATCCCTGATATCCCACAACTTCCCAAGCTGCAGACACATTTACACCGCAGATTCAAGGCTGTGAATTCACAGAGAACATTCACTGAGGAGAGAACATTTCCTTCACAGAAGTCTGAGGGACATGCTGACAGCGCTGTGCCTGCTGACATCTCCCTGGAATGCCAAGGACTTCCTGGAAGCTGAAGATGGAATATCCTTCAGCTATTCCAGAGGAGCTGTGGCAGCCCCTGGAAGTGTCCAAGGCCAGGTTGGATGGGGTTTGGAAAAACCTGGGATAGTGGAAGGTGTCCCTGCCCACAGAAATGGGTGATAATGGGTGACCTTCAAGGTCTCCTCCAACCCAAACCATTCCATGATTCTCGCTAGGAAAGACCTTTTCCATCCTACCCTGTGGGAAAAGTCCCCTCAGCACTTTCCCACCTCACGCAGAGTGTTTTACATCGGGTCCCTGCTGAGATCACCAGGGCAGAGTTTCCCTTCAAGAAGCTGCAAACTCTCTCACACCTTTTTTTATTATATATTTGAACAGTTGAAGTTTTGAGGTTGAGGTGAGTGGAAGTTGCTCAGTGCACCAAACCCAGAATCCAGAGGGAAATCCAACAAGGGAGACGAGTCCAGGCACCCAACAAACCCATTTATGGTGTTTTTTGCCAACTGTCTCAGGAACCCTGTTGGAATTTTGGGGGTTTTGTTTTTTTGTTTTAAGGTTAGGGTGAATAAAATTTAGGAGATGTTGTTTTTGAAGTTTTATTTTGAAATTTATTATTTTTTTATTTATTATGAACTTATGAGATGTGCAGTTTTTTTAATAAGTTGAGAAAGTGAGTTAAAATGGTGTTTATTTAAGGTTAAGTTTTAATTATCTGACAAAGAGTTGATATTTATATTATTTATGTTTTAAATTTAATTATGATTATTTGAAATTTGTAACATGGCGATTTTTTACTTAATTAGAGAAAACTACTTAGATTTGTGTGGAAGAAGGAAGAAGGTGTAAAAAGACAACTAATTTACACTTAAAGTTTTTTTATTTTGGTTCTTATATACCACTATATACTAAAATTTTAAATTTTAGGTTTTTACTTTGTGAGATTGCACAACACTACTTAAACTACACATTACTTAAACTACACATTCTTATATATTACTATACGCTAAAATTTTAAATTCTATTTTTTTACTTTGTGAGATTACACGGCATTACCTCAACTACGCATTTTTAGCTTTTTTGTTGTTATGCAATTTTGGAAGCCTCGTTCTAAGGCTTTAAATTAAATGTGGTGCTTATTTGAGGGTCGGCACTTTTTAGCTCAGAAGGACTGAAATTTTTAGCCTCTAGGGTCCTGACATAACCCTTCCTTGGGTGACCATGAGTGATGTCTGAGCACCAGATCTCTGCCACACCTTCCCAATCTTGAGCTCCCCAAATCCATCCTCCCCACTCCTAACATTCCCAACAGCTGAAAAGCTGCCAATTTTTTGGTTCTCTTTTTTTTTGAAGGCAACCTATTTCCAGAACTGTTTCTCTACCTCAAGATCTGTAATTTCTCTCCCAAAACACCCCTCTGGAGCAGAGCCCAGGACTGGCAATATGTTCCTCCAGGAGCGGGGAGAGGTTTACGTTTCAATACCTATTGCACCTGTCACCATAATACCAGGCCTTTTCCACCCACGGCCCAGGAGAGAATCCAAACTTCCTGTGGGATGTGCAAAACTCGCACTCAGCCCTGGGAGCCATCCAGGCCCGGTGATCAGGGAGAGAAAAGCTATTTTCTGCTGGCTTGCAGGAATTGATGGCACCATTCAATGTCTTGTCTTTATATGCAAGTGTGTCTAACCCAGTTTCTCCGCAGCTGCTGTGACGTAAATAAATTCAGTATTATCTCCATTTTACATTGTAGGGTGGGATATAAATAGTCCTGGAACTTGTGCCGGGCGTAATTCAGTGTTTTAGACATCGAGTACAATTCACCCCTGGAGCTGCCTCAACACAACACAGAATATTTGACCTGCTTCAGGTACAGCAGGACGAAAACATTATCTGTGATCTGTATCTCCCAAAGCAGGATGGTATTTCTGGGGAAAAAATGTCGTTGGGTTGATCATTTTTTTTTTTATCATTGTAAAATGAGCCTTCAAGGGCTCCTTTAGAACAGCACATCCCTACTATAGTGATCAGGAAATATTAGTATATGTTATACACGAAGAAAGCCAAAAATATCTACACTCGCTTTACAGAATTAGCTCCACTTGAATGGTAACTATGTATAAAATCCTGATTTTTTTTTTTTCCCCCCTGCACATCCTATTACCTAATCAGACAAAATCATTTGCTCCAGCTGGATTTACTAGAGGAAAAATGTATCTCTTGGTACCTATAATTTTACTTCAGGCTTTCCCTCTTAAGGTAGTAGTGTTTCAGCCACGGGCTGGAGTGAAACTCCATCATTCCCAGGAAAACCCAATCCACCCTTAGAAATACCTAACCCAGAAAAGGAGATACAAATTGAGAGGGGGGGTTTTCACCATAAATACAGCTTTGGGCAGCAAAACACCTCCTATTTTGTTTCAGCAATAAATCACTTCCCTGACTTGAGTTAGTAATGAGATTTTTAATCATGTGGATTGAACATATCCCGGAGTTAATAAAAAAGTATGGCTTCCTCTTTATCTTTAATAAAAGATTTGTACACCGCTCAAATGATCAGAATTACGTTTTTAAAGAACCCGAGATTGATGCTTTCAATTCTCCTTCCTATTTTTCCAGGCTTTTATAATTCAAAGGTAATACAGGGAAGAGTTAATAATTCATGAGGTAATTTTAAGGCTTTTATTCAGAACCCTTTTGCCTATTGACTTAAGGATGTGCCATAAAATATCCAGGTATCACTAGCCCAGCAATTTGCAGCCCTGCACAGATGAAATCTCTGAATTTATGCAAGTCAGGATTTGTGTTTGAGAATCAGAGCACATCATTCCAGCCTAGGAAGGGTACAGGGGGAGGAAATAGCTTTCCAGCACTATTTAAACGAGAGTATTTCATGTCTTCACACAATTCTGCTTTTTCGCCCTTGTTTGCGGGTTTATTCTTGATGGAGTTATTTTTGCAGTTGCCAAGAGACAAAGGAGCTGGGGGAATATTTTAAAAAAGGTAAATTCTGCTGCACGAGTCCTGTGCTCCCACCTGCACGAGCTCCAAACCCAACCCTCCGCTCCGGGAGAGCTCAGCTGGACGAAAAACAGATCCTCACAACAACAGCAGCAACAAAAATGGAACTTGTTTGAGATGAGAACATCAAAAGTGTCTCCCAGTTAATACAATCCAAGAATATTCCACGTCAGTCACCGATGGATGCAAAGTTGGTGACGTTGGGATGAGGCAGGGAGGGACAGCGGCGTCCCCACAGCCTCTCTTGTCACAGGGCCACCACCTCCAAATGCCACTCCATGAGCTGATGGGTGAATTCATCCATGAGCTGACTGGTGAATTTCATTCTGATGAAAAATAGATCCTTACAACAACAACAGCAAAAAAATGGACTTGATTGAGATGAGAACATCAAAAGTGTCTCCCAGTTAATACAATCCAAGAATATTCCACGTCAGTCGCCGATGGATGCAAAGTTGGTGGTGTTGGGATGAGGGAGGGAGGGACAGCAGCGTCCCCACAGCCTCTCTTGTCACAGAGCCACCACCTCCAAATGCCATTCCATGAGCTGTGACTGGTGAATTCATCCAAAAATCCCTCAGAAAAGTGGAATTTCTGATTGTGCATATCACTCATTTGCAATGAAGAATGGAAGTGAAAATGGAGTTTGGGGGTACAGTATTTGATTCTTTAAAATTCATTTCGTTCATTAAGAAAAACCAAAACCCAAACCTCACTTAATTTGTTATTTCATCCTCTTCTCTCAGAGTTGCTCACCAGAGTGTGCCTGGTTATGTCTACAGAATGCTGGATTAATAACAGCCAGGTTTCAACCCAGAATTTGATATTGGGAAGGAATTGTTCCCTGTGAGGGTGGGGAGCCCTGGCAAAGGGTGCCCAGAGAAGCTGTGGCTGCCCCTGGAAGTGTCCAAGGCCAGGCTGGATGGGGCTTGGAGCCACCTGGGATGATGGAAAGTGTCCCTGCCCATGGCAGGAGGTGGAATTGGATGGGCTTTAAGGTCCTTTCCAACCCAAACCATTCCATGATTCCATGATATTTGGTTAAGGCTTTTTTTATCTACTTTAAATAACCAAAGCATTTTTTACCACTGTGTATTCTACTTCCAGCTCCTGCAAAGGAATCGCCCATCTCCCACAAGATTTCAGGGAATGCTAAGTAACAACAGTAGAGAGTGATGAAAATTGATGCTAATTAATAATTCTTCCCTAAGAAAGAAAAGAGAGCTCAGGTGAGCACTGAGCCATCATTTACTGCCATGAGAAATCAACAGCCCCAACTTTAATTAGCATTTCCCTACATGGACAAGCAGGAGATCCTGTGTCTGCTCCTCTAAGTCCCCCAAATGGGACCTGAGTTTTACCATCCCAAGGAAAAGGATGTCTTTATGAACTTAGAGTGACATCAGCTGGATTATGTTTCATTTCAAGCCAGCTTTGGGTTCCATCCTCTGTTTTCCATCCAGTTCTGATCTCTGCCAGAGCCTCTCTGAACTCCTCTTCTTGGTTTGACCTCAGAGTCCCAAAAACTCCTTTCTAAAGTTTCCTGCTCCTCTTCTGCAGCTCCAAAAATGCAAATTGCTGTCAGGCTCTTCAGTTCCCTCTGAGAGACAGGCAGCATATGTCATGTGCATTATTCAGAGCTTTCCACGGCTGCTTTTCCAGGGAGGTTTAAAAAGGAACAGCAAACCGTGTGTCAAACCCAAAGCCTTTGCCACAATAAAGATAATCATGAGGCGACATCAAGTCTAAAGCTGGACAAGCACAGGGGGTTTGTTCCTAATGTAACAGGAGAGAAATGCAATAAATTTAATGAGTTTTTTTAGCCAGACAGGACTGAAGGTGAACTTTACACAGATGAGGTTCTTTTGTAGATGAAACTCTGAGGAAACAGTTCAAGAGGAACATGGAAAACGTAGTTTTTGTTATCCTGAGGAGCAGAAAAACTGTGGCAGTGAAGCACAAGGAGAGGAGTTTCATTTGTGCTCAGGTGAAAAATAAACACATTTTCCCTTCAAAATCCTGAGAGCATCTCCAGGCTCTGCCACTCGAGAGAGGAGCAGAGAAATTTCACAGTGGACGCACAGATTCTGGGAGCTACTGACATTATTCCTCTTGGTCACACAACCACACCTCTATCTATTCCTCCTAAAAGAAAGATCCTGGGAAAACCCAGACTCACAGGAACACGCCAAGAAGGCCCCTCCTTACAGGCCCCTCCCAGGAGATTCTGTCACCTCCATTTCCACAACAAACAGAGACAAATAAGTCGCTCAGAATTATGCAAACCCATGGATATAATTCAGAACACAACAGCAAAGAAGCTGTGGAAGCGGAAGTGTAAATTCTGTGATCAATGTTTATGATCTCCCAAAGATTCAGTTTCTATGCGTTCGTTGAGCATTATTAGAAACAGCCCAGCCAACAAACCAAACCCCAAACCCTGCCCTAGCTAAGGTTCAAAAACAAAACAAACAAACAAAAAAAAAAATCCCAAACCTTTGAGTGACTCTTAGCACTCAGCCTAGAAGCGCCTGCCAGCAAAAAGGGAATTTTGGGGATGGCATCTCATCAATTTTCTTCATTTGTGTCAGAAGTTGAGCAGCTGTCTCCTTACCAGACTGAAGCGGAGCCAAAAAACCTTGTCAGGCAGCCGAAGGAAAAGCACTTCAGAGGAGCTGAGTCTCCAAGACCCCAAAGGGTATCACATTTTGGAGCGGGCATGTGTTAATATTCCTACCCCGGTATCAATTGGCAAAGCTCTGCGGCAGGGGGGGGGTAAAAAAGGCGGCTTTGTTTGTTTTCGCTGCCTGCCCAGGGAAAGCAGGATGCCACGCATACTTGAACTCCCGAATTTGCTTGTTTGTTTGTTTGTTTATTTACTTACGGCCAGCAAAAGGGTTTTTTAGCTTTATCTTCCCCGAGCTGGTGAGGAAAGTGAAATAAGATTCGGCTCTGTGGATGCACCTGGACTTTGTGTGGCAGGCAGAGCTCTGCTGTTCCCAAGATTTCAGCACGGCGTGAAAAAATCCCAGTGAGAGCCGGGCTTGAGTCAGCTCCCAGCAGCCTGGGATTGGGAGAGATTGGGAGATTTTTCCTGGGGAAACCCAGCTGGAAATTTGTCCCTCCTTTAGCACCCTGAGGGCTCCTTCAGGGCAGCCCCGAGAGGAACTTTGTGCTGTTGTGAGGAAGGCAGCAATCGAATTCCAGCAGTTATTGCAGCAGGAGCTTTGCCAAGCGGGATCCAGCACCGTAAGGCACAGTTTGATCAAACTGAGGGAAGTTATTGATCTTAATTCAACCCAGAGCACAAGCCAGGGAAGGTCCTGGCATCCTCCGTTTGTCATCAGAATCCCAAATATCCGCAGACCATAGCAGATACTGGGGTCTGACCTCTCCCAATATATGTTTCTGTGATCCTTTTAACCTAAAAACTGCATTTTTTTCCCCTTTGTGTGTGACAATTCCACTCCTGAAGCAGATCCGGCTCACCAGGGTCTGGGTGTTAGGAGGAGACAGCAACAGCCTGGGATTTGCTGCTCTCTCCCTGTGGGATGGGGCTTCCTCAGACCAGGAACAGAACCAGGAATTTCAGAGCAGGAACAGTCTGCACCTGCAGCCAGGGCATGATACTGGTGAATTTGATTTTGGCAGAATGGTTTGGGGTGGAAGAGACCTTAAATCTCCTCCAGTCCCACCCCTGGCCACAGGCAGGGACACCTTCCACTATCCCAGGCTGCTCCAAGCCCCATGAACCTGGCCTTGGACACTTCCAGGGATGCAGGAGGGTGAACTTTCAATTATCCACTATATATATTTCAAGGTTCCATCTACAAGGTCAGAACCCAAGTGAATAAATAAAGGAATAACCAGACATCCAAGATCCTCCTTCACCAACCATCTTCTCTCAGCCAGCTTTTCCCCAAAATGTTTATTTACTACACAGCCAGGCTTTTGGCAGCCTTCCCACTGCAAAATGTGCTTCCCAGATATTACAAAGTGAACTCCAAATGAAAAAGACTTTTTTGTTCTTCGGTCTCCCTTTCTTCCACACAGATATGGCTTCAGAGCTGTGCCTTGAAGGCACAATTTTGCCCAGAATTTCTCAAATACTCAGTTAAAGAGAGATGAGTCCACAGACCATTGCTAAAAATGAGGTTTCCTACGTGGTCTTCAGCAAACTACTTTAAACAGATTATTTTGCTTCCTCTATTTATCAAATCAATGCTTCCTTGCTTTTCACAGGTCTAGAAATGCAAAGAAAAAAAGGACATAAAGTACACGAGAAATAATTTTTGTTGTATTTCTAACATGTTTAAATAATATTTTTAAAAATCAACTGAATGATAGATCAGGAAGATTTTGGCCATTCAGTTATCGCATGGTGGGAAATAAAAGTTGTCTGGGGTAAGACAGACAAAAGGGAAGAATAAGAAAGAAGAGTGGTGTGAGTGGATGATGTTCCCCTATTTCTGCACAGAATCATCAGAGAATCATGGAATGGTTTGGGTTGGAAGGGACCTTAGAGCTCATCTCATTCCAGGGCATGGGCAGGGACATATTCCACTCTCCCAGGTTGTCCAGTCTGGCCTTGGACACTTCCAGGGATATATACATAAACATATATATACAAATATATATAAAACCAACTATTTTTCACAGTGAAGTTCCAGTCACAATCCAGACCTCTCACAAACCCAGCCACAAAAGCAAACCAGTGTAGAAAACGACGATGTGGTTCATCTCCTCTCCCTGCAGCCCAGCAGAGATCCCTGCTCAGCTCTCACAGCCCGGCCCCAGCACACCCAACACAGACACACAACCCACGGCTCCGCACGGACATTCCCGGGCTGGAAAACGCCTGCTGACAAATTCCCGAGCTGCCAGTGCTGAAATTCAATAGCCTCCCAGCTGCACACTTGTGACTTGGGAAGGCAGGGAACCGCGGGGATTGGCAGCGGGCTCTGGCTGATGAGCTCCCTGGACGGATGACACCCGAGACTCTGCCAGGCTGAGAGGAGCTTTCCTCTTGATTTGTTGTTGTTGTTGTTGTTGTGGTCATTCCAAAGCTCCTTCTTGGAGCTCTCCTGGGCTCCCCGTGCCTGTTCTCCTGAGTCTGCTGTTTACTTTTCTGACTCTGCAAAGTGCTGGGGTTGCTCAGCTCGGTTGTCTCAGCCCTGTTTATATGGAGCTGACATGGATCAGTGTTTGTTCTGGAAAAATCCCTCCTAGGTCTTCAGGATCTCAGTGCATTATCCCATAGATGTGCCCTGGTTTATTTGTTCAAACTATCTTGGAGTTCACTGCAAAGGGATCCCCTCCAGAAATAGTTGAGATGATTGTGCCTGGATAGTGGGGATCTTGCAGACCACTCAGAGAGAAGGAAAAATTCCTTCCTAAAGACAAAAGGAGTTGATGTCCAGTTCCAGCACTCTGTGCTGAGCTGGGCTGATTCATTCCAAAGCTGGGTGATGTGGTAGGATCTCAAAGGAATCACAGGAATAAAGCCCTGACTGCTTTGGGTTGGATGAGACCTGAAAGATCATCTTGGTTCCACCCCCTGCCAAGGGCAGGGACACCTTCCACTGTCCCAGGCTGCTCCAGCCTGGCCTGGGACACTTCCAGGGATCCAGGGGCAGCCACAGCTTCTCTGGGCACCCTGTTCCAGCCCCTCCCCACCCTCCCAGTCAGGAATTCCTTCCCAATCTCCCCCCCAGCCCTGCCCTCTGGCAGGGGGAAGCCATTCCCTGTGTCCTGTCCCTCCAGGCCTGTCCCCAGTCCCTCTCCAGCTCTCCTGGAGCCCCTTCAGGCCCTGGAAAGGTCTCCTGGAGCCTTCTCCTCTCCAGGTGAACATTCCCAGCTCTCCCAGGCTGGCTCCAGAGCACAGGAGCTCCAACCTTGGAGCAGCTCTGTGGCCTCCTCTGGATTTGTTCCAGCAGCTCCAGGTCCTTCCCAGGCTATCCCAGACAGGATTTTATTCCCACATCCTATCTCAGACAGGGTGTTCAATCATATTTTGGATTATCCTTTATAATTTTTCTCCCCCTTGAGCTCTTTGCCACCAACACTAAAATGTTCAACTGAGATCTGTGACCAGATATTTAAATAAGACACAGAATCGGGCAGACAAAAAAGCTCAACTTAATTTCTCATGGTTGTTTTTCTGAGGCTGCTCCTGTAGTCCTGCATATTCCTGACTTGGATTTATAAAAAAGCGGATAATATATTATGTTAATTGTATTTATTATATTATATATGCAATATAATAAATCCAATCAAATAGCATAGGATATCACGGCATTTTAACAAAGGTTAATTGTGGTATTAACTGTTCTCCCTGTACAGACTTTTAATGTGAGAAATGTTTCACACATTTAAAGCTCCCTTTAATCACCAGACCTCAAGGCCACACTTCTCACTTCCAACCGAGCAGCTTCCACTAGAAAAAAACACAGACTTTTTCCTGAGAAAAACTCAAGAATCTTTATATGAACAATGAAATATTATTCACTGAACAGACACCATCCCCACAAATAAAAAAGTTTAATTTCTGTGAGGTCCTATAATACCTTGAAGAGTTGGAATCATCCACCAAAAATTTCCAAGGGAAGCCTTCAGGTTATTGCTCACGGTAAGAAACGGAGAGGAAGGAAAATTCCCTGGACTCCCAAAATAACCCTCCCTCTCTCTTTTGCTGCCTCTGATTTTTGAGGGAGAAAGCAAATTGCTCTGCAATGGATTTGCATGAATCAGAGCAGGGAATGCACACGGGGAGCTGTGATTAGAGGTGATTTCCTGCAGGAGGACACAGAACCTGAAATCCCACCAGAAATCCGGGGGGAAAAACAGGAGGTGCTTCCCCGAGCCCTGATCTCTGTGCCAGAAGCACAGAAGCACAGGCCAGGGACTACAGAAAAGTTCATAATTAACTGAAATTCTTCTCAATAGTTCACGTGATTTCCAACTCACAGCATCTTCCTCACCCTTCTTTTGGATTTTGGTGCTCTTGTGTAGGATGGGAAAATTTCTCTTGAAAGTGGGATGAAAATATCCAGGAGAAGGGTTTGTTCAACAAGAGCCCGAAGCAGGGAACAGTTCATTCCCAGCCCGTTTCACAAGACAGCAAACACACAGAATCATTACTGATCCCCCTCCTTTTTTTTCAAATCTTTTTGAGAACTCTTGCACAATCTGCTGTTCCCCAGCGTCTCAGCAAGAAGAATTCGCCGCTCTCAAGCCTTGTTTCTTTATACACCCCAAAAGCTGCGAGCTTCCCTTCAAACTCCGCACGTCATCCTCATCAAATCCTACACAGAAACGGGCATTAAGTGTTTTGTTTACCCATAACTCGGCAGAGCCGCAACAAAGAACAGAATGTAAAGAATGAGCTCCCTTTGCAAAAGTCATTCAGAGCCGAACAAAAGCCTTTACCTTCCCCAAAACAGATTTTTCCAAGTGGGCCTCCTCTCTCTCTGAATCGCCCAGCATTACAGGCAGCTCTCAGATAACTCAGAAACGCTCGAGAGCCAAGCTAAAAACAGAATGGAATGAGAAAAGTTCTCCTGCATCTGATGGATTTTTTTTTTTTCATTAAAAAGGCATTAAGAAAATATGGGCTTTTCATCGCTGCGCTGTGAACAAGCAGCCGCTTTTCCACACAACGTGCAGGGACCTGCTGGATCCAGGCTCCTTCCAACTTCCCCTGGGCTGTGGCAGCTGGATGGATTTGTTTCCACCTGCTCTCCCCGTTTGTCATTCCTGAGGTATGCTGGAGAAAGGCAGGTTAGCTCCAAACTGTCAGCCTCGGCCGCAGCCAAAAAACTCTTCATTTTTTATTATCTGATCACATCCCTCCGAGGGCTTCGTGTTCCTTTCATCCCCAGCTCCCCACACCTCTGCACCCACGGAGAGCAGCTGGGGTTTGGGGTTTTGTTTTTTTTTTATTATTTTCAAATGAAAATGCCCATTTTTAAAGCCCTCAAAGGAAAACCCAAATGTGGCCAACCCTATGGACCTGCTCCTTCCCCGCTCTTTGCTCCAAGACCTGCCAACTCCCGTGGCCACTGGAGAACGGATCGTCCAAACGTGGCTGCAGAGACCAAAATGCTTCAGAAGGAGATTGAAATCTCATTAAAAATGTTAAAAACCTCTCCCCCCGAACCCTTTGGAAGACTGGCTGCCTCCATCTCCTGTGCTGGTGTTGGAAATAAAGCTGCCAGAGAGATCTTCTCCCATTCCTCCCAAATTTCAGGGGGATAGGAGAGAGTGGGTGTGGGGAGGGAAGGTATCTCGAGTACAAGAAAGGATGATTATCAAGTCTAAAGAGAGCACGTCACAAAATGAAGAAATATAAGGCTATTTTTAAAGCAATTATTTTGTTTTCAAGATGAAAACGTGCTGCAGTATTCCCCCTCTGCTTGGCATTCCAGAGGAGGTGTTGCATTTAACTACAGCAAGATTAATTCCCTGGAAGAGAAGAAAACTGAAACACTGGCAAGCAAAATAAAAAAAAAAAGCAGAAGAGGAGAGTTTTGTTTCCTCTGTTTGGAAAGGGAATTATGTTTTCCAAACTTGATAACTCCCAGGCCCAGCTCTGCAGTGATTCCCTGAGAGGGTTTGTGCACTAAGTCCCCCTGGTCCCACAGGAATGTGTGAGTTCAGAGCAATCTCTTCACCTTCCCATCTCCATCATTTATCCAGAGATATTCTGGAAGTTCCCAAACCTCTCCAATAAGTTAGAAAGAGTTAGGAACTTTTGGGGGAGAAAGGAAAAGAGAAAAAAAAATAAATTAAAAAATGTGACCTGTTACATAAACCTGTATTTTAAGAAGTGAACTAGAGACAGGAGGAAGGATCACAGGGGTTGGACACATACCCAGCTGTCCCAATTTGGTGGAGCTGTTTTAGCTGTCAGCGTGTGAATTCTTAATGTGTGATGATTATAAAGTATGGAGAGGGAGCTCTGCTCCCTCACTGGGATTATTTTGCCTTTTTCTCCAAGGAGCAGACCCAGAATTGCTGCTGGCGGCTGCCCCAGCCCAGACCCACACCTCGAAGCCCCTTCCAAACACCCAACCTCGGAATATTGATTTATTAAGATCTAAAGTGATAAAACCCTGCTTATCCCAGGCTCGAATTTTCCTGACACCTCCACTAATTACACACCATAATGAAATCCCAGAAGCGCTGAAATAATTGTTCCAGCAGGAACTCAGCCAGCAGAACACCTATGGAAGCTTCTTTCCCTTCACTCATCACTGTGGGAAGCAATCTCGGAGTCCTCTCCAAAAACCCCCTCAAACAGATGTCTTGCAGCACAGCAAGACATTATCAAATTCAGACTTGGAGAGAGCGTGTTCCAAAATCCCTCAGAGGGAGAGTTTTGCCAGGCACACCTTATCATCCACAGCAAAGGGAGTGGGGTCCAGGGAGGGCACCTTCAGTGCCACAGGAAAAGGGACAAGCAGCTCTGTGACCTGTCCAGATCCAGGTGTGACCAAATAACTCCTTAACCCTAAGCAATACCCTCATCCCTGCCTGGAGACAGAATCACAGGATCAGGGAATTGTAAAGGTTGGAAAAGACCTCCAAAAGATCACCCAGTCCAACCATTCCCAGCCAAGGCCACCTTGACCCCATGTCCCCAAGTGCCACATCCACAGGGATTTGAAATCCCTCCAGGGGTGGGGACCCACTTGACAACCTTTTCCATGAAGGAATTGTCCCAATATCCAACCTGGCCCAGGCTGAGGCCGTTCCCTCTCTTCCTGTGCCTGTTCCCTCAGAGCAGATCCCAAATCCCCCCTGGCCGTCCCCGCAGGGAATTCCAGAGAGGGAAAAGATCCCTCTGGATCCTCCTTTTCTCCAGGCTCAGCCCCTTTCCAGCTCCCTCAGGAATTCTCCAGTCCCTTCCCCAGCTCCCTTCCCTTCCCTGGAAATGCTTGTAGCCCCTCAGGGTCTCCCTTGCCGTGAGGGGAAAATCAAAAAGTGGGAGAAAATGTGAGGGGGGAAAAAAGTGAGGGAAGTTTGGGGAGGGCTCTGCTGCAGAGCTTTTTCCTCCTGGATCCTCCTTTTGTCCAGGCTGAGCCCCTTTCTCAGCTCCCTTCCCTCAGAAATTGTCCAGCCCCTTTCCCAGCTCCCTCAGGAATTCTCCAGCCCCTTCCCAGCTCCCTCAGCCCCTCCTGGCTCTCCAGCCCCTTGCCCATCTGCATTCCCTTCCCTGGATACGCTCAGAAGGAGCTGCAGGGTGATTTCTGCCTGATCTCCAATCAAAGTTATGGATGCTCCATGTCCCTACTCTCCCTTGGAAGCCTGACAGGAGTTTCCGTGCTGGGAATATCCAGGACAGCCGACCCAGAGCTGGAGCAGCGTCAGGAACTGTCCACAGTGGATGGACCAGGTGGCCACCAGCACCAGCTCCTGCCGCCTGCACGCCCAGATCCATTACCAGGCAATCCTGAGACACATTCACAGCTTTCCCAAGCAAACATTTCCAAGTGGGATCGATTTTTTTTTTTTTTTTGCTGTTTTAAAACCAACGTTAGCAAACGCGACTGCACGGTGCACAGATCTGTCAGATTTGTTCTCAGCTGCAATCCTGAAACGTGTCATTATCGTGTGCTGTGTGAGCAAAGCTGGGCCTGGCTGCCATGTGACTGAGCTCCGAATCCGTTCGTGGAGAAAGTTCCTTCCCAACCTGCTCCATCTTTCACTCCATCTCATCCTAATGAGCTCTTAACCTCTTAAAAAATAAGTTCATGCCAGAGAGACTGAACGCGGGGTATTAAAGTCTCCAAGAAAACCACAGGGATGAATGGCCCTGCTCAGGTAGCTCTGTTCCCCTTGAGCACAACTCCTGCAGCTTCCAAGTGCACTGGAGAAAAAATAATTTCCACTGCATTCATTGTGAAACTCATTTGTGATTACAAGGTCATGCTGTTTTTTTAAAAATAAGTGTGGGAAATGATCATCTGAAAAATGCACATTTCCCCTGGCAAAGCTCCACGGCTCCTGCACTTGCAGGCTCAGCGTTTTGGTTCTGAATACCTTTTTAAAAATGAAAATATTACTCCATGCAACGCGTCATAGAATATCCTGAGTTGGAAGGGACCCACAAGGATCACCCCAGTCTGACACCTGTCCTTGGCATGGAATAATTGACTTAATCCCAGAACAAACCCCTTTCACCAGGAACTTCTGCTGGAAGGGCAGAAATCTCCTGGAACATCATCCTGTTTGGGCTGAAAGTGTCCCAGGTCTCTCCAGAATGCACCTGAGCACACGCAGAGGCTGCCACAGGCGTTGGGAGCTGGTCCCTGCTGGGATCCATGAACACATTCCATGGGCAGCAGCCCCTCTCCACACTGGAACCAAAGCTGCCTCCGCTCACACATTCAGCCGGAGTAGCAGCACATTTTATATAAAATAATTATTGCACTTAATCCCCTCATATCCCTGGATAAAGCTGCTGTTTGAGAAGCTGAGGAGCAGCCCATGGAGCAGAGGCTTTGCTGGATTTGTGCCATTCCAGAAACAACTTGTATGACTTTTGAGCAGAGAGATGGAAAAAAACAAGATGTGGAATTCTGGACGTCCTTAGCAAGGATAGTCCAAGGGCTGGAGCTCCTCTGGAGCCAGGCTGGGAGAGCTGGGAACGTTCACCTGGAGAAGGGAAGGATCCAGGGAGAGCTGGGAATGTTCCCCTGGAGAGGAGAAGGCTCCAGGGAGAGCTGGGAATGTTCCCCTGGAGAAGGGAAGGATCCAGGGAGAGCTCAGAGCCCCTGGCAGGGCCTGAAGGGGCTCCAGGAGAGCTGGAGAGGGACTGGGGACAAGGGATGGAGGGACGGGACACAGGGAATGGCTTCAGGGATGACACAGGAATGGGATATTGGGAAAGAATTCCTGGCTGAGAGGGTGGGGAGGCCCTGGGACAGGTTTCCCAGGGTAGCTGTGGCTGTCTCTGGATCCCTGGCAGTGTCCAAGGCCAGGTTGGACAGGGCTTGGAGCACCCTGGGACAGTGGAAGGTGTCCCTGCCATGGCAGAAGTGGCACTGGATGATCCTTAAGGTCCCATCCAACCCAAACCATTCCATGATTCCATGACACCAAAACAGGAGCTACTCCCACCCTGTGTGCATTTAACGAGATTGTGTCACTGGGCTATTAAACAAAAAAAAAAAAGATAAGGAGACATTAGAATTTCCTTTTAAAATCTCCTATTTCTTGTGCTTCACAGCTGGGCCATAATTCAAGTTGGGAATTTGAAGAAGTCGGGGATGTACAAACTGTCTCCCACACTCTGTCTGCTCAGGAAACTCACTGTCATGTGGAATTAATCTTTTTTTTTCTTTCTTTTTTCTTTTTTAAATACATACAATTTCAAGCTCACGGTCCAGCATCTCTGATTCATGGCAATAAAGGTTGCACAAGAAGAGAACTGTGTAGAACAAAGGTTAATTGGAGGGTGAAATCCCCTTCCTAACCAAACCCAGCTGGAAACCTGCTGGTTCCAGAGACAAATCCCTGCAGCACTCACTACTGATCTTTGACTCCTGATTGCCAGGTTTAGGAATTCAGTGCCTTTAGACAAGAGCAGGAGGAGGCAGAGAGGGGAAACAAAGTTTTTCCAGCCCTGCAGCTCCTGGCCTGGGATTCTCCTGGGATGTTCCAGGCTAATTCCTCGATGTCACACAACAGGTTTGTGACACCTCCACCTTCTCCACTTCAACCCTGGAGTTTTCAAGCAATGCCAAAAACCCCAAGATCAGAACTCAGGTCTCTGTGCCAGCCTCAGGGATTTAGAGACCAGCTCCCAAAAGTAGGAGACAGCTTTAAAAGAACACTTTTTAACTGCTGGATTTTATATTTTCAGATTCTTTTTCATACCAGCGAGAGCTGGACGTGTCCTTTTGTGCCACAGCTCTCACCACCATGGATTTGGGAAGGATCCCGTCTCTGACAAGACTCCCAACAGCATCAGGAGGTCTGGCAGCCACAGGATCGTGCTAAAAAAAAAATAAATGGAATGAGAAAAAAAAAAAGGCAAGAGAGGAGGAGAGGAAAGGATGGAAAAGCGACGGGAGAGTAACGAAATGGCATTTTCTAAGCACGAGGAATGATTACAGAGGTCAAAACTGAAGCTGCTGCAGGAGTTTCTGATTAAATCCTGCTCTGTTCCAAACTGCTGACGTGCAGAACTCCAAATGGCGTGGGGAGGGTATCAATCTGATAGGAGCTGCTCCTGCAGGGTCATTTGCCTACTTGCTTTACTCGAAACCTTGGCTCCTCGACAGCTGCCCCGATGGGCTATTGGGAAAGCCACGTTCCCAGGCTCCCCAGAAACTGGGATTAAAGGGAATTAATTATTGATACGAGTCTCTGCTCTGCATGTCTGCCTTATCAAGTGATCTGTAGCTGCGCCTGTGGCACGGGAGGAGCACATCTGAGACCTTTTCATGATGCAAAAAGCTCCTTCAAGGGGCGGCCAAGGCGAGCAACGCTCCCGCTCTGGGCTCCCTCCCCGAAAAGTGAGGGGAGAAATGAGAAGTGCAAACGTTATAGAGAAGTTTTAAAGAGTTCAAACTTCTCCCTTTCCATCAACAAATCGCTGGAGCAGTGCTGCCTGCTCTGATGAGCGCTGACTTTGTGGGATAATGCATTTCCATGGTGAAATCCAGATATCCTGAGCGTTTGGGGCTGTGAAAACCAACTCCAGCTCCCTCCAGCTATTCCACTTCTGGCCTGGGATTTGGTGGCTGAAGTTGTGCTGTTTCCTCCTGCTCAGAGCAGGATGTGGGATCCAGGGATGTGGAATCAGGATCCAGGGATGTGGGATCCAGGGATGTGGGATCAAGATCATGGGATGTGGGATGTTGAGATGTGGGACCTAGGGATGTGGGATCAGGATCCAGGAATGTGGGATCCAGGGATGTGGGATCAGGATCCAGGGATGTGGAATCAGGATCCAGGGATGTGGGATCCAGGAATGTGGGATCAAGATCCAGGGATGTGGGACCTAGGGATGTGGGATCAGGATCCAGGGACGTGGGATCCAGGGACGTGGGATCCAGGGACGTGGGATCCAGGGATGTGGGATCAGGATCCAGGGATGTGGGATGCAGGGATGTGGGATGCAGGGATGCTCTGCACTGTGCACCGATGCCATTAGGTGGTGCTTGAAACAGAAGATTGCAAGAAAGAGAAGCGAGAGCTTGTGTGCTGCCCAGGCAGCCTGCTCCAGAAATATTTTATTCTAGCAATTAATAAATAAAAAATAAAAACACCCAAAAAAAGAGAGAGAGAGAGAGAGGGAATTTTAATTTATTTTTTTTTTAATAAAAGCTCATTCTAGGATTCAGTCTCCCATTTAAAGATCTGATTTCTAGGCCTTGGCAGAGGTGAGTAATTAAATAAATAAATAGTCAGCTCTTCCTCCTGCCTGGAGCAGCTCTGCTCACTCACACACACACACACACTCCCTTAAATCAGCCTCTGATATTTCTGTGCTCAGCCAAACCTGCTCACCGTGCCTCAGATTTCTATCTCTCTCCTAAGGTTGATAACTGGATTTCCAGTAAGTTTTGAGTCAGGGATTGAAATACTATTTAATGCGCCAGCTTGAAAATGGGTTTCCAGGAAACACTGTCCAAGGAAAACCTCACCAGGAGTCGGGAAGAAGTCTTGATCCAGCTTGGAAAAGCAGAGTTCCCTCCCTTTCCCTTCTCTGGCAAACACCCCCAGGCAGCAGGTGGATATTTCGATATTTACACATTTTCACAGCTTCCCTTCGGAGTTACATTCACGGCAAATGGCCCGTGCTAAGCCCTGACAAGGGTTCATCAATTAAATAATTGCATCCCATTAGATTGAGCAGCCACAAGTAAATTCGTGCCTCCAATTCTGTGTAATCCCTCAGAGAACTCCTGACTTCCCACGCCCTCCTCAGATCCAGGAGCTGGCTCCTTGTGAGGCCCTTCCAACTCAGGATATTCCAGGATTCTATGAATAAGAAGCTCCTTTAGTTCTTTTTCTCCAGCTCCTTTATGATTTCAATTCTTTCATTATTGAATTATCATGAAATAGTGAATAATCATTCATTATTCACTGTTCTCTGCGCCGCTCTCGGTTTTATGGCAACTATATTTTAACAACTCTCACAGCAAAGGGCAGAATGGCTGCAGATTAAAAAGAAATACAGAATTACAGGTCATGGAATCATTAAGGTTGGAAAAGCCCTTAAGATCATCGAGTCCAACCATTCACCAGCACTGCCTTGTGTCCCTAAGTGCCACATACACATATTTTTAAAATATTTTTAAAATATCCAATCTAAACTTCCTCTGGTCCAACTTAAAGCCATTTCCTCTTCTCCTGCCACAGATGTCCTCCGGGAATTGTTTATGAAGATGCTTATAAACCTAAAATTTGCTTATGTACTGCACAGAATAATTATAATAAAAATACTTTGAGAAATTTGGGGCTTAGCAAAGGCAGAACTGCTTGTTGAGGAGTCAGAGATCATAAATCCCTGGAAGAGAACAAAGCAGCATTCCCTCTTCTTCATGAGTTACCTGAAACACCGAGAGGTGGGAGGGAGGTGGACAAAATATATAAAGGGAGGCAGCTGATCCATTTTCAAGCCTCTCTCCTTCCTTTTAGGCTTTAGATTTCACATAAATATTTCTTTAAATGCACACATTTCTGTACCAAAACTACCATTTGAGAAGCTTCCAAAACTTGGCTTTTAATTAAAGCCATGAAAGTATAATGCTCACACTGAATAAGTATCAAAAATAGAGACAAAACTGAGAAAATATGCAGGCATTTTTCTTGGGGTTTGTCAGGCACTGCAAAGACAATTAAGTTTCTTTTCTTCACTGTACATATAATACTCAGAAGTGAAAGCTTAATTAACTTGTCAGAAACTCTGGCATCTCTTTTCTTGAGCTGCTGAACCCACCTTCCCCAAAGACTTGAAGGGAAAATAAAAAAAAAAAGAAAACCCTGAATGCTCACGCTGAAATACCTGATCATGCATGACATTCCTGTCCTGTTCCACAGTTTGTCTGTCATTACCAGAGGGGTTTTTTTTAATCCATCTGGGTGAGCACACTCTGTTTCCATTTGTCTGGGAATGTCTCAGAGTTGTAGCTGCTCCGAGACGATGGCCCCGGTGGTGCCGGAGCTGTGGGATGTGCTGGCGCTAATTACAGCGTACACACATTCCTCAGGAAAATCCTGGAACTTGCACCCCAAAACGTCCTCAACCACCTGGATTTTCCTGCCAGTTCGAGGCTCTGAGTTCTGCTGTGAGCAGCAGATAAAGCAGTTGGGAAAGGAAAAGTTTTGTTACCCCCTCAACAACCACTCCCTGTCCCCGGGAGGATTTGAAACCAGGGGGGGATGTGGCATTTGGGGACAGGGGTAAGAGATGGCCTTGGCAGTGCTGGGGAAACACTGGCCTCCATCTGAGAGGGCTTTTCCCACCTTAGTGATGCCAGGATTTTACAGTCTTCACTTTTCTGGGGAGACTGGGTGGGATTTAGATGCAGGAAGAAGCAGAACCCCAAAAGGGAGGCATGTTCCTGCTCCCTTCCCTGCTGGCTGGGCCCTGCTTTTTGTGGATATTTCACATTTCTCCTCGCTGAGTCCAGGGCCAGCTGTGGCCAATAAGTCCCTGTCAGCAAGAACTGCCTGGAATTGCGCTCGGAGCAGCTGGAGGAGAAACTCCTGACCCTGCTTCCAAGAACCAGGAGAGTTTTAGGGAAAAGCAGGAGCCCACAGGCCCTGCAGCATCTCCCTCCCTCCTCTGCCCCACACGTTGCTCCAAAGGACCATCCTTTAACCAAGGTTAACCTAACAAACCTAACGCTGCCACTCGAAACTTGGCGAGTGCAAGAAGTGGCTTTCACATTTTTAGGGGATTTTTGATGCAGTTTTTCAAGCTGAGCTCACTTAAGTCTGAAAAATATTGTACTTTATCCTGCCGTAATCTCCTCTCCGGGATCTGCATGTTTAACCAAAGAGCAAAGGTCCGGGTGCTCCTGTGCATCAGTAATGACCCAACATCTCCTCTTCAATAATGCACCACGGGCAGCCTCGAGCTCCCTCATTTTAAAAATGGATTAAAACTTACAGACAGCACAAGAGAGCAGAAATTGGTGGGGTTTTTCCAAGGTGATGCATTCAAGGGGTGATGATATAAATCACCATCTTTAATGCTTGGCTAACTTTGCTCCTCTGTTTCCAGCACTATCCCAGGTTTTAGTGAGCTCTGGGATTGGGTGCATGGATCTGGCTGGTCAACAGAAATTCCAAGCCAAAGCAATCCTACATAAAACATCCTGTTGCAAAACCTTTGTCTTTCTGATAGATATTAAAACCAAACACACATTGTTCATAACCACTCCACACAAAGTCATGCTTCAGGGTTTTTTTGGTGGTTTTTTTGGTTTGTTTTTTTTTGTTTTGTTTTAAATAAATTTAGATTTCACATTCTCCAGAGACTCACACAGACCCAACATGAGAGTTTTCAAGACAATTTTCTCAATAAAAATGAGCTTTTCTGCAATGCATCATTTTCTCACCTCTCTGGGCACTGCTGGTGGCTTGGAGAACATCTGGATTAAGCCCTTGTCTCTGTTATTTTGCCTCTACAATGAATTATAATCCTTTGGTTTGAAGTGTGGCAGCTCTCAGGAAATCCCTGGTTCAGGTCTCCACACACCAGGAGCTCCAGTAGCTGATGAGCACTGGCCACGTGTCTGTATTTATCAGCTTAAACCACAACCAGGCAATGGGATGGGCTTAGAAATGGGAGAATCAGGGGGAATAAAACACACCTTGAAGGTTTTCCAGGAAAAGGTGATGCCCTGGGAAGGCTGAGCTGGAACAGAGACTGGACAGAGCTGGAGAATAAAGTAGGGATTTATTGAAAGGCCTCCAGGATCCACCTTGGGGAGGACAGGGCATGACCAGGGCTACACCCAAGGTGGACCCAAAATGTCACAAAATGGCTGACGGGTTACAAGGTCTTATATTTTTTTAACTTTTGGCCTGTTTGCATAAAAGGGTTTAATTGTCCAGTTACACCTTCAGGTTATGAGGTCTCATCCTTCTTGTTCCTCCCTTCAGCCCACCCTTGTTTGTGCTTTTGGGCCTGAAAGTTGTCCTTGGTGTGCAGCAGGAAAAGGATTTGTTTTGTGTCCCTGCTGTGTGCAGAGCTGAGTGACACTGAATGTGAAGCTCAGAGCTGCACCCCTGGGCAGCACAGAGTCTGAAAATATGAAAGATAAAACTTAAAGCATTAAAGGGCAGCTCCTTCAACTCCCTTGCAGGAGCTCCTGGGGTAAAACCTGCACCTTTACCCTGGGCCCAGGAGGCCTCACCTTCCTAAACCCTCATTTTATCTGCTCTCTGCAAAACCTAAACACACAAACGAGCTGGTTTCCTCGATGAACAGAAACACTAAACCCTGGATGATGCTCGTTGGGAATTCTCCCCCCAGTCCCACCAGCATAGGGCAATAATCCTTCCCCCCAGTACAGATTTAGCTTAGCAATGGCAGCAGCATTAGGAGGGGCCTCTGGAGCAGGGAAACACGCCCTGGCAGTCTGGGCAGGGTGTTCACAACATCTGTTTGCAGGTATTAATGCTCACTGTGGTTTGTAAGGGATAACAAACAGGTCCTGCCATTCCCCCGGGGCCACCGCTCCCCTCCCACCTCCCCGTCCCTCCCCTCCCTCTCCAGAGCCGCAGAATCTTTAATTGTTTTGCTCCAGGTACGGGCCCAGCCATAAAATAGCCCAGCTGGGACACAATTAGTGCTCCCAAACACAGGAAAACCACATCTGGCACACGAGCAAGGGAGCCCAGGGAGCTCTTTATTCCCAACTGAATCTCCAAGGGGGAACAAATCTGTTCCTGAGCCTGGCTGAGCTTTGCAGCTGTGCTTTGGGCTCCGTTTTTTTTGGGTAAAGCAAACCCAAATCTCTCCCTTCTAAGCTGTTGTATAAATCCTGCTCCCATCAAGGCTGGCTGTGGTCTCAGGCAGAGGAATGCCAGCCCCAGTGAGGTGTCTGTGGTCAGCACTGAGGCTTTTCCAAACAAGCCTGGACGTGTTTGTTCATCAAAGCCCAGAGCTCCAGCCAGGCCCGCTGCAAACACAGGTTTCCTAACATCCAGCGTGCCCAAAACATTGAATTTTCACCAAAGTAAACTTGGAAGTGGGAAGGGAAAACGTCCACGGTTTGATACAGAAATTAGCTGTCCTGGAGTTGCCGCTTCATATTTTATGAAGATAGAGGTTATTCTGCCTGTTACAACCACTGGTTGCTTCAATATATATTTTAATTTATATTTTTATAAATTTAATATAGATTTTTATATATTTNACATTATATTTTATTTTTTAAAAATATATATATATATTAAAACTTTCCTGTGTCTATCAGACCCTCCTGCATTTGCTCCAACCTCAGAGGATATATTTGGCCTAGAAAAAACTGTAATTTGGGGGGAAAAAAAAGGTGGAATCCAATGGCTGAATATGGAAATGGACTGACAGAGCTGTGTGACAAGGAGCTAATTTTCTCCTCACGCTGAGAAATTCAGTCCCCAAAACTTATAAATTCGGGTTCTGCACTTGGGACCTGCCATCCCACTAACAGTAAAAAAAAACACACACCCCTAAACAGCAGCTTATTTGGGGTTAGAAAGTCTAGGAAAATGATCTGTCAATGGAAATAATTGATCCCCGGTGCCCAGGGAATGGAGTTTTGTTGATATTCATCATTCAGGGGAGGAATGGGAAGTTATTTATTCGAACGATGGAAACAAAGAGGGCAAACAACTTCACCAGCTCAACTTTCAGGTTCGTGCGCTGGTAATTTTTGAGCTGCGTTTTGATGATGTGTGTGCAACACCTGTAAGCAGAACCACAGAATCACAGAATCATTTAATTGGGAAAAGCCTCTAAGTGCCTCTCCCAGGGCTGTGTAAAACCTGAAATCTGCTCTCATCTCCCTGAGGAAACACCACATTTATGTTCCATTCCCACATGAAACTTCCTATCAGAGCATTAAAACCATGCACCCCGTAGGACCCACACCAGACTGGGGGCAAAAAAAACCCCAACAACAATCCTCCAAACCTCAGGATTATTGTAAAGAACGTGTTTTCATACACAAATAAATCATCATTTCAAACGCAATTAGCCATTTTAATTAATCTGAGCTATTATTTGTTGACGTGAGCAGCACGCTGGTGGCAGGAATGTGGTTAAGGAGCACACACACAAAAAAAAAAAAAGCTGGGATGTGATTTACAGCTTTCCCTGCTGGTATTGACACCAACAGGAAAGCACAAGGAGAGCCAAAAGTCTAGAAATGCCCTTTGTCTTTTTTTTTTTTCCTACCATTCTTTAACAGATATGTCACTGAAATTCACCCCTATGGCTCAAGCAGTTACACTTTGCCTTTCTGTGGTTAATTAGAGCAGCAGAAATCTTGCAAAATACACCAGGAAATATCTAAAAATCTCGGTGACTCATAAGGTTTGACCAGTTCCTTTCATTTACAGATTCATTGCAAATAACAGAGGGGAAAAAGTGGACTGGGATGGTTTTGGGCGGCAAAAAAATTGTTTCAAGATGAGTTCAATGAAACCGTTTGAAGTGGTGAGTGCACCTAAGTGAGAAGAGGTTTGACTTTGTCTCCCACAGAATTTGGTACAAATATTGCATAAATATAAATAGAAATATATAAATAATATATATTTTTATGGTGTCTCTTAAAATTAGTCCTGTGCCACCGTTAATAACAGCACCAAGGTCCACCAACCACTATATTTGCATCCACCTTCACTTGGTTTTTTTCTCTCTCACAAATAAATATATTGAAAGGAAAGGTGCAAGAGAATAAACATCTTTTGTAAAACAATTACATATTTTGCTTCATTTTATCACTACTGTTGTTAAAATGCTCTGATTTTTCAGGATTTTTTTTTTTTCTGAGGCAAGGTTGAAAACCTTTCGGTCAAAGTTCAGACTTGAAGATCTCAGAGGTCTTTTCCAACCTAATGATTTTAAGGCTTGATTCCATTTGTGCCTTGCAGGAGGGGAGGGAGATAAACTTGCAGAGATCTAGTAGAGAAATAAATACCTGTGCAAGCTGTGTCTTTTCTCCAAAATAAAAACTCTTTCGATCGATTTGGGAGAAAGAAGGATTCCAAGCAGCACGAACTGCACGGATAAATAAAGATATCGCTCACATTTGTCTACAAAAAACATGTTGCAAAAGGCATTTCAGATGCAATCCGAGCGCCGAAGGAACACCAGCAGTTTATGTTTGTTATTTCAGAAAATTCTCAATGAAAGTGTCAGCTCCAAGAGGAGGCTGAAGAAATCTGCTCCAGCCTCCCAGAAATGACTGAACCGACGGTTTTTAATTGAATCCCTGGCGGCTGCGAGCGCGCTTTTCGCTCAGCGCCCCGTTCCACGGAGATCCAGTTGGATATAGGTAATAAGATTACTCCTGGGTTACTGCCTGGAGCCTGGAAAACACTGCCAAGAGGGAATATGCAACATGTTGTGGGGTTAAGGAAGCCTAACACGGTGCCAACATCACACTGTGACATTGCCTGCGGAGTGTGAAAGGATTATATCCTGTCTTAACATACCATTTCCCCCATGCCAGAAAACGGGAAAGGCTCTAATCACCCAGCAAGTATGCAAGGCACTAAATATAAACCCAAACCCCTCTCTGCTGCTGGAGGATCGAGTTTCCCTTCAGAGCAGCCCTGCTCCCAGCAGTGCCTCTGAAATTTGGGGCTGGAGGTTCTCATATTTATGGCATCTTGGTAATTTCCAGATGAAATCAGGCTAGAAGGAAAGAAGCAGAGGGTTGGTGTTGGGTTGGTTTTTTTTTCTTTAATATGAGCCATGCAAACTTACTCCAGGTCTGGATTCTCTCCAAGTCACGCATTACTAAACAACAAAGATTTGGCAGCCAGATTTTTTACAGCTAATTTTTTTTTTTTTTCATTCTGGCTGCTTGAGTCAGAACTGAATCCTAACTCTGCTCGCCTTCATATGTACTGGGTCTGCAGCAGAAAAAGTAGGTCAGGAAAGATAAAAACAAGCGAAACCAGGACAAAACTGTGGCCTTACCAAAGTAAAAGGCAAAGCAGGAATTTTACCAGGGGAAAAAAACTCTGGTGATGCACAAGGACAGGGTGGCACAAAAGCAGCTGGAATGAGTTACAGTGAGGTCACTTTGACACATTCCAGCGTGGAATCCTGGAGGCATTTAGGTCAGGAAACATCTTTAAGATCATCGAGTCACACTTAAAAACCAGCACTGCCAAGGGCCACACCAATCCATGTCCCCAAGTGTCACATCCACACGGCTTTGAAATCTCTCCAGGGATGGGGATTAAATCCACCTCTGCCCTGGGCAGCTGTGCCAGGGCTGGACAACCCTTCCCATGAAGAAATTTTCCTGAATATCCAAATATCCAACCTAAACCCTCTCTGGAGTGAGCTGAGGCCATTTTCTCTTCCTTCTCCTGTTCCCTGTTCCTCGAGAGCAGAGCCCGACTCCCACCTGGATACAACCTCCCTTCAGGGAGTTGTATGGTTAATTTTTTGGTTGTATGGTTAAGTGGTTTGGTTAATTTTTTTGATTTAGGGCACCTTCTTTTTCACTCTTAATTTCCAAGCAAATTTTTTAGCACAATCCTTTTTTGGATTTTTTCCTAAATTTGTTCTGGAACCAACCAAATATAAGGCACTAAATTATTTTGTTTGCAACCCGCTCCGCAAATTTGAATCTCTTCTGATTCTCTCAAAAATTGTCTTCTACATTCCTCCCAAGGAGTAGGAAGATGGGGTTATTTTCTTCTTTGTGAGCAACTGCAACTAAAAATTCAACGGCTTTGAATTTGTTTGGGATTGGAAATCATAAAATTATGTACACCACGCTTGTGCCAATAGAGCTCAACGATACCAACTTTTCCACATTGACACAAAAACCTCCCTTCGGGGAGTTGTGGAGAGTGAGAAGGTCAGCACTGAGCCTCTTCAGTGGTGTCCTCACTTCTAAAAAACTTGGAATTTGGCACCTGTGGTCACTCAGAGCTGCTTTTCCCACCCCTCCAAGGGCTGATTCCCCGCTCCAGAGGGGCCTCGTGACCAACCGTGGCTGATGTGCCCCAGCCCAGGGTGGCTCCAGCAGGTCCTGGAGGCTTTGCTGAGGAGCTGGGTGACTCCTCAGAGGAGAGGAGATAAGGCAGGAGCGCTGCAGATATTCCCGTGGAAGTGTGGGATAAGTGGGGCCAGGGGCTGACCACACCAAAGCACGGAGAAATTGGAGCATCACATGGGGAAACCATAGTGGAGCAGAGGGAAAAGACAAGGTCTTTGAGGCTTTCCAACCTTAAAAGAAGATTAAAAGAAAAAAAGAAAGAAAACAAGCAAAAGAAAATCATTAAAAGGAAAAAAAAATCATTATTAAAATGAGAGACTAAAAAAAGTAGATTTTTTTTTTTAATGCCTTTTTTTATGCTGGTGAAAATGTTTGGCCAGGGTACGTCATTCCCTGCATCTTGATTTACTTAAAGTGTAAATGTGGTGACCTTTAAAAACTGGAACAAAATGTGCTAGAGAGGTTTTATTGTTTTATTATAAAATGATTGAAAAATACAATTGGGAAGAAGAAAGGAGGCACCTTTTCTCTAAGTAACCATTAATGCTCATGCCCTTTAATTCTAGCCATAATTTAAATCTAGTTATAATTAAAGTCTTTAATTTTCTCCTTAAACCCATCTAATCAATGTTACACTTTCTCCTCTACTTTTTGTTTTCAAGAATTAATCAAATTAATGTTCCTCCTAAACCTGCACGTTTGTGCTCAGTTATGCTGTAGCTGCTTCTGATAAAATCATTTCCATCTGACCTCTGATCAGGAAAACAATTTTAAATAATGCCAAGGAATATATATAAATTATAGCCCCCTCCCCAAAAAATTAGAATTACGAACTAAAGATTTATGACCTCCAGAATTGCATCAGTCATTTTCCCCTTTGTCAGTAAATCAAAAGAGTGTTTCCAAATCAGACTTTAAAGGCAAGTTGAAATATCTTCAATAATTTGCACTTCTTCCCAGAAAGACTTCAGTCACCCACAAGAGAAAGTCAAAAAAACCAGAGGCTGCAGCAGAATTTGGTGCCTGAAAAAGGAACCAGAAGGTCCTGCCTGGATGGAAGTGGAAAAGGCCAATTAACGAGCAGACAAAACAAGCAAAACGAATATTGGTAAGCTGAAAAGCCAAATATACAAGAAGGGCTCTTTAATACCTTTGATATTCTACTGGTGACACTTGCTGGTAAATAAAGAGGTTACTTAAATAAAGTCAGTAAAGGTTTCTTCAATCTTTTCTTAAGGAGGTTGTAGGGATTTCTTAAGTGTGACTTCCCCATTTCCCCCTCTCGACACTTGCAACCCAACTTCTGCTCTGGTAATCACAGCGAGGGACTCGTGCCCGTGAAGAAAAATCTGCAATTGCTAAATGCAGGCTAAATCAGATTAATCCAGGTGCTGTTCTATGGACTAGATCCAGTTGAGATTTGGGATCTTTGGGTGCTGACCCAAGAGATCACTATTTCTTGCTTTGGAAGAGGTTTCCTGGATGTGTCAGCTGATCCATGAGCAAATCCAGCAGGAATGGACAGTCCTGCTCCCCTGCTCTCACTCCAGCTCCGTGTCCCCACCACGTCCCTGCAGCCACTCCGACCCCTCCACAAGCCAGTTTAATTCACTAATCTGGCAGTAACTTTACACAGAAAAAACCCACATTTCCTGCCAGCTCCTGTCCTCAAGCAGTGGGAGAAGGTGAGAAAAAAGACAATTTCCACCAGCTGGAAAAAACGACAGGACAGGGATAAGTCTTTGGTGGCCCCTATAATTTACAGGTGTGTTCTCATTACATTTTCAGGAGTAGATATTTTATCCTTGCAGTGTAGCAAATCTGCTCAATATCTGGCTATTTTTGGTTTCTGCTTCATTTTTTTTTTCTCAGCCTAAAAATAGAGTTGTTGGACCAGCTCTTGCCACCCGAGTGAAACTTCCTCTCTGCAACCACCCCTGAAACAAAGCTCTTCTCTCTTCAGAGACAGAGGCAGCTAATCTTTGATCTGAGCGAAACCAAAAACTCAGGCCCTGAAATCCAAGCCAAACACAAACAGTGAAGTCAGTAGCAATTGAAATATCGATTGCGACGATAGTTACTTGTAATATTTCCCATTTTCACGGTCTTTTTACATCAAAAGTTCTGTGGTTCTTTGCAGCAACTCCTGGAGACTATGAAGAACAGCCAGATCCTTGTGCAAATTTTGGGAGCTCACAAACACACAGGATGCCACCAAATCTAAAGTCTAATTTCAGACAGGAGCTGGAAGTGACTTCGCAATGAGAAACTCAGTGCTCACGCAAGCCATGCCAAGAAGATCAATAAGAACCACACATTGCTTAAGCTGTTCCCCTTTATGCCCATTATTACCACTGACAGGTACTCCTTGGATTTTGATTTTCTTTCTAGGTGATGGAAGGAAGAGCACAGAAATGTGGCAGGAGTTAGGGATCCAGGAAGGAGCAGGTGTTTGATCGGGGACAGCTTTTGGGGGATGAGGGAAAGGAGTCATTCCCATGAGCAGGTGGTCCCTGGGGCCTGTCAAGTGACTGGATGGATGTGGCCGTGATTGACAGCTTCTGTGCTGGCTGTCAGGGGGGCTTGCTTCAGCGTCAGCAAGTTGCCAGGGACATATGGCAGCAAAGGGACAGCCAAATTTTAGGAGCACGTTGACAATGTAGGCTATAAAAATACCTTCCCGGAAACTTCTGATGCCGGGAGGAGGCACAGGAGGGGAGCGGAGAGGGCAGGATACCTGAGACCATCCTGACCACAGAGTGAGGCTCAGCTGAGCTCCCAGCAGAGGAAAAACAAGCTGGGGGTTCCCAGAGTGACTGTCCCAATCTCAGGGCAGCCACACAGCCACCGCCAGGTCTGTGAGAGCCTCGTCCTGTGACCCACCCGGGAGAATAAACCTGGTGCTACCAAGAAAAGAGATAAGGCAGAGGATTTCCTGCTCTTCGGGAGCCTCGAGGAACCAGCTGGAAATCTCCATCTCAAAGGGCACGAGGCTCTGGCAGGGCTGGGGAAAAACTGGTGGAGCAAAGCACCTGTGTAGGATGGACACAGTTCTCCTGTAGGACACAGCCCCGTAGGACACAGCCCTACAGGACACAGTTCCTCTGTAGGGGAGATCACCTGTGTAGGACACAGCCCTACAGGACACAGCACCTGTAGGATACAACATCTCTGTAGGACACAGCCTTGTAGGACACAACACCTCTGTAGGACACAGCCCTCTGTGGGACACAGCCCTGTAGGGAACAGTTCCTCTGTGGGACACAGCCCTGTAGGACACAATCCTGTAGGGAACAGTTCCTCTGTAGGGGACAGCCCTTTGTAAGACACAACCCTGTAGGACAGAGAGTCACCTGTGACCCACAGCACCAAGCAGAGGGCAGGACACAGCCCCGAGCCCGGAGCCAAGGCCTGGGAGCCAGTGCAGGGAAATCAAAGCAATCCTGGCCCATGGCCAACCCCAGAGCAGCCCTGCACCAAAGTGTCTGCCCCACACGCTGAAACTCCCAGGGAAGTGCAGACCCACGGAGTTTCCTATTTCTTTTAATTAATAGAATTTGCCTCCGGGCCTTTTGGGAGCGTTCAGGCAACCATTGTTGCTGGTGTTCCCACACTTTCCCTTTCCCCACACTGCTTCTCTGCTGTTGCGAAACCCAGAGACAATGACACAAAACAGCATGAGCGAGCTCAAAAAACTTCAGGAATGTCATCCTCTGTCCCAGGAGCTGCTGGGGCCCCCCTTAGCCTCACCCTCAAAGCCTGCAGATGTCCCCACTGAGGCCAGCACGGAGCAAGCTGCTGGCACATTCAAATGCCTCTTCGTGCAATTTATATTCTGCATAGGTTTTGAATGCTTTATCAATCCAGCAGGAGATAACATCCAAACAAACAAGAAACGGGTTTAATGATAAACCCTATCAGAAGATATTATCTTTCAGCTGTGAAATGCCTCGGTGTTTGGCCAAAGCAGATGGAGACAGACCCGAGATGTGCATTTGGAAATGAAAGGAAACACTGACAGTGGGCTGATTACAGTGATCTCAGTGGATGACTTGCATATGACTGTGACAATCCTGTGAATACACAGATTATCTTGCAGGGATGGATCATATATTATTACAGTCCATTAGGTCCATCTCCTAAGTCTCACCATTTTAATGGCACATTTAACATCATGTAAATATTGGGGGAAAATAACAGGTTTTTTCCTTGCCTTTTTCAGCATTGTTGATCCCCAGACTAAATTTATCCAAGACCAGTGTGAGAAAATGCATATTTAAGTTAAATGAGACTCAACAATTCATTTCAGCAGTGCACAGAAAGCAGTCACACCACCCTACAAATAAAAAACCACTTTAACACACATCCTGGGATGTTTCACCACAGAGCACGGGAGCTGATGGAGGGGCAGTGGCTCAGCCAGATCGATTTACTGCAATCCTTGAGGAGCTGAGGGGTGTTTCCACCCTTAAATATTGGTTAAAATATGAACTATGAAGAAATGGAGGGAAGACCCTCTCCAGGGCTGAGCACCACAGCAAGGAACACCGCAGACAACGGGGAGCAAACCACCACGTTTCTCCCCTACAGGGTGTTGTAAAAATATTTCCTCCAGCTTCTCTCCATGAGAAAGTCAGTGAAGGCCCCGAGCCTCTCCTAGTTTCTTGCCAAAGCCATATGAAAACACAATTGTTGCCTGATTTCAACATATAACATGACACAGGCTTGATAAATACCGGGCTCAAGTTCATAGAGCTTCAGAGAGATGTTTCATTGCATGTCTAAAGGGCTTGATCCCCTTCCAGCTGAAGTCAATGGACGCTCTCTCATTTACCACAGGACGAGGCCCCAAAGCCTTGAAGCAATCCAGCCTTGCAGTCATAAAACCCCGTCTCTCGTGGCCAGAAATGTTTCAGGCTCTCAAAAAAAGCCGGGCTGACAAAATGCAAATCAGTCACTTGGTGCAAACCCACGTTTCAGCCCAGCATAAACCATCTCATTCCATTTTGATCTCGTTTGCTTTTGTCTCTCTCCGTGCATTAAGCATTGTCACTGCGGGGTTTTTAATGTCCTGCAGCTGGATCTGCTGGAAGGGGCTGTAGGACACAAATTTAAGGCAGCAAAAGCCACTCTGAAGACCGGCTCAGATACTGAGCACAGCAACATCTCCTCATTGGTTTGTATTTGATTGTTGAAGAAACAGTTTTAATCTTTAAAAACCAGATGCAACCTTGAACTGAAGCTCCCTTGAGCCCATTAAAGATTTTATTCTGTAATATGAACCCATCACTTAAAAGAAATAATTTTAGGCAAATATTTGCTGTGGAATTCCTTATGAGGATTCCTCCTAATGGGGCGTAAAGAGCTTTTTCTGGTGGCTGTTGAACAGACCTGAAATTAGGACCACCTTGTTAATTAGAATATCGTTAAAAGTGGATCCACTGAAAATAAACATTTATCTTCCAAACTCTGACATTTTACTTCTGCCTTCTCTTGGAAATCACACCATGAAAAAGAACTTCTTTCCAGTAACAGAGACATAATCTGAACCTCAAAGAGTAAAAGTGCAGCCTCCAGATGTTGAAATGTCAGCACACCACACTTGGAAGATGCAGCACTCCCAAATTCTGTTCCTTCTTTAATCAGAAGTCCAACAAACCTCCAAGTTTCTGATAACAAATTATATCCTCTGGGAGAAAACTCTTCCTCCTGCCACTGTACAATCCATAAATTTGACAGGAAATCAATCAGTACCACTGCAAGAGCATTTTAAAGAAAATCCCTGTTGAATTCTCGAGGAAACTAAAGAGAATACCAAAGAATCAGAAATTCCTACCCTGAGCTCCTTTGGAATGTACAACCTCCCAAATCAGAAACATCTTTGGAAATGAATCAGATATTTCTTACACATTAGCACTGCCTTCCCCCAGTAACAATAAGGACATTTCAGCACCACAGGGATATAAACTTTCCTTTTTTCAAATCCTGCAGATTCTCAGAGACCTCAAAGATGACGGCAAAAACACAACTTTTGGGCACAGCACTTGGGGAGGTTGCAAGAACCAACACTTTTGAATTAATAACCAGGTCATCAGATCCTCTACTTGTGATGTAGATGTTGATGTCTTCCAAATTCCCGTCCTTCTTCGCCTTCAAAAAACACTGAGGGAATTGGGATTGTCCAGCCTGGAGAAGGGAAGGATCTGGGATGACCTAATTCTGGCCTTCCAGTACCTGAAGGGACTTGACAAGGGGGAATGGCTTCCCACTGACAGAGAGCAGGTTTAGATGGGATATGAGGATTACATTCTTTCCTGTGAGGGTGGGGAGGTCCTAGAAGTGTCCAAGGCCAGGTTGGATGGGGCTTTTGGAGCACCCTGAGACACTGGAAGGTGCCCCTGCCCATGGCAGGGGGGTTGGAACTGGGTGATCTTTCAGGTCCCTCCCAACCCAAATGATTCTGGGATTCCATGAAAGACAAAGGGAGCTCAAAACACCCCTCACAATGGGACACTCAAACCCCTGGACCACCAGCCTGGTGGTGGGAGGACTCTCCCTGCTTTTCCTTGTGCTGCCACGTGGCAAAAGCAGAGGAATGAAAGGAGAAAGGTTGCAAGCAAAACCAGCTCTTCAGGATCACATCCTCAACAGCAAATCCTGGAGTCTGACCTTGCTGCCAAGACTTGGTGCTTTCCATGGCAAACAGTGGGATCAAAAAGTTGCCAAAGTTTGTGCTTCAGTGAGCAGGAGCCTCCAGCTGTGCCCACACATGGCAGATTCATCTCTGGTGAAATACACCTTGGATTGATCCCCACACAGAGGTGAAACCCCAAGGAAAGCTTTAGGGGACAAAGCCACCCCGTCCATCTCCAGCCACTCACCCTGAGGTGGACAACGCTAGGGCGACCTCAAGGAAGGTGACAACAAGCTGCTCCTCACCAAACTTCCTCAAAAACTCGTCTGTGGGGTGTGGAGAAGGGGGACCACGACCAGTTCCATCGGGAACATTTGGAGAAAGAGAGTTACGGGAAGCGAATCCTGCGGGGCCCGAGGCTGCCAGCGTGTGGGAGGATGTGCTCCAAGGATCCTCGAGCCCTTCCTCTCCCTTGCTGGCTTCCAGAGAGAGCCAGACATCCCTCTCCGACAAGCTGAGGCAGCTGGGCACACGGGGAAGCTGAAAACCACCGAGATTTCAGAGTGTAGGGGGACGGCCAGGACAGTTTCATTACTTCCACAGCCGAGCTGATGATATTTTGGTCGTGCAGTTTTGGATTTAGGCATTGAAGTCTGCCTCACTGCTAAATCCTTTTTTGGATTTGGCCTTAAAACCTTATGTTCAGCAGCATTTGTTTTATCTTCGAGACTTAGAACACAAGGAGAATTTGGCTTGGCTGTTTTCTTTCTTCATTCACACGAGGAATCCTGTGAATTCATGGGGATGGAAATATGATAATAATCTCTCCTTTAAATTCGTCCCCATTACGGGACACTGAGGCTGCACAGCCACGCAGAGCACAAAGGAAGAGCTTTCGCAGTTCAGGATGTCAAATGTGCCTCCAGATTTCTTGGGTTTCACTGCAACATTGAACTAGACTTTTGGTAGCAGAATGTGAGCTCTTTTAAAAATAGTTTAGACAAGACATTTGGTAGAAAATGTTAAAGCATATTAACTAGTGAATAAAAACTAACACAGGAAAATGTACTTTCTAAGCTATGGAGCTGCTGCAGTCATGGCTGTGTGAGACCTGTAACTCCGTCTCAAAAGATTTAAGCAAATTATACATAATGGGCCAGCAAATTTTATATAATGAGGCCATTTCTGTTCTGTTTTATACTTTTCTTTTTAATTCATTGCATAAATGTAACAGAGCAGAAGTCGATGCTATATGCTTATTTTCTTTAAGTGTCTATCAAAGAATAAGAGAAATCAGACCAAAAAAAATGCATTTCTCAAAGCAATTTGATCATAAATATTTACTGGCAGGGCTTTATTTAGTCTGCTGAAACAACAGACACAAAATTAAGAGCACCTTGTTGATTAGAAGGCTTTTGTTCAAAGCTTTGGAGTAAAATAAGTAATTCTAAATGTGCAAGTGTTTGCATTTAGTCACTGTATATAAAAACACAGTTTTCTCCAGCAGGGAGCTGCAATCAGAGCCCGCATCCAATTGTGGCTGTTGCTCCGCAGGAATCTTTACATTTTTTCACAAGGACAGGCAGAATATACATTTTTAGTGAATTCAAATGATTTTTTTGTTTTTAGAAAAACCGACAAGAGATTTATTTTATTTTTTTTTTCGCTGCGGCGTAGCGGGACAAAATAGCTGCAGCACGTTCAGCACTTCCACAAAATACCTCAATTTGGTGTCCTGGAGACACAAAGAGAGAGAGAGAGAGAGCGGCGAGAGGTAATTTGGAGATGAGTGGACCCAAACCCTGCAGGAGATGGGGAGAGCTAAAACAAGTTTCTGAAGTGCAGTGGAAAAGTCTCTTCAGCAAAGTGACGCCGTACAAAGAGGAGAAGCACCAGATGGCAAACTGGCAGAGTGTGCTCCTCTGCCAAAACGAGCGTGTCAGGAGAAGGAGAAAAGTGGGATCAGACGAACGGAAGGAGATAAGGAGTGATTTGATTTGGAACCACAAGAGCTGTCAGAAGATGAGGAGGAGTTTGGCTGAACTTTGTGGAAGTGAGAAGCTTCCCTGCAAAGCAGGGCAACGAGTTTGTGCTCCCTCAGTGAAAGGGAGCGCTCTGCGTGCTCCCAAGGTGGGCTGAATGTGCTCAGAATCCCAAATTATGGCTCTTACAGGGAGAGGAAGTTCTGCCTCAGAACGGGGTTGATTCACTCTCAGTGCTCTGGGAGAACCTGGCTGAACCTGCAGCCCAGTGCAGGTGACATTACCCAAACCTATCAAGCCAACAGTGGAAATAAATATTTCCCTGAATGCAGCAGGGATGTGAAATAAGTATCAGTGAGGACAGGGATGGACAATCCTGTGACAAGGGAACTAAATGCTTTTTACTGTAAATATAAATCAGATCTATCACTGCCCTCATTGGATCTCAATGCATGGGTTAAGTCTGGCACAGAGAACAAAATCATTGGGTTCAACACAGGCTTTTTGGGGTCCTGCATCAATTCAATGTGATGCCACCAGTGCCAGTTCACAGGAGCCACACCAAGAGCCATCACCAACACCTCCTGTCCTCCCTCATTCCCTCACTCCCAGTCTCAACAGCCTCTGATAAATGTGAGCATTCACACACCCACTCTGTCTCACAAAACAACCTCCTTCCCATATTAGACGGCTCTGGGATTTCACAGGCTCATTAATGGCCATAAGGGACGTTTACAGACATGAACAGGCATTAAGGGACATTCATAGGCCAGGGATACACAGAGCTCAGAAAGTCAAACCAAAGCAAACATCCCAATGAGGTTGACTGGAGGCACAGACTAGGAGTATCAAGCAGCAAAAAAAATAACTAAATGATGCTCCACTCCTAAATTCTCAACTGCTTAAAATATGCATAAATGCAACATTTAGAAATCTATCTCCTGTTTACATTTAGAACCACAGAAACGCTGAATTGTTCAGGTTGGAAAAGCCCTTAAGATCACTGAGCCCAACTCAAGGCAGCACTGCCAAGTCCATCACTAACCCATGCCCTTAAATGACACAAAATTCATATTTTCTTATTCTTCCAGAGGGTGATTTATTCTATCTGAAAGGTAGTTCAAGTAATTTTGTTTAAGAAATAGAAATTTCCCCTCTTAAAGTGTCATGAGATGAAAAAACTGCCTTGTAATTGCACTCTGATGAAAAAGTCTGTTCAGAAAGACAGTGAGAATGTTGGAAGTGTAATTGAGAAGATTCCAACCAAATTTTAGCAGATGTTAACAGAAATCATGTTTGAAATACAATAAATTCTCATTGCTGTTGTGTGTTACTACGTGAGCCTGACCTTATTAAAACAGGAATTCTTACCAAAAGCTCCAATCCACATTTCTGTGATTCCCCTGTTTATTTTGGCTTGACTCACGCTCTGTGCTCTCTCCAGTCATTCTTTGACCTTCTGGCTTTTGCCAGTGGCCTTTATTTTTTTGCAGCAGGCCTTTGCTGGAGAAATTCATCCCCCCAGCAGCTCTCTAGCTCCTGGTGCTGCCTCCCTTTCCTGCCCAAACTCTGCAGTGGCTTGGAGGGAGCTGCTCTCTGGCTGCTCTGCAGGTTCCAAGGAGGCCCTTCCCAAAGAGAATAAATCCAGGAAAATGGCAAAGAGAAGAATAAAGTCAAAAAGTGCTCAGCAAAAGCTCACTCCAGAGGAAAATCTCATTTCTGCCACGAGAAATGTGAGTAAACATCGACTTATCATTGGTGTTCATGGCTAAAACTCAGCTTAGAGACACGGGGAAAACGTTCCAAACTTGAGCCCTCAAGATTTATTCCTATAATTCCATTTATTTGTGCTGCAACTGATAATTACAGAGCCACAACATTATGGGATCATTTGAGTTGGAAAATCCCTCCAGGATCATTGAGTCCAGGCTGTGCCTGATCCCCACCTTGTCCCCAGCCCAGAGCACTGAGAGCCACATCCAGGAATTCCTTGGTCACCTCCAGGGATGGGGACTCCAAACCTCCCTGGGCAGTTCCAATCCTTTATCAATTTATCAATTAAAACAGTAGGATCAAATCCTCACTCAAAACCAGCCCAGTTTTCATGCTTAAAAAATAACAAAAATAAGATAAATACTAAAAAAACCCCCCTTATTTTTAGTCCTTAGTCGAACTAATGTTCATGCATCCATATTAATTACTGATTTATAGTCCAACCATCCTCAGCTCATTTAATACGTGTTATTAATGTTGTGGTGCTATTCCAAATTACATTTCACCTGGAAAACAACCCTGTGAGGCAACAGGGAATGCTTGGGATAAATTCCAAGAGGTTCACCACTGTGGCTCCTGCTTCCCCGAAATCATTAATGTCACCGAGTTTGAAGGTGGATCTTAGCTCAGAGGAGTTTTTAAAAGGTGAAAAACCTCGGGTGTTTTTCTTAGCTCTGCTTCAGCCCATGCAAGATCACACACAGGGAGTATCTGAGAGATCTCGGAGGGAAAACCTTTAATCAGGATTATTACAGATGACAGAGGGAAGATTTCTTTAATTAATGGTCCTTGCTGGCAACCTGTGCCACTGTAAAATTAGCTCCAAATTTGTTCTGCCATGTTTATGGGCTCCAGTTCAAGAAATCCATGGAGTGTGGAGTGTTTTACAAGCTCCTGCAGCAGCACAGAAAAGCAGGTGGTTGGGCTCAGTGCGAGGAGAAAAACAAATGCAACCATTTATCTAGAACAATTTGCAACCCACCAGGAGAGAGCTCAGATACCAAAGCAGGGACGATTTCAGGATATCCATGGAGCAGCACAGCTCCAGAGGGACTGGATTTGCACAGGAATCTGCAAAACAATCCTGCTGCCAGGGAGGAGGGAAGGGGCTCTGCACACCCCCGGCGCTGCCAGGGCTGCAGCTCCACCTCTCACAAACCTCACTTCTCCTGCCAGGTTTTTATCCAGCTCTCTGCTTTTGACATCATTAATCAAGACTGTCAGGAGCTCTGCAATAGTTAATTAACTAATTAATTGCTTTGCACGCCTGAGTGGAATGGGAAGCATTGCCAAGGCTGACTTTGTTTATCACAGAAGCCCAGAGTGGGTTGGGTTGGGTTGGGCTGGGAGAGACCCTAAAACTCATCCAGTGTCACCCCTGCCATGCCCAGGGACACCTTCCACCATCCCAGGCTGCTCCCAACCCCATCCTTGGGCACTTCCACAGATCCAGGGGCAGCCCCAGCTTCTTTGGGAACCCTGTTCCCAGATCTCAAGGCATGCCAAGGCTGTAGGGAAAAAAAAAAATAGATATTTTCCTGGTGGCAGGTGCTGCCAGTCTTCCCATCACAGCCTGAACATTTGTGGATTAAGATTTTTCTCTTTCAAACATCACAGCCACCTGGAGCTTGTTCTCCTGCTTATTCCTCCAATATTCCATTTCCCCCCACGAAACAAACTGTTTTTCCTGCTTCAAGTCTGCTTGGAAAAGCTAAATTTAGCCCACAACCTCCACCCCCCCAGCAGAGGTTGTCACACCAGCACAGCTCCTTTCCCTGCTGCACAGGTGTCTTCCCAAGGATTCCAGTACACCAGGACGGGGCTGCTGGAATCTGTAACTCCAGGAATCACCGGGTGCAGGTGCAGCTGCAGCTGCAGAACCATCAGGCACCACGCAGAAGTCCTGCAAGGCTGATAAAACATGCACTGCATCTGTTCCACACAAGGGAGAGGCACACAGCGAGTTCCTTTCTCCCGGCACACGTCTCCTCTTCACTGTCTGCTTGGAATCTTTTCCTCCACTTTTTCCTTTTTAAAGTCCCACTGAACTCAAAATCCATTCCCACTGACCTGCTGTTTGGTTTTCTAAGCAACCTGGCTGGACAATTCTGTGTAACTCAGATCTGCTTCAGGGTAGATTGTTCTCAAGACTACTTCAAATTCAATCCATGAGGTTTGGGGGGTTACTCCATGCTTTCTCCAAGGTGAAGCACCACATGGAAGTTGTGCTATTGGGTTTCTGTATTTTTTTTTCCAATAATGGAGAATTGCAGGTGAAATTGAGGCAGAATTTTTTACGTATTTCCAGCCCCCTTGGTAATGTCAGCCATGGAGCGTCCCTGCTTTGCTCATCTTTTGTGTTTGATGAGGGAAAGGTGGGAGAATTGCAATAACTCGGCCTGGAGAACAGAAGCTTTGGGGTGACCTAATTGTGGCCTTCCAGAATCTGAAGGAGCCAACAGGAGAAATGGAGAAAAAACTCTTTACAAGGGCCTGGAGTGACAGGAGAAGGGAGAATGGTTTCCCACTGCCAGAGGGCAGGGATGGGAGATTGGGAAAGGAATTCCTGTCTGGGAGGGTGGGGAAGGGCTGGAATTCCCAGAGAAGTTGTGGCTGCCCCTGGATCCCTGGAAGTGTCCAAGGCCAGGGCTTGGAGCAGCCTGGGACAGTGGGAGGTGTCCCTGCCATGGCAGGCAGGGACTGGATGAGCTTTAAGTTCCCTTCCATCCCAAACCATTCTGGGGTTTTTATCAGGCTCCTCTTCTTCGGAGCTGTCCCCTTTCTGCTGTATCTTGTTTGTTTTAATTCGAGCAGTTTCTGGGCACAGGATGAGATGGGGGAGCCACAACAACACATTTGGACCTCACCATTTCTAAGTTTCTTCATCTTGGCTGTGTCATTTCAGCCCCTATCCCTCATTTTATTCATCTCTGCTCACCCGAGGAGCAACTCTCACATTGCATTGCAAACACAGCCAGGCAGCAGCACGTGGGAGATAAAGGTTATTTCTCTGGGATTCTGCCCTAAGCAGAGAACAATATTTCTCTGTCACCAAAACCCCTCCCCAGGCTGCAGGGACAGCAAATTTCTTGTGTTCCGGGCCACGTTCCCTGAAGGGTATCAGGGAAAAGTTCAGTGCACACAAAACTCCACCAGGTTCATTAATATTTAGTCAGTTGAATGTCCTCAACACACCAAATGAACAAGTGGGTCATTGATCCAGCCTCCAGTGGCTGCCTTGGCATGAGCAAACAACATTCAGGGCAGCACAATGAAATTTGGGGTGTGCTCATAGGGACAAAAGAGCACAGCCCATATTTTGTGGGATGGGGGATTCCTAGGAAACAGTGACCCTGGGAACAGCCTGCCACGTCCCCTGGGTGTAGAGCTGAATGGGAGCTCCCAGAAAAGACCATCCCTGCCTTTGGGAATGCAGGAGAAGAGAACTGCCTTTGTCAAACAGGGCTCTTTCCCACCATCAGGTCTGACCTGGCCGTGTCTCCTGCAGGAATTAGACAGAGAAAACAATGAGCAGAATAAATGAGTCAGGAACAAGACTTGCATGTGGTTTTGGGGGGCAGGGGGGGGTTTAAACCACCTTCTGGAGGCTGCTCTTATCACAGTGCTTTCCTAATATATTATAAAATGGCCCTGGCAGACAAAGTATCATGGAAAGGAAGTAATGATATGATTTATCTATAATTAGAAAGACTTAGTCTCACACTTTTTTCTGTATCTTGAAGAGTAACAGAGATTGGAATCACCAACCTGGATAAAATGAAGATAGCCCTGTGCTGCCTGTAATTTTTCCTACCCCTGGGATTTGCTTCACTTCTTCCTATTCAAAACTTTGTTATGGGCTTGAGATAAATTCTTTACTTCAATAAACTCAGCTCTTTTTTTCACTCAGGACTTCCATATAACCCTTTCTTTTCCTACTACAGGATGAAAAAGCATCTGGATCATAGTTTGTGATTAACAATTACTCAAATCTGAATATATTTTTCCTTTGAGGCGAGGAACGAGGGTTTTTTCTGCACTGGGAAACAGACCAAGACCTCAGTGATTAAACTACAAGAACCCCGGGATTAAATATGTTCTATACACAGATTTATCTGCCAGACCTCTCTGCACACACGTGCACGCACTGACAACATCACTCAGCCTCACACCAGTGTGAACAAGTTCTGCAGCCAAGCCACATTCCATTAAAAGGAGTTAATTTTCTACAGCCCCACTCAGTGTCCCCCCCCACTTAGGAATTTAGTTTTCAATTAAATCCAAGCACTTTGAGATTTTTTTTTTTTTTTTTAGAAAAAACACCACCTTTTTTTAACCTTACAGCAGCCTCCTTTCCACGGCTTACATGACATGGCACGTTTGGGGCCCTTGTCATGGTGATCTGAAACAAAATCTGCTGCTCTTCAGGGCCTTGGGTGGGGAAAGCAGGACCTGAGAGTCCAAATAACGTGCTCAGGGGATTTGGCAGGATACAGAAATGTAGGAAAAGTACAGATGGAGGGGATGCAGGGCAATGCTGGACACGGGGTCTGCTGGTTTCAGCTTGATGTTGTTCTCAAACAAAATTTGCCATTGGTTTGAAGTGGCCAGGAGGTGAGCAGAGCACCTCTGGGTCCAGCATGGCAGGGAAAGGGCAGAGGGAAAAGGCAAACACAACATCCAGCACACACTAAAGATTAAATATTGCTTCAGTTATTAATTATGTTTGGTACTTAAAGAGGAAAGGCGCTTGGATCATTTCCTTAATTCTGGTAATATTCCAGTTATTACATTCTCGTGTATTTATGTTTCATTTCGAGAGAGAAAAGAATTGTTTTAAAACTGAAGAAATCGCTTCAAAGGTTTGCAAAGATCGCTGACTTGGACTCACATGAGAGCACATCATTTGTCCAGCCCCTTATGAAAAACACTTTAAATACAAAACCAAACAAAACAAAAAAGGAATTAAAAATTCCCTCAAGGAAACGCATTGTTCAACTTGCAGAAAATAAAAAAAAAACCCAACATCCCTGGCATTAAAAACCCAACATCTTCACTTGATGAAGCTCCACTTGCTCTCTGCTGTAAAACCACACAAATATCGCGGAGATTTCTATTCATCCCCAAATTTCAGACCTTTCCCTGCGGGTCTCAAACTATTTTCAGTGTGAAATCACTCAGGTGAGGGGCTGTCCCCTCATCCTGGAAGAGCTCGGAAAGTGGGGGAATTCTTGGGCCCAGCTGCTGTGCAGACACTCGGTGTCTGCTGTCTGCCCTGCAGTGAAAACAAATCACGGCCGCTCTGCTGGTCCCACGTTCCAACTGGGATTTTGCCATCTGTCCCTGTGTTTGCGGGGCTATTTCCATTTCCAGCCCATACCGAACGAATTCCACCTCCAGCGCGGGGAGCACTTCAAAAGGGATCATGTGGATGGAGGAACGTGCCTGGGAGCCGCGGGGGGACCCTGCATCTGTTCCCGGCTTTAAATCTTGTTTGGCAGCGTGGCATTCGAGGCTGCCGGAGTGGGGAGGGATCCGTGGTGCCATAAAATTCCCAAATTCCCTCTCTCCGAGCTTTTCCGGGCTATTAGCGCCCGGCTCTGAGCTGAGGTGTGTGAAACTGTGACAGACAGGTCACGGCGCTCTCCGTGCAGGGTGGAAGTCGAAGAGAAATACGCTCATCTGAATTTTTTCAGTTCATTACAGCTGAAAACAGAGAAGCTCCAAACATTCTACTACACATCTAAGTTCTCTAAGGGGTTTAGTGTGGAACAGATTTTAAAAGTGGGACTTTTATTTTTTTTTTCCTGCTTTTCCCCTTTGCTAGGGCTCTCTCAGCAGTACTTTGTCTCTAACCAGTGAGCCTGGGCAGAGGAAAATTCAGCTTTTTTAATATATATAAAATGCAAACCAGAGGCTGATTTGAAACTTATTTAATCTCCTCAACCCTCGCTGAAAGGGGGAACTTCAGCCTTTGGTTGTCCCTCGTCCTCCTCCCCCAAAAGCAGAGCCTGTGCAGAGCTGCCAACTCTCATTCTTTTGGAACGAGACACTCTCATTTATTGTCTCAATTTCAATCTGCCCCAGGCCCAAACTAAAGGCAGTCACCATTGATTTCAGGAGGATGTTTAGAAACATTCCAATTCTTTCTGAGCCAATTAGATCACCATAAATGGGCAACTCAATAAATTTCCTGCTGGGGATTTGGTTGTTGCACCAACACCTCCTGCTCCCTTCACCCAAACTCTCAGCTTTTGACAAAATAACACATAAAAGGGGGTGGCAGAGAGTGGCAAATGGGACAAAGAAAGATCCCTGCCCTTCAGCAAACTCAAAAATGTCCCACCACGTAGTGGGAATGATCCAAACAATATCAAATATTGCTGATTATATTTTGGAGCTATTTCCCCTTGGTCATGCAACTCGTCAGGGAGAAAGAGCAGAAGAAAATAATAAATTCAGCTACACCAGAGACACGATTTCTGACCCTTGGAGCACTTTGATGTGCACGCAAACAAGTGCAATGCAGATGCTTGGCTTTCCCACTTGCCAGCAAGCTCGGAGCAGATGGGATGGAAGGAAGGAGGATTCCAAAAAGGGCTGCACATAAGGAGAGAGATCCCCAGAGGTGCTAATAATCCCGATTTTCCTCTGTAAGATGCTGCGCCTCGGCCGTTTGATCAATAACTTCACGTCTGAGCAACTTGTAGGAAGCAAAGCATCTTCTGCTGCCGGGTTGTGTTTTAAAAACACCACAAAGAAAAGCACTGCTGCGGCAGCACTGAAGAAAGGTCTGTGCTGGAAGACAAAGTGAACTTTGGGAGAGCATCACCTCGGCAAAAAAAAGTCCAAAAAAAGACAAGGAAATGAAAAAAAAAATGTTAAAAGTACAGGAGTTTTGAAAAGCAGCTCCAAATGGCCACGGCAGCACCAGCTGGGCGTGGAAATGTGGACACAAAGCACAAAAACTCACGTGGCTCCTTCACACACGGCCCATGCAGAAGCAAGGAAATAAAGGAGCTGTTTCAGATGTTGTTCAAGCGCCATCAGCATTTTCTTTGCTATTTTAATCATGTTTACTACAGTAATGCCTGAAGAGCCAAGCATGGAGAGACTCATTTGATTACATCGAGGCATAGTTAAGTCCCCGCTTATTTTCTAAGCAGATGCTGCTCATGATTTTCCTGCTCATATTTGATCATTTCTTCAAATAACAGCTATAACTGAGAAAAGAATTGAGAAAACATTCTGTGACAGATTTTCATGTTCTGGATTAACTGGAAAGCATAATCTGATCCTGGAGTCGTGCTGTCGAGGAGTGATTTGCCACATCACTTCCATCGAAGTGCTTTATTTCCTGCCTGGATGGGGGAGAAAAAAACCTCCACTTTTAACTGGACATAATCACACATGGACGTGAGGCACTGCTGTGCCGGGGCTAAATTGCATTTTGCTGCTTGTGGCACCGAGGCTTCTTGTCCCAAGGACTCGTTTAAAATGCAGCACAGCTAAAGGAATGCGATTTCCCCACCACATTCTGGAAGCATTGGCACACATGGAAAGGGGTCAGGAGGGTGCTCAGGGCACCAGGTAGGTTCTGCATCACGTCCACCTCCCCTGGATATTTTTGTGGATTTATTCAAACTAAACACTGCCACTCCACTGGTGGCAGTAGCAGAGAAGATCTGATTTCAGCAGATGAAAAACCCATTGCAAAAGGGTTGATACCGCGATGAAAATAGCTTTTAAAATCAACTAATTAATTAAAAAAAAAATAAAAAAAGCCAACCCAAAAATGAGCTTAAGATTTATGTTCCATCTTCCTCTGAGCTCTTTTCCTTCAGTGCATTAATCAAGCTAAAAGCAGGACAGGGATGGTTGTTTGCATAAGCCGAGTCAAATATATTTTAGCTGTTGCCGTTGAAAGCAAAAAGAATTATTTTGCAGGAACCGAAGCTCAAACATTATAATACATGCAAAAAAAGGCAGCCCAATTAGATTCCTTTATCCCCAGCATATGGCAGAGAGGTACATGCTATGTACTAATGTCTCTGCAGAGCTATTTTGGGATCGTATGAGGCTGCAATCTGAGAGGAGTGGTGACAGATCCACAGGCACAACTGGGTTACATTCGTCAGGGATGCGCCTGGAGAACTCCTCACAGCCAGGAACTTCACAGCAAGGAGCAGAAACTTCCCCAGTGCCCGTGTTCCTGAGATTTGCTGGAAAATCAGAGGGCAGCAGGAATGTCCTGTGGACAGCAAACCTCAGAGTGGGGAAGCGTGACCAGGTCCTTGGCACTTCGCGAACTGGGAGGTGACATCGGTGACAAACAGTGATGAGACCTCCCTTTACCCCCTCACAGACTTTTTTGCCTGTGAAGTCTTTATGTATTCGGGTTTAAATATTCAACTTTTGCGTGCATTAATGTCTCTGCTTTAGTCTAAACTTGGTTTAAACTTTAATCAGCAGGGAGAACTGAGCACTGAGCCCTCTCAGCAATGGTGTTGCTTCCAACGCTGGCTGCAGTTTGACAGTGCAGCAGGATAAATATCTGAGGGATGGATATTCCATTTACAGAGGGGCACACAGAGCTCTTTCAGAGAGGCAGCTTCAAAGCCTTGTAAAAACCTACAAAGAAATCCGAGTTCCTCTGAAAACAACGGTAAAATCACCAATGGTTTCCACAGGGACAAGATTTCATTGTGGGGGCTGGAAATTGATGTTTAAGGTCTCTTCCAACCCAAACCATTCCGTGATTCCATGATTCTCAGATCTTGGAAATTCAGCAGACAAGCTCAGAGGCTCACCTACACCACCTGTGGCTGATAATCTGCAGGACAGACCTCATTTTGCTCTGGCAAATTTTTTGTGGATGGGGAGGAGAGGTCAGGATCAGTAGTGGCAAGAAGAGGATTCCAAGTAGGAATGGGCTTGATGGTCTTTGATGATGGACACACAGAGGGTTTCACCTTGCTCTATATTATCCCTTTTCCTGATTATCTGACACACAGAGGGTTTTACCCTGCTCTACATCATCCCTTTTCCTGATTATCTTGGCAAAGACAGAACCTTCCCTGCTCCTTTGTCACTTTTTTCAGCAGGGGAAGTCACGGCCCATGGCAGGACTCCACCTCTGCTCAGGAAGACGTCAGGGAGCAAAATAACCAGATCCTATTTCATCCTTAAATGAAACAGGTTTAAATACATTGGTGGAATGTCATCCAGCCTGCAGGAGATTATGAGGGGAGGAGAGGGGGAATATCTGCACTTTGGGATGATCAAGTGACAGAGGGCTGAGAGCAGAGATTCCCCCCCCCATCCTTCCCAGCCTCCTGCCTGCAGCGAGGGATGGGGCACAGAACACTGACATTTCCTCATGGATCCCAAATTCTGAGAGCAGGGATTGTTTATGGAGCAGGTTCTGTCCCTCCCAGGGCAGCAGCTGCACCCCAGCACATTCCAGAGGGGTTGGACAGTCCAAGGACAAGGTTGTGGGGCACAGAGGGAGGGAAGGTTGACAGGTACTGAGCACCCCCTGCTCCAGCTGGGTGCGGAGCGAGATGGGAATATGAGATCAATGACAGATCAAACTGCACAACAGTCCAGAAACAGTAAGAAGACATAAATCCTGTTTGCTGCTATTAAATAACTTGATAATTGTTCTGTCTTGAGAACTTCATCCCTAGGGAACAGCCCCCATCAGCCCAGGTGCCCCACACCGCACCATGAGCCTTTCTCAGGTTTGTAAGCAAACACTAAAAACATTTAAAACGCGAATTGATGCTCCCCGTGCGAGCTCAGAGAGACAGAACTGCTCTTTTCCTTGTACATGCAAACCCAGCTCTATCTGTTATTGATGCCAAGGAGTCGCTATCTGCGCATCCGTTTGATAAAAACATCACAACTTTAATTGCTAAATAATCTCCTACAAGGCAGGGTTATTCCGAGTGCCGAGTTCTCTCTCTCACTTCAGCTCCTCAGAGGGTACTTTCTGGAAGGATTTGCATGGCAGTCAAAGCATGCAAAAATTTATAAATACCAACACAGATGCCAACATGTCGGGAGAAATGTAGTTATAACATTTGAAAGCTAGGGAGAAATTAATGTTGATCCTGATTGGAACAGTCACTGTATTTGCAGTGTCTGGAGGTTTGTGATTTTTTTTTTTCTTTAAAAAACAACAACAACAACAACAACATGAATTCAGTTTGTAGAAAATCCTGCATGTCCCAAACTCCGTTTCTTGGCCCCAACATGACAGTGTTACAGGAAGAGAAGAACAGTTTATTTAAAACAGCTCCAGGATTTAAGGCTGAGCTGACATAACTAATTTTTCCATCCAAACATTGCCGGCTCCAACACAGGCATCAGCTCCAAACCAGCCATCCTGGAAGTTGGGTCTGTGCTGAGAGCAGACAGAACTCACGTTCCTGCTGGTGGGATTGCACAAATCACCACAGGCTGAGGAAAAGCAGAGCCTCTCCCCAGGATCCTCTCCCCAAAACCTCGTGGTGTGGCTGTTTCAGACTTTAAATAATTCCCGGAGCGCCTGAGGCTGAGGAAACTCCCTGGTGTATCAACAAAACTCTGCCTGAGCGTGCAGGTGGAAGGAAAGGGAAATTTTCTGCACAGCAATGCTCTCAAAAGATTTAAAATACTTCATGCCTACTACTTAATTAATTTCCTACCAGAGCACTTGGTGCTGGGGGAGAAGGATGAAGGGATAAGGAATGAAGCTACAGGATTTACTCACAGCCCAAGGCAAACTGTGAAGACTCTCCTACGTGGTACAACAAAATCCAGCATCAGGCTAAAACAAACTCTTTAGGTGGGATTTGGGAAGGAATTGTTCCCTGGGAGGGTGGGCAGGCCCTGGCACAGGTGCCCAGAGAAGCTGGAGATGCCCCTGGATCCCTGGAAGTGTCCAAGGCCAGGTTGGATGGAGCTTGGAGCAGCCTGGGATAGTGGGAGGTGTCCCTGCCCATGGCAGGGAGTTGGAAATAAATTACTTTTAAAGTTCCCTTTCAACCCAAACCATTTATTCAAGGATTCTAAGAACTTCTATTTCAGCATTTCTAAACCCTTCCTCGTGTCTTTAGAGAACAGTTTACCATGTTGAGAAAACTGCACGTGGAGAAACACAATAACACATCCGGGACAAGAAATGGGAATCCTGAGCCCCAATTCCCTTCCCAGACAGGTGAAGTTTTCCTCATTGACAGTGGGAATATCCCCATTAGTGCTTCCACGCTGCCAACACTGCTCTGCAAGAAAAGGGTCAATTTTACCCAGATCAGGGTAAAAATCAGATCCTGCCTCCCACAGCCACCACAACCACGGGAGGGGACACAAGAGTTTGCCTTTTGTCATTAATTCAGTGGCACTGCCTTTTCCCTTTAGCTCAGTGCCATGGTCTGCAGGACGCAGAGGGAGCGGGGACAGCTGAGCCAGAGCAGTGTCAGGACACATTAGCCCTCGTCAGGGCTGCTCACATTAAAGCCTTCAGGACTTTGTTTTGCTGGCAAAGGTGAAAACTTAGTTTAGCTTCTAATGACTTCTCATGCACTCAATAGAAACCCC
>VZDJ01000594.1:520218-569663 GCA_008694505.1 Cyanoderma ruficeps | reverse complement strand
ACAACTTCATCCTTGCTGTCAACGCAGACCCTCTACCATCTTAAACCCAGCTTCCACGAAAAGAGCTGAAGGTGACTCTGATGCACTGGATTAAAGAAAAAGTGTCACAATCTCTCTGTTCTCAGTTTCCTGTGTGTTGGAAAACCTGTAAATTTAGGTGTAAATACTTTAAAACCATTCTGAGGAACAGATTTAGGTGACACATTATTCCGCGGGGCAGGCTGAGACAGAGCCTCTATTTTCACATTAGGGAGAATTGTTAAAAAGCTAAATTTAAAGAAAAAAAAATGCTGATAAACAGCTTGGATTTTATCTTAGCCGAATGTGAGATCAGATCTTTGAAATGGGAATTGTCTTTGTAATTTGCCCTGGGGTTTGGGCAGCTCTGTGGGGATGGGGATGGATGGGGACATCAAGCCATGGAATCCAACATCATCACTAGGAACAGTCCCAAGGTGGGCTGAAATGGGGTCCTGGGCCATGGGCTGGAGCTGGAGGGAACACGGCCCCTCTAGAAACATTTTCTAATAAAAATCTTTATGAAAACTAAAATGCTTTTCCCCTGGCTCCTGCCAGGCAGGGGCTCTGGGCAGTCACTCAGCACCGAGCAGTGCCACCAAGAGCTTGTCCAGCAACTCAGTTTGTCCAAAATCATGACATTCTACAGGCCCTTTCTAAATGAAACAAACAAATAAATCAGAGATTTCTGATAAATGCATTCCAAAAGCCATCCATAAAGATCAGGGCTTACACATTTTCACCAATACATCGATTGCTGTGTTTAAATTTAAAATGAATGCGAAGTAATGGAGTCTACATCTCACTTGGAAGATGTGTCCAAACAGAAAAGAACTTTGCTATGCAATAGCAAGGGGTTATATATTGATTTTGGAGGCCAAGCTATCCATACTTCTCTGCAAATGTCACATATTTCACAAAGGGCTTAATGCTATTTACATTGCATTAGAGACGGACAAATCGGTTTGGGCAAAACGTGCCAAAGCTGAAACGAATTCCAGGGCTGAAAAAAGCTTGGTTACTTCTTACCACACACATTCCTTGCCCGTGTCCGATTCCAGGTGCTAATGCAGAGCAGGGAAATCCTGGGAAGGTCTCTGGTTGGATGACCAGGAGCAAGAAGCAGCAAGTCACAGAGCTCAACTTGGTCCTGAGCCTGAGCTTCAGAGAGTTTTTGGGTCCAGATCCATTTTTGGATGACAGCTCTGTAAACATCTTGAGCAAACACATCTTTTAGGAAGCGCTCAAGCCCTTCTGGCTGCCCTGGGAAGTTGAGTGACTTTGAAAAGGCAGCCAAAGTTTTGGGATCGTGTCCATGTCACAGAAGTTTGAGGCAGAGATCTGCTGGATGAAGTCCATCCTCATGATCGCACAGCGCTTCCCTTTAAAGAGCATCATCACACCCCGAAGCCACTGAACGTTCCCTCGCTGCCAAACACTCAAAGGCACACACTCAAACCCTAAAAAGGAATCAGAAAATCTCGCCACCCCGCTCGCTTCGTTCTCCCAAATGTTATTTTTTGATGGAACTCTTTGAAGCTCAGCTTCTCCCCGGAACATCCCGGAGGACGGAGCGTGTCAGAGCAGCACATCCACACGTCTCATTGTCAGCTCCTGAACCCAAAAACTCTGAACCCAAGAGCTTTGGTTTAGCGTGGCCATGAAAGCCCCGCTATCCCCTAAATAAAGTTTCCATTTCAATAGTTCAAAGCCACGGTGCCATATGCTAAATGACACAAATAACTTGTTCATCTTTATAATTAACTTCAACTCTCTTGACTTGTCTGCCTGCTTTGGTGGTGTTTGGCTGCTTCTCTCCAGCTTGGTGTGATCAGAACTGTGCAGATCTATTTGGAAATTTCTCCTTCACCAAGGTCATCCCTGCTCATGATCCAGCAGGAAAAAAAGCCCATGGCACTGACCCCACTTGTTTTCCCTCCTCACTCGGAATTCTCTCCTTCCCTGACACCCTGGGGCTCATCTCCATAAGCCAGTCCATAATCCATTTCAATGGCTCTTCTCCTGAGTTATTTTTAATCTTAAAAAGCTCCATCAGTCTGTGGTGTCACAGGCAGTCTCTTGTTCCTTTGAAACAAGGACTGAAATAAAGCAGCTCTTCCCTTCTTATGTTGATAATTGTTCCTATTTTCAAAGACATTTGGGGGGGATTTATTAATTATTTATGGAGTTTTTAGGTTTTTTCCCTTCCTCCCTTTCATTCCAGTGAAGCCACACACAAATACCTGATTTCTGCCTTTTGCTCTTTCAAAGAATCACAGAATCCCAGCATGGTTTGGCTTGAAAGGAACCTTAAAACCCCTCCAGTGACCCTGCCATGGTCAGGGATAGCATCCACCATCCCAGGGTGCTCCAAGCCCTGTCCAGCCTGGCCTTGGACACTGCCAGGGATCCAGGAGCAGCCACAGCTTCTCTGGGGACCTGTGCCAGGGCCTCACCACCCTCCCAGCCAGGAATTCCCAGTTCCCAATCTCCCCCCCAGCCCTGCACTCTGGCAGTGGGAAGCCATTCCCTGTGTCCTGTCCCTCCCTGCCTTGTCCCCAGTCCCTCTCCAGCTCTCCTGGAGCCCCTTCAGGCCCTGCCAGGGGCTCTGAGCTCTCCCTGGAGCCCTCCCTTCTTCAGGGGAACATTCCCAGCTCTCCCTGGAGCCTTCCCTTCTCCAGGGGAACATTCCCAGCTCTCCCAGCCTGGCTCCAGAGGGGCTCCAGCCCTGGAGCAGCTCCGTGGCCTCCTCTGGACTCTCCAGCAGCTCCAGGTCCTGCAGTTGGACCCAGACCTGGGTGCAGCTCTCCTGTATTTGTGCTATTTCCCCTTCCTGCTCTCCCTGAGCTGCCCCTGCTGCTGGGGAAGCCCAAATCCCCCATCTCCCCACAGCTCTGCCTTCAGCCCCTTCATGGATCCGCACCAATTCTCCCAAAAACCATTGATGTTTCTCCTGCTTTAGCCGCTCTTTGACCAGGAGTTCCTCAGGGACAAGGCAGTCCCCAAAACCACGGAATGAATGAATGAAGGAATCACCAAAACCACACTGGATTTAGCATTCCCTCCCTTCCCTTCAAACCTTTTAAGCTTTTTCACTGAAAATATCCATTTCCAAGATACAACCCTCCATTTTATCATTTTGTCTGAATAAACTACATTTCTGGTTTTTTCTTGCTCTCTCCCCCCACTTTCCCTTATGTCCTCATTCCCCATTCCTGAACTCCCTCATCTTTTCAGCAGCAAATATGAGGAAAAGGGGGAAAAGAGGTGAAGTGGAGGCAAAACCAAACATTTGGAATATTTTCCCTTTAAAGGCACAAATATAAAGGCATTCTCCCCATTCAGCAAGAACAACAGAAGGAAAAGCAATTGAAAATATTCAAGAATTGTCACAATTTCCTCATTTTTAACCATCCCTAGAAAATAAACGGGAGCTATTCAGCCATGAGTACATTTCACTGAAGTGACACTTAACAATCCAAAAATATGGCATTTCATTCTGCATTTCTCTCTGAGCAGGAGATAATTTCATGTGTGACTGCTGCAGCAGCTGCACTGGTCCCCAAAAATTCCTTGTTTGAGATGAAAAAGAGGGTTAATCATGCTGTATTCAGGTTTTGGGGGTGTTTTTTCCTTTGGTTTGAAGTCAGACTTTCACATTCAAAACATTACGAAAATTAATTTTCACAGACAAATGATATCCAAATGGAAATGCCTTTTTTTTTTAAATCCATCTGAGGCCAAAGATGGATTCTGTTGCCACAAAACTGGAATCTGTTGCATCCCACAGCTCCGAAACCACCTGGGAAATGCTGGACACTGATAATTCCTGCTGACTGACTCCACATTTGGAGGTTAAGATCCAAGTTTAATCAATCCACTGAAAACAATGACTGGATCCAAATCCAGCTGCTGCTGTGCCAGGGAAAAGAATCATTTCACCTGTTCCACAGTGGGGTTTATGGAATACTAAATCCTCCTCTTTTGTTTCAGCAACTTTTGCCAGCAAAGGAGAGAAAACGAGGGGAAATGTCAATGCAGACACAGCATCTCACTGGCACAGCCCAGGAAGGACTTGTGGGGTGAATCATGGAATTATTGAGGTTGGAAAAGACCTTTTACATCCTCTAATCCAACCATTGTAAAACATTTGTCCATTTAACCATTAAAATGGGCCACGTTTTCTTCTGGTTCTTGGACATGAGGTGAGGTGGAATGGGCTGAAAAGGAGAAGCCCACAACGCCTCCCTTGGCCTGAAGAACCTCAAGGCTCATCTCAAGGCCTTTTACAGAAGAAAAAAGAAAAAGAGATGCACTTCTAAATTAAAACAACAAAAAAAAATCACCTAAGTGAAGAAGCAAATATTGTCTCTGTTTCTCAATAAATTGTGTGTGGTGTAAACACCAATTTCAGAGCCACAAGCAGCGAGGCAGAAGGTTCAACACAATCTGCAATGTGTGTGCTGGAAAATATCCCCTTTAACTCTGAAAAACATTATCTTTTAATAACGCCAGAGATCAGCCATAAAGTTTCGCTTTAACCTTGTTTCCCTTCCATGCGATTTTTTTATTTGCTTAGATAATATTAAATATTTGATGCCATAAAATGTGTTCTTGACCTAACAGATCTTTAAATATCTCCCTTTTTCTGACCGATATCTGTGTCTCTGTGTGCTGGCCAAGTTCAAACCCAGTCTAAACAACTTCCTGGCTTCACCGTGCATTAAAACAGCTGCCAGCCCTGTGCTTTTTTGCTCTATTTCACAGTTCCAACTGCTCCAAAAGCATTAAATTTCCACTCATGTTTAGTAACAGGGACATAAGTACAAAAATGTTCCATAGTATGGAGACATCCCTATATTTTTTTGGTGCCTTATTGTTTAAACACTTTGCTAAACAGAGCAATACATTCAATTTCCAGTAGAATATGACAGGAATGTGCATTATTTTTGAGTGAGGGTATAACTTGTTGTGATATTTAAGCAAAGATGGCTGCATGAAGATTATTTCCTGGAAATCAATATTCCACGGGGGAGAGCTGATGTCTCAAGTACATGGGAGAGTCATTGACTCCAGCTGCCTGTGACGTGGAAAATAGTCTGCATGGAGTTTATTTGGGCTGGAAATAAAAGTATGGGAAAATGGATTTTTATATGCATTATGGAGTTCACAATTCCAACACTCTGCTTGAGACAATCCCAGGAAATTAATGTCCTATATATTGCACACATCACTGCAAATCTATTCCGTAGAATCACGGGATCATTAAGGTTGGAAAAGAGCTTCAAGGTCATGGAGTCCAACTGTGCCCACCTTGTCCCCAGCCCAGAGCACTGAGTGCCACCTCCAGGAGTTCCTGGGACACCTCCAGGGATGGGCACTCCAAACCTCAGTGGGCAATTCCATGGCCTGAGCACCCTTTCCATGCAGAAATTCCTGCTGATGTCCAACCTGAGCCTCCCCTGGCCCAGCCTGAGGCCGTTCCCACTCCTCCTGTCCCTGTTCCCTGGCAGCAGAGCCCAAATCCCCCCCCGGGCTGTCCCCTCCTGGCAGGGAATTCCAGAGAGGGAAAAGATCCCTCTGGATCCTCCTTTTCTCCAGGCTGAGTCCCTTTCCAGCTCCCTCAGGAATTCTCCAGACCCTTCCCAGCTCCCTTCCCCTCCCTGGCCACACTCCAGCCCCTCAGGGTCTCCCTTTGCCAGGAGGGGAAAATCAAAAAGTGGGAGAAAACGTGAGGGGAAAAAAAAATGAGGGAAGTTTGGGGAGAGCTCTGCTGCAGAGCTTTTCCTTTCTGGATCTTCCTTTTCTCCAGGCTGAGCCCCTTTTCCAGCTCCCTCAGGAATTCTCCAGCCCCTTCCCAGCTCCCTTCAATTCCCTGGCCACATTCCAACCCCTCAGTGTCCCCCTTGTCCCAGAGCTGTCCCCAGCAGTGCCAGCACAGGGACGGGCACTGACCTGGGGCTGTGTCACACCAGGGCTGGCACAGCCCAGGGGCCTCTTGCCCACCTGGGCACCCCTGGGCTCATGTCCAGCCACTGTCACCAGTACCCCCAGGGCCTTTCCCAGCTTTCCAGACACTTCTTCCAGCCTGGAGCTGCAGGGGTTGTTGTGACCCAAAGGCAGGGCCCAGCACTGGGCCTTGTTGTGCCTCATGCCATGATCCAGCCTGTCCAGATCCCTCTGCAGAGCCTCCTGCCCTCCAGCAGCTCAACACCCCTCATGCTTTTAGTTTCATCTTTCATATTTTCAGACTCTGTGCTGCCTAGGGGTGCAGTTCTGAGCTCACAGTCAGTGTCACTCAGCTCTGCACAGAGCAGGGAGACAAAACAAATCCTTTTCCTGCTGCACACCAAGGACAACTTTCAGCCCCAAAAGCACAAACAAGGGTGGGCTGAAGGGAGGAACAAGAAGGATGGGACCTCACAGCCTGAAGGTGGAATTGGACAATTAAACCCCAATATGCAAATTGACCAAAACTTATGAAAGCGTGAGACCTCATGACAGGGCAGCCATTTTGTGACCATTTTGAGTCCATTTTGTGACCATTTTGGGTCCACCTTGGGTGTAGCCCTGGTCAGGCCCTGTCCTGCCCATGGTGGATCCTGGAGGCCTTTCAATAAATACCTACTTTGTTCTCTAGCTCTGTCCAGTCTCTTTTCAGGTCAGCCTTCCCCAGACATCACCCCCACCCACCTTGGTGTCGACGGCAAATTTCCTGAGGGCGTCTCGATCCCTTCGTCCACATCATCAATAAAGGCAAGAAAGAGAACTGGCCACTGATCCTGGGGGGACACCATTGGTCATAGGACATCAGCTGGATGTGGCACCACTCCCCACCATTCCCTGGGCCTGGTCAGCAGTCAGTTCTCAAACAAGGGAAGGATGACCCTGTCCAAGCCTGGGCTGCAGCTTCTCCAGGCGATGCTGTGGGAGATGTATCCAAGCCATGCTGAAGTCCAGGTCACATCCCCAGCCTTTCCCTCCCCCTCCAGCCGGGTCACCTGGCCATGGAAGGAGCCATGGATGCCACTGCTCAATCAACTGTATTTCCATAAGATATTGGTGATGTTTGCCAATATTTCCATGAGGTAGGAGCCTAAAATAGAGCAGTGGGTGTAGGCAAATTCCCGGGATATTCTCCTCTTGCATCACGCTCTGGAAGAGTGGATGAGGCAAGGCCAGGTCCCAGAGTCAGGAATGTGACAGAACGGCCCAAGGCCAACTCTGAATTACACGCTAATTTTTTTTTCTTTTTGTTAATTACAAACGTTTCTGTATTGGGAAAGTGGGACGCGGTTAATGTGTAATTAACTCCTTTGGGCAAGTCACAGCCCTCTACTGAAAACTCCACCTCCTTTTATCTGATTCATCCACGCCCTTTAATGCCTGCAACGCTGCATGGGGTGCGTGGGATTGCTCTGATGGCAGGTTCCCAACTTTACATAATGTAAACAAAGCAGCTCCGTGCAGCAACTCCTTGCCTCCCCTGTAAAATTGCTTCAAGACCCAGGAGTGCAAGAAAAATCAAGCTGTGGCCTATAAGACAGAGGAAAAGAAATTAAATCACTTTTAAAAGAAGGTCTCTGGGGCGAGGGCAACACCAAAGCGGAGCAAATTCCAAGAAAGGGATTTTATGCTGTTTAAAAAAAAAACAAATTCAACCAGCTGAACCCAAAGCTCTCCAGTGCCAGGGGCAGTGCTGGGAAGTCTGAACCCACAACTGGTTCACCACCAGTGGAAATAACATTTGTCCTTCGCTCTCCAGCCGAGCAGGAAATTACACTTGGGAATCTGAAAGTTTTTATGATGCTTTAAAAGTGTAATTAGGTGTTCAGGATGCCAGAAAGGACCCTCCATGCTCAGAAATGGAGATTTGCAAAGGCAGGAGTCCAGAAATCCTGGGCACAAAGCTAATTTCATGTCTTCGTGGCCACTCGGCAGCTCCAGCACTGGGACAGCAGAGGTAATAAAAAAATTCCAGCGAGGATCCATCTGCTGAAAGGCTGAAAATGAGGGGCCTTTGCAGGGATACTCCCCGTGCTAAGCCAGGCTGGGTTTAATTAGTGAGGTGTTAAGGCACCCGAGTAGCAAAGGCAGTCACATCTGCTGGCTCTTCTCAGAGGGGATTCCAGTCCTTCCCCCCATTCCCAGTTAAAGCCGGGTGAAGCAGCTCCTTGCTCATTAAACCAGCCAAGAGAAGATGGCTTGAGCTGGCTGGAGCTGGCTTTGGGGACCCTCTGAGTTGCTGCCCTGAATTTTCTGCTTTCTCCCTTTGTGCTAGAGTCTCTCGTGCAGCTTCATGCAAACAATGTGTATTTTTAGAATGTTCACATAGTTCTCCTCTGAGAAAAGAAACAATTGATGGTCATGTCCACCATCCAAGCTGAAGAGGTGGCGTTCTGTGTAGCCAATCTCTGACCTTTGTACAGATGTATATAAAATAGAGTCAGATTTTGAATAAAAGGAGGTTGTTCCTTTGATCTAGTGCAGTGTGAGCCTCATCTTTCTGTCCCTGAAATGGAACAATCTCAGCCTCGCAATCACACTGAGGGACAGCAGGTGGATATATTTGAAGAGCAGGTCCTGGGGGGTGCAGGAGGACACGAAGGATCCCGTGAAGCAGCCGGAGATGGTTTGGTGGGAAGGACAGGACGTTTCCTGGGAGCTGGAGCTGACTCGCTGTGCTGAACCTCTCCCAGGCAGAGTGTGCACGCTCCTGCTGCTCTGATCCCAGCAGAAACGCCTACAAATGGATGGAATCTACAAAAGGCAAAAGGAAATGTCCCCAGCTGATCACTCCTCACACAGGATCGCTCCCTGGTTCTCTTTCCATGTTTTCATGTCACCGCTTTGGCACTCTGAACATTTGTCTTTGGCACTTCAGATATTTCTGACTGCTTTCTCAGCCCCTAGTGCTGGAAGAATTATACCTAAAAAGTGAAGAGAAATTCATTTTTCCTTTCCTTTTTTAACTTTCCATAGTCTTGGCAGCAAACTGTGTCATGATGATGTTGGCAACAACATATTTGTGGCAGAAGGAAGAAAGAGAATCATAAAATATATGAAAGAAAAAGTTGACATTTTAATGAAATACCTTGTAACTTCTTGGAAAAAAGTTATTAAAATGCAGTCAGTTTATAGCTGTTTGTACAGATAGGAGGGGGAGGAGCCTTGCTCCTGGAGCCTGCAATGAAAACCGCTTGCTACGCAAAAGTAATAGTAATAGATTTTCAAAAATTCAGGATTTTCAAAATTCATTGCTGGAGAGAATTTCAGATTTGGGACATTCTGGGCTTTTCTGAGTACATGAAGATTGCTGGCACATGCCTGAGGATTGGGAGAGCAGCCTGACTCATTCCTCAGAAGAAGGAGCAGAATGATGGAGCATCTCCTGTTCCTTCCCGACGGCTACCGGAGCTGGCACTGGCTGCTCACACAGCTCCAAATGAGAGAGTTTATCTCAAATGCTGCTCTGCCAGATCGTGGAATCACAGAATATCCTGAGCTGGAAGGGACCCACAGCATCATCAAGCCCAACTCCAACGGTTGCCAATATTCCCAGCCCCTGCAAAGGCTTTGCCTGCCTCTGGAGAAGGAAGGATGCAGCTCTGTGGACGCTCAAGCCTAGGAATTCCTCCTATTTTTATTCCTTCCTTGCATCCGTTGCATCCAACCTCTGGAGCTACACATCTCATTCAAATTCATCATAAATCCCAGGAAAAACCTCTTCTTGCAAAGCACAGTGGCTCTGGCATCAGCTGCACCATCTGAGGATAACAGGGCGTCCACACCTGGATGTTCTTCACAGAAAAAGAACATTCCAAGGCACAGATTTATCAGGGGGTTAAAAGAAAGAGTGGAGCATTGGGAGAGCTTTACTCCCATCTCTTTTTTTTCCCCAAACTGGGCTGCATGTGAAAATAAAGTGCAAAGAGTGATCACTAAACTGTCAAATACGTGGGACAGTCACCAATTAATGTTCAAACCAGGAGCTCAAGACCTCCCTGTACCATAAAGGGATTTCCAGGCCCAAACAAACCTGCTTGGTTTGGTGCCTCCTGTCTTACCTTCCCAAAATGCATTACAGGTGAAACTTGGAAATATTACACCTCCCATCCATTTCAGCTACAGCTGTGGGAAGGACAGGTGTTGCATTTCTGGATGGATTCTGACATTTTGATTTAATTCCAAAGCAAATAAACTCCCTGCTGTGTTTAACCAGGCTCCATGATGAAGAGCTGAGACATTTCTGACACAGTTTGATGTCATAAAGCAGGAACGGAATCTCAACTGGAAGAGTCGTTTCATGATTAGAATAGTATGGGCTGCAAAATTTCTTTAGAAATACAGTTTTTAACACAACTGAAATTTCTGCCCCTCTCCAGAATTAACCTCCAGCCTCTGTCCTTCCTTGCACCAGCATTCACCTTTGTTTAACACAGATCAGGAGCTGATGTGCTAAATGCAAACCTGTCAGAAAACTGAGAGGAACATGCAATCAAGGAGGAGTTTGCAGCAGGATCTGACCTGACCCATCCCACAGCCCCTGGGCAGGCACGTGAGCCCAACCCGAGCTGCTCCCACTGCCACTTAAGGCCACTCTCATTATGTTTAATGAGCTTTGGTTTCAGCTCTGGCAGAGAGCTGGCAATCTTTGCTGGCTCACACAATTACCCGGGTGTAAGTCCTGGGTTTTCAGGGTGTCCCACCAGGGCAGGACATGTCTAAACCCCAGGCAGGAGAAATGGTTGTGACTCAGGGACCAGCACTGCTGGTGGGGCTCCTCCCTGAGAGCTCTGAGGCAGGAGGGCACTTCCCTGCTCGAGGAGAGGAGGGGCTGCAGGAGATCTGATTCTGCAGAAAGTTTTCTGCCTCCCCAAACAGGGTCTGGATTTAAAGTTCTGCAGGGCAGTGACTGTCCCTCGCTGTGTGTTTGCTCAGGGGTGAGGAGAAAAATGTCCCCAACTCCACTTGGGATACCAGAGCTGCAGACAGGTCAGCTTCTGCTATGAGACTGTGATGTACAAGTTAATCATGGAATGATTTGGGATCGAAGAGATTTTGGAGCTTATCTCATTCCAAACCCCCTGCCATGAGCTGGGACACCTGCCACTGTCCCAGGGTGCTCCAAGCCCCTTCCAGCCTGGCCTTGGACATTTCCAGGGATCCAGAGGCAGACACATCTCCTCTGGACACCCTGTCTTTCAGTTTTAGTATTAGGAAATAACAGTTCCAAAAATGATTCTTTAGGATTTCCAGGTATACTGCCTCTTCTACAAGCAGAGCAATGGAACACCAGACATATGAATACTCCACACCAGGATAAAATATCCTGTACACTGGAGCAGCAAAGTGCCCACCCAGCACGGATACACTTACGGGATCCTGGGGATTGTGTTCCTGCCTGGAGCCGTAAAAGCAGAACAGAAATAGAGCACAAAAAGCAGAACTCTGATCAATTATTGGCCCTGCAGAATCCAGACTGCTTTGGCAGATCAGCTGAAAATCTCGCAGCCTGGAGAAAAGGCCTCGGTAACCAAATAAATTTTCTTTTATTGGCAGCTACTGATAAAGATTTCAAGCACTGGGCTGGGTGGAGGGGATTTAAATGCACATTGGCAATTAAAACTCTGGGTCACCACCACGCTGTCCTAATGGCACTTTGGGAAGGCATATGTTAATTCTGTGTCATTTGTGTTCCGTTCAAGAACTTTGTTATTAATTATCGCACAAACTTCAGTTAATAATCAATTCATGCCACAATTATCGTATCAGTTCTACTGCCTAATTAAAAGCTGGTGAGTGATTGGAATTCCAATATGGTGATCCAGGCACAGGCTGCAATCCTAAGCAAATAGGAGCGTGAAGTTACTGAACAAAAGATTATCTAAGCTTTAATATCAACTGGCAAAACTCTTTCACTCTGGATCATTAACTTCCAGCCCTATTATTACACACAAATGCCCAATTTCTGCTAATTCCCAACGCTAATTCCTTTTAATCATTATTTTGTATACATTGTGTTAAGGCTTTTCACTTGTTTACATTTGCATAATTATAGCAATTGTCTTCTAAGCTTCACTCTGCCGAAATCATTCTAATTTGGGATTTAGCCCATTTTTAAAGATTACTCGACTTCTGTAGAGCAACATGTCTGGGGTTGGTGTTGCCTGGACCTTGTGTAAGTCAGACCGAGCACAAGGGGCAGTTTGGAAGGCCCAGGAAAGGGACAAAGTGGAATATCCACATGTTCAGCAAAGATGTGAGTACAACACAGCAAACAGAGCTGCCCTGGGACACCCTTTCCTTTACGGATGTGGTTACCCTGGGAATATCACTCACAAAGCACTGGACCAGCAGATCTGCTGCCCCTGAGGAACTACTCCTCGGAGGAGCTACTACTTCCTCAGAGTAGAACATCTACACCTTCAGGAGTAGAACATCTGCTCCTGCTCAAAAATCTTTTGGTGCTTTGCCCCTCTCTCCTCAGAGGACACCTTGAGTATTAGGTGCAGTTTTGGGCAGCCCAAGGTAAGAAAGATGTTAAACTATCAGAGAGTGTCCCAAGGAGGGCAGTGAAGATGATGAAGGGTCTGTGAGGGGCTGGGGGCACTGGATCTGTTCAGCTGGAGAAGAGGAGCCTGAGGGAAGATTCATCCCAGTTAGAGCTGCCAGATCAGGGGAGGAGGAGGGTGATCGGTGACAGGACCCAGGGAACGGCTGGAGCTGTGCCAGGGAGGTTCAGGTTGGATTTCAGGGCAAGGTTCTTCCCCCTGAGGGTGCTGGGCACTGCCCAGGCTCCCCAGGGAATGAGCACACTCCCAAGGCTGCCAGAGCTCCAGGAGAATTTGGACACCACTCCCAGGGATTCCCAGAATGGGATTTTGGGGTGTCTGTGCAGGACTAGATGATCCTTGTGGTCCCTTCCAACTCAGCAATATTCTGATTTTTCTTTTTTTTTTTTCCCCCTGATGTTCCCACTAAAGCAGCTCCAGCCCAGAGCCAGCCCCAGGCTCCAGCAGGGAACAGCAGCGAGGACTCATCTCTCTCCTCATCCATGGCCTTATCTTCCTTTCGTGCTCCTGTTATGCCTTGATCATCCATCAGCCTGACTGCTTCCCTGGCAAGCTTCCTGCCTCTGATCTGCTCAAAAAACTTTTTGTTAGTAGCTTTTCCACATCCAGTAAGTGCTCAGAATCTGCTTGGCTTCCCTTCTGCTTTTAAATCGAGAGGCTGCATTTTTTTTCCTTTTAAAAAAAAACCAAAAAAACCCCAACCAAACCAAACCTAATAACTCCTTTGTATGTCAGTTTATATTTTCTTTCTGGCATGTCTTCCCGAAAATAATTATGTTGTGCATATTTGTGTTGAGTAGTAAAATAAGTTGTTGCCCTTAAAGCATCTAAGACGCCTACAAACATATTCTCCTCTTAGCTGCTCCTTTAATTTCCTTTTAATTATCTTCCTCGTTATTAGGCAGTTCCTTTGTAGGTGCATTGATTTTTAAATGTTTATTTTTTTCCCCTCCTACCTCCTACAAGGGCCCTCACTGTTGTTGTGACTACTCCAGGCTGGCTTTTTCTCCCACTGGTTGAAGGAACTGAGGGATTCTCCTTCCTTGTGCCAGGAGTTTTATTGTCGCCAAGTGTTTGTGGAATGGAGCAGCTGGCTGTGGCACTGTCAGCCTGAGCAGGGATGACCCAGCTCACCCTTCCTGAGCTTTTTATCATCCCTGGGGCTGTTTTATCCCCAGGACCTTGAATTCTCCCCTTGCTGGGAACTGATGTCTTGAGTTTGGGCCATTACTTTCTCTCTACTATTGATTTCTATTATTATATTTCTGTTCTTGGATTTCCATGATCCTCCTAAATCGAGATATTCCCTGATTCCCAGATTGTGTCCCCAGAGCTTTCACCAAATGGTGAAAATGGTGAAATGGTTTTGTGCTGGTCACATAAAAGCACTCCCAGGGCTGGGGTTGATCTCGTTGTGTGTCCCCAGGTTTGTCACAAACATTTCACATTCTTCATAATTCCCAACCTGGGCTTCACCTGACTTTCTTCCAGGACAAAATTTCCATGGCTTCTCCTTTCCAGGATGCTTTATCCTGAACTTTGTCCATATCTTCCTGAGCTTTTTATCATCCCTGGGGCTGTTTTATCCCCAGGACCTTGAATTCTCCCCTTGCTGGGAACTGATGTCTTGAGTTTTAGCCATTACTTTCTCTCTACTACTGATTTCTATTATTATATTTCTGTTCTTGGATTTCCATGATCCTCCTAACTCAGGATATTCTTTGATTCTCAGATTGTGTCCCCTGAGCTTTCACCAAATGGTGAAATGGTTTTATGCTGGTAACATAAAAGCACTCCCAGGGCTGGGGCTGATCTCATTGTGTGTCCCCAGGTTTGTCACAAACATTTCACATTCTTCATGATTCCCAACCTGGGCTTCACCTGACTTTCTTCCAGAACAAAATTTCCATGGCTTCTCCTTTCCAGGATGCTTTATCCTGAACTCTGTCCATATCTCCTGGCTTCCTTTCACTTCACCCTCTTATCTGTGTAATTATTAGTGCTGGGAGAGCAGAGCTCCTCTCTGCTGTAGGTTATCTATATTTCAAAAGCTTCTCATCCCAGTACCTACCAGAGCCTTTTCTCTGCTTTCTGCCTCTCTCTCCCTGCCCTTTGAAGCATTTCAGCTGCCTTTCATGTGCTGCCAATCCAACTTTCCTCCTTCCATACCTATGCTCTGAAATATGCTGCGCTGCACACGCAGATGAGATAATCTGCAGCTTATTAAAAGCAGAGCGATCAAAAGACCATCAGCAGCGCTCAATAACACGGGGCAGGGCCCCTCAAATTTTATGCAAAGGAGATATTAAGGAGTTGCTCCTTTGGGAAGGATGGATGAACTGATGTTTGGGTTGTGATCAGCTCTGTGCAGGGTGCAATTTAGGATAAAAAATACAAAACAAAGCGATAGCTGAAGGATGAAACCCCATCTCGTTGCCTAAAAATTTCTAGACATGTAAATAGGCATTTTCTCCATATTCACTCCTAGAAATAAGGATCATATTAACAATCATTTAATAACATCATTTTCCCTTCCCATGCTGTAACAAACTGAAGCATTAAACTGTTTGGTGTTTGTGTCCTGACTGTGCTTTCTTTGCTTTTCCAAAATAAATAAAAAAATGATTGCTGCCCATTTCAGCTACCTGTTCCTTGCCCAAACGTCTCCTAGATGGTTTAACCTATCAGACATAGGCCAAAAAAATGACTCTATGTCCACTTAAGGTTTATCTTATCTTATTTCAGGAGGAGAAGAGCAAATAGGGGAATTAACTCTTTGCTGGTTGCCCATGTCTAGAGTGAGTAAATCAAAATAAGGCTCTTCACAGCCCAGACAAACCCTGCATGTTCCCTCCATATGTCATAACACCTTTTAAAGCAGCTTTAAATGTAGGACCTCTGATAAGCATCATTTCAGTTATCTAGGACTCAGAGGCAGGAAAGAAAAAAAAAATAAGACTCAACTCTTTTTGCATACAAAACAGTCCTCAATAATTTTTTTTTTTTTTTCAAAACAAAACATCAAATGAGCCGGTTCCCTCAGATGTTGCAGATGAATGCAGTTGTCACCCTGCCAGAGTGGGAGGATCTTCTCCCCAAGCCTGTGCAGAAGCAGAAGAAGGGGATGGGTCCTTTGCAGGCCCCAGGAGCCGGCCCTGCTGTGTTTGTGTGGCACCAGAGCCGAGCCTCTGTCCCCTTTCTTCTCTCCCTGCAGGCTCAGAGCCTTTCAAAGGCATGTTGTCTGTCATTCAGCCAGCGTCCCTTCAGCTTCAGGCACTGCCAATTTGTGTAGGTGAGGCAGGGAAGGAACCCTCGAATGGATTTCTGCACAAGGGTAATTTTTATTTATTTAGTTTTTTTTTTTTTTAAATCAGGATTTTGGGAAGTGAGGAGTGGCTGGGGGAGATTGATAAGGGGTGGAAGAGCAGGGAGAGTTCCAAGGCACAGGACAGGCACGTGTCCCACACAGCACCAGAGCTGAAGAGCCTTCCCATATGAAAAAAAAAAAATATGAGGCAAATAATTTGTTCTTTTTGATTTTTTTTTTTCTATATGAATGAACGAAAGCAAAATTCAGTGGCATGGGATGCACAGAGAAGATGTGGCTGCTCCATCCTGGAATGTCCAAAGCCAGGTTGGGCAGGGCTTGGAGCAACCTGGGATAGGGGAAGGTGTCCCTGCCCATGGCAGGGGGTGGAAAAAGATGATCTTTCAGGTCCCTCCCAACCCAAACCATCATTCTGTAAAATTTTTCTACTAAACGCTGTCAAAAATTCACGCTTCAAAACTGAAAAATTAAAAAAAAAACCCTCATTACTTTCATTTCTCTTTCAGTTTTCTCCAGCTCTAAGGCTGAGTTGTAGGAATTATCTCTGTGATTCCAGCAGAAGTCTCTTCCTCACGATCAGAAAATGATTTCTGAAAGAAGGATATAATGATGCAAATGAATCAATTTGCAAAAGGTCTGCTCTGATACCGAACATACATAAAATATACATGAGCTACCCTGAATAGCAACTGTGCAGTTAGGGAAGCAATAAGTGTAATTATCATCCTGGATTACTTAAAATACAAATTGGCATCAAATTCCAGTAGCCAATACAAGTGCAATGACAATTTTGGTTACACATAAATACTTTTTTTTGCCTTTGAATGGAAGATAACAAATAAATGCAAAATGCAAACCATCTTGGTATGAAGCAAATTCTAATTTAAATATGATCTGTGGGACTGCAGCTCTTGTTGCTTTTAGATTTTAGAGAACAGTTCACTGTCCTACTTTTAGGGGAGAAAGGGAAAGGAAATAAATTCAAGATTAATTTGTATTGACTTTTTGTTATATCTCAAATTGAAATTTATTTGGACGAAAGTATCTTAGAACAATTACAGTAATTACCAGGACGAGCAATTAAATAGAAACTCAGAATCCCAGACTGGTTTGGGATGGAAAAGACCTCAAAACCAATCTGGGGGGCTGTGATTTTGGGATTAAGAGCAGGGCTCACCACAGCTGCCTCGTATCTGCCCCTTCCAACGAGGATTCTCAAAAAATAACCATCTGGCCAACAGCAATAATTAACAGGTCATGGAAAGATGTTAAAATGTCATCAAAAAGCAGGATTTGCTCTGCAACACCCTTGTCTCACATTCCAAGTTCAAGGAGCACGTGCACAAGCTGCATCCTAAGGATGGCTATTACTGGAGATAATATTTATGATCTTTAATTAATATTTGCTGTACACCTCTGCAGTTATAATCTGCTCAGTTTGATTCCTCTAAGCTGGGGACAAAATATTAATTACCTGCAAATTGCCCTGGGACAACACTTCACCTTCCAAACAGAAATCCTGGAGAATTCCAGGGCTGGCTGCCCCAGGAACAGGCTGGTGTTTGGAACCAGAGCCATGCACAGGTCACAGAAACCAGAGCTGGAGAGTTTCTGTCGACTCAAAAACCCAGAGAGAACTTCCAGCTCTGGAGGACTTTGTCCCCAGTCTCAGTTTAGGAGAAGAATCCTTTACAGAGGAACAGTTGCACAGATTTGAAGCCATCAGGCTGCTCTCAATTTAGGAAAGTTCTGCCCCTCCCACCTCGAAGTAAAATATGAGGAATCACAGGCTGTGAAGACGGGAAGGATTTGAGATGGGGAACTGCAAGTCTTGAGTTTGTGAAATGCAGCAGCACAAGCTTGGGTTGACTGAAGCTTTTTGGAGACATGGGGAAGTCAACCATTATCCACAGAGTCAATGTCCACAGAGTCCCACCTTTCTGGATCCTGATGGCCAAACTGGGATATTCACTTTAAGCACTGCCCTGCTCATAGGTCACACAGCAATCCCAAACTGAGAACGTGCTCAGAGACCTTTCCAGCTGTGCCCCTAAATCCCAGCTGCTCAAACCACACCCACCCAACTTCCCACCTGCACAAAGTCTGTGTTCAGCAAAACCCCAGAAATCCAACCAAGACGGGAAGTTTTGAGAGGATTAAAGGTGGTTCCTGCTGTGCTGGGAGGTGATGGGCAGCTCAGCAGGGAACTTTCCTCAAAGGGATGGGTTTGTCCTAGAAAGCAAATCCCTTCTTGACACTGTGAGCTTTAATCAGCCCTGTTCAGTTCAGGATTTGAACAAGAAAGCAGCAGTTTGGCCCTTCCACACACAAACAGAACAATTCCAGAATGCAGGAGGATCATTTCTTAGGGAATTCTGTTGTTCTCTCTCCTCGTGCCGGTGTCTCAGCAATACTGAAACCCCAAAAGGGAAAAGGATGAAATTCATTAAATGCCTCGTATAAATCATGGATTGTTTTGCTCCCTGGCTGCCTAAGAAGTTAAAAAATAAATGAGTGTACTTTGGCAGCTCTGCACGTGGGTATCACCTAGTTCTGAATAATATTTACATGATTTAAGAACGGGCCAGTCCCTTGAACTGAAAATGTGAATTTAGTGTTGAATTAAAGAGGAGTAGAAATAATTAATGCAGGCATCTTGAAACAACAGGATGAAGGGCTAATCCTGCCACACTTGGAATTATAAAAAAAACTAAATCATTTTATGTAGCTGTCAAACCAGTTTACTCAGGGGGGTGAAAGAAATGCTGATATCTTTTATTTTGTCAGTTCTGTACTTTTCATTTGAATATAGGTCAGAGGTTTGAGTGCTGAATAGCAGGTGATCAGAAAACCAGTTGTTTTCTAGGATAAAATTCAGGCAGTAGGAAAGGTTAGAAAACTTCCTTCATTGTCTACTCTCTGGTCCAACATCTGGAATGCAAAAGCACTGAAAGCACAGAATTTGGACACATTTTTTTTGTGGTGCTCCTCTTTTCAACATTAACTTGAACATTATTTGGGTTCCTACTTCTTCCCAGGCAACTATGGGAATATATGGAGTATATTTCCAGCTCTTCTGTCAGGACTTCCCAAATTCCCACTCTCCCTGGGCCCTTGTGCAGCTCCTGTTCGTGCTGATATTGCAGGTTCAGGCCTGTGCATGGTTGTTGTCATTAGAGGAAACATTTTCTGCCAGCTACATGATGGGTTGGGTCATGATGCTCCATCCTGGAAGGGTTCCAGGCCAGGCTGGATGGGACTTGGAGCAACCTGGGATAGTGGAAATTGTCCCTCCCCATGGCAGGGGTGGGATGGGATGAGATTTAAAGTCCCTTCCAACCCAAACCAGTCTGGGATTCTGTGATGTTATAACTGAGCTGGATGGAATTGTTCTGTTAAATAGATTTTTATTTAAAGAAAATAGAAAAAAAAAAAAAANNTTTTTCACCCAGGAACACGAAATGCAAACTCCCTGCACGTGTGTGGAGCCATCTGGCACCAGAGCTGCAGCTGGAACACGCAGAGGGAGCCAGTTGTCATCACCTGAGCTGCCAACTTGCAGCAAAAAAAAATAAAAAAACCAAACCAGCCAGGCTCTTTCCAGCCAGCAGGAATATTTGTGTGCTACGGGGAAGGGAAAACAGAATGAGAAATCTTCGAGGAAAGCCTAAAACAGGAAATGAAGAAAGCCCCTTTAACGATGCACATGGATTGGGAAGGAGGGAAGGCAGGACTCAGCACATAAAGCTCTTTCATGAAAATGGGAACGGGCTCGCGATGTGAAGAATAAAAACACAGCTTGTGCTGGGAATGGGAAAATGGAACAGGGAGCTATAACCCAAAGCCTCACCATACCATAATTCAGGTGTTGCAGCTGCAGTTTGCCTTAAAAATAAGTGAATTCCTCACTAAAGGAGAGCAAGATTTCCAATTTTCCCGGGAGAGCTGTTGGACGTGTGAGAGGCTTTGTCAGGTTTGTGCCCTAACCACAAAGATAAGCACCTGTTGCCTGGGGAAATACAACCATTTCCTACCACCACCACATTCCACGCTCAGGAGCAGCAAAAGGCAAAGAAAAAGTGAGAAATGAATGTGGTAAGTCAGGGCTCGTTGAGTAGCTGGTAAAAAAAAAAAAATAAAAAATTGGGAAATACCAGATTGGCTTTGTGTAAATGAGGAAATGAAGACAAACCCAGAAAACGAGGCTATTTTTACCTCATAAAACTAACCGACAGCAAGAGGAAAGGAGATTGCTAAAAGATACATTTTTTTTAAAATGCTGTTTATGTTCCCGGCCATCTGAAATGATCCCTCTTGATTTATTGGTGCAGGATATATTGCTGCAGCAGCTGAAGGGATGATAATAGCCCAGGAAAAATGTTGATGCTGTTATTGGATGACGGATTGAGGCCCTACGGACCCAGAGCGGGGATTTGTCAATGTGAACTTTGCAAATGATGCTCCTGGAAATCTGTGAGCAAAGAGAAGTGGAGGAGAACTGCCAGCACCTCCCACTGCTGAGGTGCACGAGGACTCCTTCAGAGGGATGCTTCAATTAGGGATGATTAATTAAACCCACACTCTGCCATACAGTGGCCAATGGAGTGGTCACTGCAGCCATCCCAGCCTGAAATTTGTTGTGATCCCAACACCACCAATCCGCCAGTTCCCAGGGTTTTATTAACCAATCCATTGCCACAATGATGTGATTTTTCCAGTTACTCATTCTCCCTGTTTATTTCATCTTCTAAAAATATTTGTCACCTTTGCACCCCTCAAAGGGAAATTTCTTGAGCTGCGTAAATACTTATTTTGTGTCCTAAGTGTTGCATAAAGAATGAACTTCACAAACTTTGGTAAAGAAAGACTATTTGTAAAGAAAGATGTCTTGCCACCCACTGATCCAGTCCATGGAGTAGGACCCACATTTTTTTTCAGTTCATGCAGTTGTAAAGCTTTTTACTAAAAGTACAGAAAACAAAACAAAACAAAAAAACCAATGTCAAAACCTCGCGTTCACCAAGAGACAAGCGAAGGATTTGCAACCGTGTGACAATCCTTGAGGACTCAAGAGCCAAGGCACTTGTCAATCTGCATTTCTGGAATTTCTGCCCCTTCTTCTCAATTATGGAGCAGGGCTTTAACACACCGAGCCCGTGCCACTGCTGGTGGTGATCACTCCACTGAGCACCGTGGCCAAGCCCCGGCTCCCACACTCCCGTCACGGCGCGTGAACCTCAGCTCTTGCTTTTATCCACACTGGCAGACAAAAGGATAAAAATAATCATCAGAAGTGCTACAACAAGACAACAAATAAAGGGTTTGATAATTGTGGGTAGAGCTGTCAGATGGATGTCGGAGCTGCCAACAGATGAACGTTGCGCTTTGGTGCGCAGAGACCCTTCGCGTGTTGTCGGGCTGCCCAACGACGGGGATTCGAACAAATTAATGAGGAAACAGAATGTGAGTTTTTAACTTCTCCTTTGGTGCTTTGGTTTAAAATTCTGAGTCGCAGGAAGAGCACTGCGGTATCTCCTGGGTGTCACAGACCCCCAGCGCTGACCTGCGCAAAGGATTCTACACCACAAGGCAGCAAAATGTTTGGAGGCAAGCTCAAGTCCCAGAAGCAACAAGCGGGATTGCTCCTTCCTCAGCTGAGGAGTCCTGCTGGGCTGTAGGAGCAAAGCTGATCCAGCAGATCCGTGCTGCTGAAGCACAGAGCTGCCAGTCCTCCCCTTCCCTCCCTTCCCTGCAGCCTCCTGGACCGTCTCCCATGAACCAGGTCAGCGCACGAGCCAGTGGAGAACTCCGAAGAAAAGAGTTCTCTGCCAGGTTAAAACCACAAGAGAAGGATCTGACAAGGGCTGGAGCAGGGAAGGTAGAGGGAGGAAGAGAAGGGGAAGAAAGCAGGACCTTTTCTTCCTGAGGGGACAAGCTGCAGGAGTCACATTCCTTTAGCCCAGGCAGCCCACAGGGCTGACCTGACCTGCTCCAACACATCTCAGCCAAGCCCTGCCTGTTATTGCAGCTCAGGTGTCTCTAAATAGTGTTCAGTGCACAGTAAAGTCATCATCTGACGAGGAAAAATTCCACTGACCCATCCTCACCCACACCCTTGGACACCCCAGGTGTCCCTACCCACGGCAGGGGTAGGAACAAGATGAGCTTTAAGGTCCCCTCTGACCCAGCCAGTCTGGGATTCTCTGATTCTCTGATCTGTATCTCAGCTGGTGAGAAAGACAAATAGATTTCACCTCCTTAAAAGGAGCAATCCTTACACTACCAGGAGTTTCTAAGCAGTGACAAATGGATTAGCAGAATGAACAGCAGAAAGAAACCCAAGATGGATTTTCCAAGATGGGAAGGAGAAGTGGAGAATCAGCAGAAATTATTCCATACCTCAACTAAAACTTGACATTCAGGTAACTAAACCAGAGCAATCAAGTTATGCTGTAAAAACTCAGAAAGGCAGAGGAGCTCCTTCTGCCAGGCACAAGCAGGATGGGGAAACAACCTGCTCTGTGATTTTGGCTCCCCAAATGCCCCCCCATTAGCCCGGGGAAAAGAATTCCTGGCCACCGAGAGCCCTGTGGGGTCACACTGGGCTGCCCTGGGACGTGGCACATCGGTCACCACAGGAGAAACCCCAGGACACAACTCAGGCAAACAATCGGCAGCGCTGGATTCCCAAGGATTTTCACCCTGGGAAGGGAACAACACCTCAGCCTGTCAGAAACCCCCTGCTCACTTCCAGCACCTAAAGGTCCCTGCTTAGAAGGTCAAACTCAGACTGCTGACCCCCCAAAAAATCCCCTATTTGCAGCCTTAAACCACTCCGGAGTTCCTCCGATATTTTCCTAGGCACCGATAGGAATCTTTTTGCTTCTATTTTCAAAAAAAAACCGAAACGAAAATACCACGGACTTAATTTGAAAGGAAAAGCAGCCTCCATTTCCATATTACCTGCCATGCAGGAAGTGGCTGGTTTTTACCTCAGGGAGCCGCGGGCCTGAGGATAAATAAACAAATCGGCACAAGGAAGGAGAGGAGATGAAACACGGAGGGCCTGCTGGATATACATCCAAATTATTTAAAGGAGGCGCCAGGGGAGGCCGGTGCCTTTGAGCTGGAGCACAATTAGCTGGGGTGAGTGGCACCTCCAGGACCGAGCCAGGGTTACCCAAGGCGGGCACAAGGATTCTCCCGGCTCCCCGTCTCCTCTCGGAGGCATCTGCGCTCCATTCCCATGCCAAAACTCCTTGGCATGGCTCCGCAAATCGATGGCAAAGAAAAGCTCCGAGGAAGGAGCAGAGGGGGCAGGAGGAACCTGAGGTGAACAGCAGGAGATGAAAGGAAAACGGGATTGAAGAACGGTACAGATAAGAAAAAGTCCAGAAAAAAAAAAAAAAACAGAAACAAAAGAGGCTTTCCAGGTGTTCTTATGAAGCTTCTCCCCACGGGCAGAAATCTCCCTGCTGGCTTCTCCCTGAGGATTGTTTTGTTGTTTTGGGTTTAGGTTGTGGGATTTTTTTTCCAGTTTTTTTCCGGGGGGGCAGAGCTCATGGGGTAGCAGGGAGCAGGAAGGAAAACAGCACTTTCTAAGTTGTCTGCAAAGAAAAGAGGGATCTGTGGGCTCAGTCTCAAGGGTGATGGAAACAGGGGTGCCCTGAGCTGCTCCTCACACCCGTCACCTGTGGAATCATGGAATATCCTGATCTGAAGAGACCCACAAGGATCATCGAAGTCTAACTCCATTACTATCCTCCCTCATCCCTAACAAATTCCAGGCTTTTTGTCTTTAAAGTAAGGCCTGGCCCCTTAATGCTGTTCAGGTTCCTTACAGATCACATTATCTGCAAATTAACAGAGTTAATTAGGCTCTTTAAATTGGCTTCATCATTGAAGAATGTTACATTTCTGAATGCACTGAATTTTAGATTTTAAGTTTTAGATTTTAGGCCTAGAACTGAGAAGCTCTTTGCCATCTGGAGGTCAAGTGGTAACTCATGTGTTCATACTTTGCTACAGACTTGCCTGAGAAGAATTAAAAAGTTAAACCTCGATGTACATGAGGGTAAAGCATTCAGTATTTTTTAAAGATCTGCCCCGGTTCCTTTGGGATGTGGAACTTCAGAGACTACTCAGGCAGAACTTCAATCACAGAATCCCAGACTGCACTGGGTTGGAAGGGAAATTAAGGATTATCCAATGTCACCCCCTGCCATGGGCAGGGACACCTTCCACTGTCCCAGGGTGCTCCAAGCCGTGTCCAACCTGGCCTTGGACACTTCCAGGGATCCAGGGGCAGCCACAGCTTCTCTGGGCACCTGTTCAGTCCCTGCCCACCCTTCCAGCCGGGAATTCCTTCCCAGTCTCTCATCCATCCCTGTCTTCTGGCACTGAGAAGCCATTCCCTGTGTCCTGTCCTTCCATCCCTTGTCCCCAGTCCCTCTCCAGCTCTCCTGGAGCCCCTTTAGGCACTGAAAGGAGTTCTAAATTCACCCCAGAGCCTTCTGTCCTCCAAGCTGAACCATCCCAAATCTCTCATCCTTCCTAAGTACACGGAAAAACATTTTCCTTCCCTGCTTTGTGCCAAAAATACTCCAGAGCACCAAGGGCACAACTGCTCCACCTGAAACTGAGAGAGGCTCTGCTGCCCCCAAACTCAGGCAGGTCTGATTTCTCCTGCCCAAACCTCCATTAAAGAGCCCTAATTGATCATTTGATCGCGGGCTGATAAATCCCAAACGCTCCAGTTCCTTCCAAACAATCACACGATTCCCTGGGCGCTGCGGCGAAGCCAAACCCGTGACACAATGATTTACTGGCAGTGCCAGTCACTGTCTGGCTGTGGGACTGCCTGGACATCCTCTCCTTCAAAGTGACTGATACCCCGCAGCACCGACGACACAACAAACAACTCCTCCAGACGACGCAAAAATATCTTGACAAGTTCAGTTCCTTTAACCCCTGGAGCGCCAGGGCTGGCACCTTCCTGGGCTTTGCTGCAGAGCGCGGGGGAAGGACAGCAGGACCCCCAGTGCCTGGGAGCTGCCAGCTTGGGAACAGAGCCTCTGGAAGTTTGGGAAGTCGTTGAGAATGCCAAAAAAAGCCACCAAAAAAATAAAAAATAATTGTAAAAAAATCACAACTTTTCAACTCGGCTCCTGCGTTGTCAGGGAAGGGAAGCGTGGAAGGTTTCTGACAATTTTTTTTTTTTTTTGAGTTTGCTCGAGGGTTTTAATGTTCTCCAATTGAAATTAGACCAAAATCTGGGGATTTAAGTATTTATTTAGGTATTTATTAAATTTAATTACTTTGTTCAACAGCGAATGTATTTTTCCCAGTGAAATTGCTGCTCCAGTTGATAATAGTTTGTTCTGTGCAATATATGGAGGTCTTGTAGCAAAAGGACACAAGGAATGGCTTCCCACTGCCAGAGGGCAGGTTAGGTGGGATACTGAGGGGAAATTCTGCCCTGGGAAGGAACAGAACTCTCCCCTCATCTTCCAGGCCACAGGTTTCCCTTTTAAACCATCCCAGACATCCAAGTACAACCAAAGGCATCAAAGCACTAACACAAACTGGATGAGCTTGCAGAGCATTTGGTCCCTAATTTCTATTTCCCTACCAGTTTTGGTAACATTTTTTCATACTCCCTTCTGCTCATTTCTAATTTCCTGCCTCTGGGACTCTGAGATGTGCTAGAGCTGCAGGAGAAGTTGTGCTGAGTTCCACAATGCCTTGATCTCCATCTTCCTTCTGTTATCCTTCCTGGGATGATGATTTCCAGCTCTCCAGCTCCCCTCCGACATCCCTTGGTGAAGCCAACGGAAGGTACAGAGTGGCTGAACAGTGCCAGTGAAAGAAATCTGCTAATTAGCTTCAGGCTGCACCAAGGAAACCTTTCTAGATCTCCCTCTAGGCAGAGAGGGAAAAGGAAAATGAGATCAAAACTGAGCTGAACATGTAGAAGCTGGTGCTGTGGCTAATGCTGGAGGATGGCGGAGGTTCAGGCTGCGTTAGGAGAGAGATTCCAACCCACTTTGAAATCTTTCAGTGGAAGCCTTCAGTTTTTGCTCATAAACACTCCCAGTGACAGCCCACAGACAAGCCAGAAGATTAGGAGAACACAAGCAGGATAATTAATTTCGCACAGACACCAAAGCTCTGCAAGAATTTAGAGAATTAATGATTTGTTCATGTTGATGCGGCCTCCTTCCCTCGCTCCAGTTTTCCCCAAAACTTGGACACTGAACACACTTTTGCAAATCATTTTAACCAACAAGCTGCTACAAACCAGGCGGAGAAAAAGTAAAAGAAAAACAAATCTGGGGCCACAGAGGTGGATTTGGGAGGAATAATTAGAAGCATTTCAATTAAATACACATAGTGAAGCCAAGCAATACCTATGGGCAATATATCTGTCAACACACACGTGAAGGATGTAAACAGAAAGAATGGAAAGGAAAGATTTAGTGCAGCTCACTGGGCATAGCTGGGAGTGGTGCGATTAAATTAAGAAAGATAATTCAGGTTGAATTTGAAGAACAACTTCCTGACAGTGAAAGGTTTCAGCTTCAAACACGCTCCCAAGCAAGCAGCTAATCCCCACTCTTTAAAACATGACTGGGCAAGAGCCCTCGTACCTGCACAGTGGGGAACGGGGCAGCTCCTGCCAGGAGGTGGATGGGGAAATGAAATAAGCCTTTAATTTCTTTAATGGCAGTGAATCTCCCAGTGGGGACAAGAAAACAGAGAGAAAAAGAGCCAGGTGGGAAGCAGAGAGGCAGACTCGTCCTAAAGTCAGAGTTCACTGGATTTCTTGGAGAAAATAATTTAGTGTTCATGTAAAAGGAATAAAAAGTGACACCAGGGAGAGGGGGTGAAAGTCCTGAGGTGGAGCTCAGCATAACCCTGGCAATTTATTATCAGAGAACCATGGGGTGGTTTAGGTTGGAAAAGCCTTCTAAGATCAGTGAGTCCCACCATTCCCAGCACTGCCAGGGCCACCACTGACCCCTGTCCCCAAGGGACACCTGTACATGGGCTCTGAACAGCTCCAGGGATGGTCCCCCCACCTCTTCCCTGGGCAGCTGTGCCAATGCCTGACCACCCTTTCAGTGAAGAAATTATTCCCAGTATCCAACCTAAACCTTCCCTGGCACAACCTGAGGCCATTTCCTCTCATCCTGGGGATATTTTTTCCCTCAGGGTTTCCCAGCAGCTCAGTCCATGGCAGCAGCTCTCTGGTGTTATTTTCCTCCTCAAGCAAGCCTCAAACACAGGGCTGAGCAGCACAGCTTAGTGAAGACTCAGCCTCACTTTTCCAGAGTCAATCCCGCAGGGATGTGAGGATCCCTCCTTCTGCCCTGCTCCCTTCCCCTGTCCATTCTCCTGCCAGCTTCTCCCCATCTGCTCCACCCTCTCCCCACCACCATCCCAGAAAAAAAGGAAAAAAAAAAATTAAAAAAGGGATGAGACTTGCTAAGTCTCATTATCCTGCTGCACAAATTAAATCAACTAAGGAGAGGCAAACTGAAGAGCTTTGCCCAAGGTTACAATCATATTCAGAGGCAAAGCCAAGACTAGAGCTGGAATCCTGCTTTCTCCTGGAATGTTTAGACTACAGCTCCTGCAGCAAATGCTTTCACACTTTATAGTGTTTACTAACTTCATAATGTCTGCTCACACACTGCTCTGCCTGCAGGAGCTACACCAGAGGGAATTTAATCAATGGGAAATAAATGTCATTATTAGGAATTGGCTAAGGCAGCACTTAAGGGATAGTCGGGCAGATTCTCTTGTTTCAGGAGAAGGCCAACGGTTTTGGTATTGCTGTAAGGGGGAAAAAAATCTACAGGGATTATTCAGGCTTCACTTGGAAGGTCCTGGAAGTGCAAATCACCATCCATCATCTTTATGGTGCATCACATCACCTGAGGTATGAAGTAATCATCTAAAAATGCACTGCCTGACACGGCCATGGTTACAATCAATAACCCCTACGATTGGAGAATGTAAAGGAAAATCTTTTATTCTACTGATGTCTTGTTTTTATACAAAGAGCTGCATTATCAGCATGGCACAAGTGCAGAACTCACCTGATGGGTCGAAAAGCATCAATTCAGAAATAAAAGTGCACGGCTCAATAAATCTGTAAATCATCACCCCCAAAGCTCTGATTGGCTGTGGATTAACTCTTGGAATATCAAAGATGTTCCAAAGCTCGGTGCTGTCCGTGTCTGCACGCAGTGTTTGCCAAGTTCTTATTTACAGATATGCATTCAAAATTATGTGGAAAAGGGGAAATCGATGCCACATTCCTGCACTACCAACCCAGGCATCTCAAATCTCTACTTGGAGGTGATTCCAGCCTGCACAGCCTGGAAAAAAAATGGGAACTGCACGGGCTGAAACAACTAATGCTGCAACTTAAACACTGGGGTTCATCTCTGCAGTTCAGCTCACACAGGCTGAAGCTGCTTCTCCAAGGGAATGTCAGGAACTGAGTCTGGAAGGGCACAAAACACCACTTGAACCACCCATTCCATGTGGGATCCCGGGGACATGGTGGGCAAACATCCAGCATTCCAAAGGTTCCTGGCTGAATTGCCACAGGCTGGTTCTTAAGGGGGAAAACGGAAGATTTTGGAACAGAGAAATTGGAAATTAACAAAGGAGTAGAGAATATTAGATAAGATAGGATAGGGAAATTAGAAATTAACACAGAAAAATATTCTCCACATTGGAGTAACACACAGGCACGTCAGGCTGTGCTTGTAAATTGAAACCACATCTATCTGAGCTATATACTGTGTATTTTATGATATATTTTATATTATATATATGTATATGTGGGTGATTACATGAAGCATGAGTGCTGGTTTTTTTAGGGAAGAGCCCGTCCCTGCTGCTTTTGGAGAACTGGGGCAGGCAGGAGGGGAGATGAGAAGGGTGGAGATGTGCTACAGAGCATGAAAACATGGATTGGGGCTGGCATGTGAAACTCTGGCTCTCCTTTTACCTTTTTTTTTCTTTTTCTAAGGGTAAGAGGCACTTCATAGAACCACAGAATTACTGAATAATGGATTATTCTGAGTGGGAATGGACCTACAAGGAAGGGACACCTCCCACCATCCCAGGTTGCTCTAAGCCCCATCCAACCTGGCCTGGGAATCATCATCCCAGGAATCCTCTCGGGATGGTGTTTCCCTCCTGTAACTTTTCCACACGTGATCAGGCTCTCTCTCTCTCTCTCAATCTCATTCTTTTTTCACTCTTGCAAAATACTCCCAGCTTCAATTGCAGCGTGTTTGGAGCCAACACGTCTGGCTGGAGCTGCTCTGTCATTCAGAGCCTTATTATGCAAATAAAACATAGACAAGCTGTAAGTTCCAGTTGAATCCAAACACCCCGGAGCATCCAATAAATGGAGACGTCTAAAAAACAGAACTCCATGGATGACACACATTTGTCATCCAGCTGAGAAATCTGAGATAGGAAGATGAATAAGAGCGAATTTACAAATGTCAAGAAGCTTCAGGATCCTTTCCCCCGTTTCTGTTGCTTCAGGGAAGAGTTGAGACCCAGGAATACAAAAAAAAATCCCCTCGTGGGATGGCAAGCTGTGTTTGCACTTCTTTCCTTCCCTGGAAGATGATCTGGGGAACAAGGGGCTTCACTTGGGGGTTATTATTTTTGCAAATATTTCTCACGTTCCTAAATCAGAGATGAACAACTTCAGCAGACCTGTCCCAAACTACACTTCAGATGCTTTACAAAAGGAAACAAAAAATGGACCAAAAAATGTGACAGAAGTTAAATATTAAACATTTTCTTAATGATTTGAAAGCATGATTACCACTAGACCATGGACTGAGGCCTGTGCTAGAACGACCAATATTTTAAACAAAGAACGAAAGCCACAAAATATCAATTAACATTAATGGACAATGGGAGAGAGTCTAATTAATATTTATAATTTAGCAACAACCTGTTGTTAATATTGAAAATATTAACAAGGAAATTACCGGTTTCTAATTGGCAATATTAACAAGGTCCAAAGGCCTACAAACAGCAAAGACACTGACATGCCAACCAATTTAAGGGAAAGCCCTGCTGAATTTCTGGATCTGTTTGCCCTCTTTACAGAATTTCTATCATCGTAGCAGGGCTGAAATGGGTATTTAGAAGTGAAGCAATTTAAAGTCTGACATGCAGCCTTATCACACTGCAGCAGGTGTGGCTGGGCTGTCTCACCAGTACAGACCAGTCCCTAAATCCCAGGGGTTCTGGGCAGTCCAGTGTGATCCCAAGGGGTGCTGTGGGTAACCAGGAGGCTCTCAGCGGGTGAGGAGTGGTGCTGGGAAGTTCTGGATGCCATGAAAAGAGCGTTCCTGAAGGTCTGCAGCTGGTTTTGGATCAAAGTCAGCGGATCCCTGGATGTGGTGGATGGAATATCTGCGCCTCGTCAGGAGGCTGAACAGCAGCGGAGATGAGCAAGGCAGGACCGACCCAAGAGCACTGAAAGAATTCCTGCAGATTCAGGGGTTTCTTTATCCCTCGGGTTGTATTGACTGTGGGATTGTGAGTGGCCACTCCAAAGGTCTCTCCAGCTGTCCCAAACCCAGGGCTGTGGAGCTGGCAGAGCCCCCCAGGATCCCGGGGCACTGGGGGATGTTCCTCCTCTTCCAGGATCCTTCCCCAGGGATCAAAGCACCTCCCTAAAAATACCCTCTGCCTTAGTTTGTCCCTGCTGGCCAGAATATCGTTCTAAATTATTAAAAACATGAAGAATTCCAGGTTCCATCCCCTCAGCTGCCACAATAAATCAGCAGAGCTCTGAGTGCCTCAGCAGGCTGGGCTCAGTTTACAGCAGATGATAGCGGGGCTTTGTCTCCATTTCCTTCAGCGCCTGCGAGGCTGCTCCCGCTGGAAAAGTCACAGGGCACCAATTAGCTGAGGGATTTTTTTTTTTTTTCCCCCCACACATTTGTTGTCAGCGCTGTCACGTTTCCCCGGGTCGTCCTTAACTCGCTACAACTGCAAAATGAGGGCTTATAATATAAACGCAGAGGTGAGATAAAATCAGATTCCGAGATTATTTACTGTCTCCAGTGGTTTTCCCACTGGAGCGAGGCTGCTGATATCCCCTCAGCAGGGCTCGTGTGCATTTCACTGGCAGCAGTGACCTCAGGAACAGGTGGTGCTTTGGAGCATTACTGAAAACAAGTGTCCCTAATAATCATCTCAAAACAAGATTTATTTTTTTTTGGTTTTTTCCCCAAGCATATTCCAGCATGCAAAGAGGCAGAAGGGAAGTGTCTTGTATTTACTTTTACTGGAAAAGCATGATGGACTGGTCCTGACATCACTTTGTTTTGCAGCTTTAGATATAATTACAGTGACAAAGAGAGTTCCCCTCCCTCGGACGGGCGCCGGAGCAGTGCCAGGGAATTCAGGGATGCCAAAAGGGTTTTATGGATTACAGAGCAGCCTCAGCCTGCACCAGTGCAAGGGATGAGGAGATCCTGAAAGGTGTCAGCTCTGGGAATGCCTTCACACTGTTGCTTTGGAAGAGACCTAGGGATTTGTACTCATCCACAGAGCAGGATGTCTCGTCAGTCACTTATTTTCCAAAAAAAAATAGAAAAAATAGTTTAAACGACCAGTGGCTGAGTAAAATCCTGTATCAAAACTCTGCTCGTAGCAGCAAGTGGCATTGCAACAAATACAAATTGCTGCTTTTGATAACAGCAGTTATAAGCAAATTTCATCAATTTGATCACTTTTAAGAAGGGATAGGCTGAAAGAGGCATCTCCTGGAGCATCCCAGGGAAGGCCATCCTCAAGAGAGGAGGATTCCCTCCCTTCCTTCTCTTGCACAGCATTCAGTTCCTTCTCCCATGGAGCAAGACCAAACAAGATGCACCAAGAGAAGTTTAGATTGGGTATTGGGGAACATTCCTTCGTGGAAAGGGCTACCCAGACCTGGCACAGCTGCACAGGGCAGTGAGGGAGTCACCATCCCTGGAGGGCTTTCAAAGCCACGTGGATGTGGCACTTGGGGACATGGGTCAGTGGTGGCCTTGGTGGTGCTGGGGGAAAGGCTGGACTCGATGGTCTTGGAGGGTTTTTCCATCCTAAACCACTCCATGAACCCTTCCCCTGCCTCTTCCCAGGAGCCACGTTTTGCCATGACAGGGAGCATTTATTACTCTGTGTTTGCACAGTCCCCAGCAAGCAGAGACCTCCTCCTGGACAAGCTGGAGGTTGTTGGAATAAAAGGATCATTAAGGAATTAGGACAGCATTAGAACTCAGCTGGGGGCTCACTGAGGTGTGGCTTCACGCTGGCACGCTTTGGTTTAGTATTAGATTGTCCCATTATCTTCACAGAATGTCAAATAAAGCCTTTGCGACAAAAAATGTACCGAAAAAGCTTGAGAAAAAAAGGTGTAAAATGCTGAATAAAACTAATTTAAACTGTGAGGTTTAAAATATTCTGATTTCACCACCATCTCATTTAATGAACTCGGAGCATTTCCCAAAGGCCCTGGTGAATTTTATCTCCCTGACATCCTCCAGCCACTAAAAACCCTCCCTGGAATTGACAAAACTTGAACTTCAGTGTATCCCAAATGGGCTCCTTGATAGTTTTGCCTGTTGTGTAGAGGAGAGCCCTGAGCTTTTAGGCTTTCTCTCTCTTTTATTATATTTTTTTTTCCCCAAGAATGCTGACTTTCATGAATATTAAATCCCATTTCCCAAAAGCAGCTATTTATTGAGCCTGTTTGCCCTTTATTACCCGAAAAACAGAAAGCTTGTATCTCTCCTCGCTGTGTAAAGATGCTTCCTAAGTAATCCAAGACGCTACTTTCATGTTTGTTCAATAAGTATTTCAAGATGTTGCTATTTTGATAATGTGCTGACTGAGACATAATTCACAGCGATGCAAAGTTTAATAATATCTCCAAACTCTGATAGGAAACGAGCTCCAGCTCTGGAGAAAAGAATTTTTCTGGAATTATCGGTGAAAGGATCCAGAACCGCTGTTACCCGACACGGTTCCTACCCTGACGCATTAAAAAGAAATAAATCACACAATTCCTGAGCTCCCACATTTATGAACACACCTCCTGCAAGGGAGGAGGGCGGAATGATAATCCCTCATGGAGAAGATCCCTGTCCATCTCAGCCAATCCACGAATCCCTTCACCAATTAATTCTCCATGCCTTTAACAAGGAGTTCTGACCTGACCTCCACAAGGAAATAAAGGGAAGGACGACAATCATGGGTGACAATGTCATTTCCTGGGTTCCTTGGAGGCACTCAGGAATGTTTGCCTTTCGCCACCTGCTCTGGGGTTTGAACCTGCTGGAGGTTCCCACCGAACCACACAAGCCCAGAATGGTTTGGGCTGGAAGGACCTTAAAGCTCATCCCAACTATAAAACTGGTCATTAACTTTGCACTGTTTTAACCCCTGCCACGGGCAGGGACACTTTCCACTATCCCAGGGTGCTCCAAACCCCGTCCAACCTTGGACGCTTCCAGGGACAGGGAGTCCACAACTCCCTTTTGTTTGCTAATGAAAGATAGAAGGGATTTATCTGTCTTTAAATATCTGCCATTAAATACACCCTAATAAAATATCCCCTATTGCTTCAGTTTCTGGGATTTTCAGAGCCTTCATGCATTTTTTTTCTCCCAGTCTGGTAGGAAGGTAATTCTCTCCACACTTAAAACACAACAAGTGGAAATTTGGGGAATTCGCCCCTTCCACAAGATCCGAACATTTGACAGACAGGGTCCAATTTTTTCCAAGCACAACCAGAACACAGGAGGATTTCTGAAGGAAACCTCCCTCATCTCCAACCATCTCTTCCTGGAGACTCCACAGCCATCAGCAGGATGGCAGAGACTCCTTCACTCTGTGTGAGAACAATCCAGATTTCAGCATCCAATGCTGTTCCACAAGAAGAGCAAAGTCCTCAGAGAAAAAAAGCAAAAACCTGTGTGACACTGAAATGTCCTGTGAGCCCCCACCAGTGTCACACAGGTCCCAGCAAGAATCACATCAGAGCAGGGCATGACTTCATCCTTCTGCCTTAGCTGTGTCCCAGTGATGCCTTGGGAAGGCTGAGCTGAAACAGAGACTGAACAGACCCAGAGAATAAAGTAGGTATTTATTGAAAGGCCCCCAGGATTCACCTTGGGCAGGACAGGGCCTGACCAGGGCTACACCCAAGGTGGACCCAAAAATGGTCACAAAATGGCTGCCCCGTCATGAGGTCTCACACTTTTTATGAGTTTTGGTCCATTTGCATCTTGGGGTTTAGTTGTCCAACTCCACCTTCAGGCTGTGAGGTCTCACCCTTCTTGTTCCTCCCTTCAACCACCCTTGTTTGTGCTTTTGAGGATGAAAGTTGTCCTTGGTGTGCAGCAGGAAAAGGATTTGTTTTGTGTCCCTACTCTGTGCAGAGCTGAGCGACACTGAATGTGAGCTCAGAACTGCACCCCCGGGCAGCACAGAGTCTGAAAATATGAAAGATAAAACTTAAGGCATGAGGGGTGTTGAGCTGCTGGAGGGCAGGAGGCTCTGCAGAGGGATCTGGACAGGCTGGATCATGGCATGAGGCACAACAAGGCCCAGTGCCGGGCCCTGCCTTTGGGTCACAACAACCCCTGCAGCTCCAGGCTGGGCAGAGGGGCTGGAAAGCTGGGAAAGGCCCTGGGGGTGCTGGTGACAGTGGCTGGACACGAGCCCGGGGGTGCCCAGGTGACAGCCCCGGTTGTGAGGTCCCATCCTTCTTGTTCCTCCCTTCAGTCCTGTTTGTGCTTTTGGGCCTGGAAGTTGTCCTTGGTCTTCAGCAGGAAAAGAATTTGTTTTATCTCCCTGCTCTGTGCAGAGAGCTGAGTGACACCGAATGTGAGGCTCAGAACCACACCTAAGCAGCATCTGAAATACAGAACCTGAAATACACAAAAGCTGAAGCTTAAAGCATCACCACCACGCGTGAGGAGCGCGGGATGGGGCCGCGGAAGGATCCGGGAGGGACGCGATGTTCCGGGCTCGGCTTTTGCCTCCCTGCTGCAGTCGGGGAGCCCCATCTGTGCCTGGGAGCCCCATCTGTCAGGCGGAGATGATTCCTCCCGCAGATGATCCTGGTGACGGCGGCTCCGTGCTCGGATCCGCGGGAAAGGCGGCACGGGGAAGCGGAAGGAATTACGAAGGCGTTTCGAACACACAGCGATCTTTTCGCTCGGGAGGTTTGTTTCACAAGATGCGTTCGGGTGAAAGAAAAAAAAAATTATTTGCTTGTAAGGTGGAGGTGGGGGGAGGAATAAAGAGGTGGGACTCCGGTCTCGCTGCTTTCCTTGTTGCTGTCCACAATTCATCTCATCCTGCTTTCGAGGGGCTGGGATGTCTTGGCATCTACCCTCAGATTAAATCTTTTCCTTTGTGGGCAGAGAAATAAATCAGGATGGGCTTTACCTGCTGCTCCAGCATTATTCTCCTCATTCCAATTGCCTCACCCTCCAACAGCCTCACTAAAACAGAGCTTAAATGAAACAGAACTTGGACAACTTCACAGAAGGATCCTTTCCTCTACCTATGTGCAGAGCACTTCACCTTACTAGCAGCAAGTGCTACATCAGCTGTAGGGTTACAAATCCAATTCACGCACCACGGTGGGTTTGCAGCTACTACAAATGCTGCAGTCAATGGAAGGATGGAAATTTGGATTGGATATTAGGGAAAATTTCACTTCTGAAGGGGTGGTCAAGCGTTGGAACAGGTTGCCCAGGGAAGTGATGGAGTCGCCACCCCTGGAAATGTTGAAAAAATGTGTGGATGTGGCACTTGGGGACACGGGTTAATGGTGGCCTTGGCAGTGCTGCGGGAATGGCTGGACTCCATGGTCTGAGAGGTCTTTTCCAACCTGAACCATTCCATGATCCCAATTTAGACAAGCAAAAAATCTGCTCAGTCAAAACACTTTTTTTTCTTTTCATATTTTAAACTCCTGGCATGTAATGGACCCTCTGTAAACTCCCAGTTGTTCCATAATTACCTAAACATTCCAGTCTCTAACACTCCTCACCCAGGAGCCCTGAGGAACTCCTCTGTGGTACCAATCTCTCCCCAGTTGTACATTATGAGTGAGCAAGATGTAACAAATTAAAGAGTGGTTTGAGAACATTAAAATGCCAAACATATTGAAAAATGCTAAACAAAAAATCTGGGTCTTCTGCCTCTCTGCATGAATCACTGCCAACAACTACAACCTGATCTGTAACAGCAGAAAATTACAAACAGGAAAAAGGAAAACAAAAAAAAAAAAAAAAAAAAAAAAAAAGCCTGCCTTGAATGAGCAAGCCCCGCTCTCGCTCTGCTGCTACGCCAAGGAGCACATTAAAAATGGAAATGGGACTAGCAGGAGGACAGGGTCATGAGGAAATGGGGACAGAGCCTTCAATCATTCACAGAACAAATATTTCGGCGTCACAACACAAGGAAAGCTGGTGTTCCAGCCATTCCAGTAATCAGCTACACTAAACAAACCGTGCTTCAGACGGAAAACTGTGTAAAATTACCTAATTCTCCCATTATAGGCAGGAGGATCTATGTATAGCACGGGAGGAACGAGCCCTGGGTGCCCTTACCAGACTGTGCTCCGTTGGCAGTGTTGTGTGGGATAAATCTCTCCTCCTCGGAGCTCTCTCCCCGCTTCCTGTGCCTCTCTCTTATGCAATGCACACTAAAATAGGAGAGTTTTGCTTGCCCTTTCCCAGCTGTCTTTCCCCAAAGGCTCTGAAGGGATTGGGCAATACCCCAAACCTCATTAAAAGCAAAGAGCTGGAACTGGGAAATGTTGCAGTGATGGGAGGTGTTGGTGCTGCTCACCTGAGCATCGGTGCAGATGGATGGGACCAGGGAAGGGCAGGGATGGAGCTGCTCCTCCATGACAAACAAAAATTCCAAACCCCATGGGATGGGAAATCCGGCCTGGGAAGAGCCCAAAGCTTTCACTGGAAACCTAAAATGGTTTGTGTGAAGACAGACCTGTGGCAACAGCAGAGCTGAACCCAATGGAGATGAATCTTCGGCCAACATCTGACCACTTTTTAATTTAATTAGATGAATGCTGATGTCTGGAGAAGAGAAAGCTCCAGGGAGAACTTAGAGCCTCTTTCAGAGCCTAAAGGGGCTCCAAGAGAGCTGGAGAGGGACTGGGGACAAGGGATGGAGGGACAAAACACAGAGAAAGGCATTAATCTGCAGAGTAAGTTTGGGTTGCCTGTTGGGAAGAAATATTCCCTGGGAGGGTGGGGAGGCCCTGGCACCGGGTACCCAGAGAAGCTGTGGCTGCTCCTGGACCCCTGGAAATGTCCAAGGCCAGGTTGGAGCAGCCTGGGACAGTGGAAGGTGTCCCTGCCCTTGGCAAGGAGTGGATTGGGATGAACTTTGAGATCCCTTCCAACCCAAACCATTCTGGGATTCTGTGATTCTGCATTAATTTTTCTATTTTCATTCAACTCCAGCACATACCCAGAACCTTGTCCCTCCTCCTCGTGTTCCTGGGAGCAGGGAGGAATCTCTGGAGCTCCAAGAGGGCTCTGGCAGCTGCTGGCCATGGTGGCCATGCAGCTCAGGGTGGGAGCAGTCAGCTCCCTGCCCAGCAGACACCTGGATGGGCAGACACAGCCAGGCCAGACAGCTCTGCTGAGCCAGCCCTTCCTCACAGCCCTGCACAGCTCTCCCAGGCCCATTCCTGCCTCCAAGCTAAGTGATTTCTCTCCTTATCCTCATCAAAAATATCAAACCAACCTGGACATCAATGGGAGGGAAAAGAAAGGCGATGGTTTGTCTTGGGAAAAAAAAAAAATCACACTGCTAGTTAAAATAATCAAGGTTTATATTTAGGCTTCTTACCCCTCTCCTTAGGTCTCTTTGTAGTTTCTGCTCCCTAAATGTAGCCCCAACGCTTCTGCCCTTTGTTACTATGGATGAACCTGCATTTCCAAATGCCAATTCCTGTACAACATGAAGCACTGGCTGTTCCATTTATTGAAACAAAACGAAAACTGTCTGAGGCAGTGAGCAAACCAAGCAGGGTGGGTAACAACCAGGGATGCTGAATTCTGTGGGTGAACAGTCCGAGCTGCCCCAGGTGTGCTGCCCAACACCAGCACTGCCCAGAGCTTTCCTCAGCCCATTCCGGTGGATCCCTGGAAGCCCTCAGCAGATCAGACTCAGCTGCTCCAACTGGGAATGGATTTCTGAATCTCCACCCAGAAAGGATGAGAGAGGCAATGCTGGGAGAGCCACGTCCTTCCCAAGAAAAGGATATGGGGAACCTCCAACTCACCACACAGCACTCCATCTGCTTATCCTGGAATCCCAGAATGTTTGGGTCGGAAGGAACCTGAGAGATCATCCAGTCCCATCCCTGCCACAGTCAGGGACACCTTCCACCATCCCAGGCTGCTCCAAGCCCTGTCCAGCCTGGCCTTGGACACTGCCAGGGATCCAGGGGCAGCCACAGCAAATCTGGGCACCCTGTGCCAGGGCCTGCCCACCCTCACAGGGAACAATTTCTTCTTAATATCCAATCTCAAGCTCCTCTTTGTCACATGGATGCCAATCCCCTTGTCCTGTCACTCCATGCATGTCCTTGGAAACTCTTCTCTTTGCCTCTGACTAAGCAAAATGCTGTCTCACCGCACAGCACCACGTCCTTGTGACTATCCCAAGGAAGAGGCTGTCAATGTGCAGCTTTGGGCATCCAATCCCATCAAGGGTGAGGAATTCTTGGCTAATTTAGGAAGAAAGCACTTTGGGTGCTGAGCAGCAGAGTGTACCCAGGACAGACTGCAGCCAGGACACACGGCCAGAATGAACAAACAGCAGCCCTTTGGTGGAGAACTGCAAATAATGAAGAGCTTCAAGGTGCCTAATTCAGAATTCTCTTTCTGTTCCCAGGGCAGAACATACTGGACACGGTTGCTGTGAGGGATGGGGATCCACAGGATTCTCCAGACATTTTGATCTTGGAGCCATGGCTCTGTGTTCATGGTTGTCCTGCTCTTCAGCTCTTGCCCCAAAACCTGGTGCTCTCCAGCCCCTCATAAATCTCATTGACACAACCCAATGGTTTCAACCAGTCTGTTACACAAAGTTCAGACTGGATCAAAATCCTCAGGGTGCACAGTGAGGCAGGATGGAAATCTGCTCCCTGGAGACCTGCGATTGCTTCAAGGAAGATGAGGGCGAGCACAAGACTTTGGATTTAGGAAAAAAAAAAAAATTCACTTTGTGTAGTGAATTTTCCGTCTTGTTTTCGTTTCCCATTTTTATTACTTAGTAAGCATTCAGGAAAAACTGGATCTTTGCTTTTGAGATATTCTGCACCTGCTGTCTCGCCTATAAAAACGCTGTTTTCAATTCAAAGCAATAAAACACTGCAATTAATCTAAATCACATCATTACGGTTGGAGCCGAGACTCACAAAATTGGCTCCCTCTACCTCGGCGTGCACCACTTATCTTATTTCCCCAAATATTTTCCAAATGCATTTTGCTGTTCTCTCCTCCTGTGATGGCCTTGCTGGATATGTGATTGCTGGTGTCAGGGCTCCATTTGGGATTGGATGGTCCAGAGAGTAAAGGGGACGGATCCTGGATGCTCAGGTTGGGATGGAGACACATCCCTGCGCCCAGGTGAGTTCCAGATGGAAAATTAAAGCTGGGAAAAAATTAAAGCTGGGAGCCAAATTCCTACAAAAAATGCTCCAAAAGATGTTGCAACAGAGGCCTCCAGACAGTGATGGGCTCCTGGTGATGCTGAGCATCCCATCCAAGAGCTCCACAGAAAATCAAAATCTCCGTCACGTCAGAAATGCAACAAACACCCATAAGGAATGCTCTGGAATAAGCTGGAAAAAAAGGCCACACATTCCAATGCCATGCCTGGGTAGCCATGGATTCTCTCCACGGGTAAATTCTGTGCCGCAAACCCAAAATATGAGGAGCTGCATCCAAAGAGTTGATCCCACAGGGGTTGATCCCACAAGCACTTGACATCATGTTCCATTTAAAATCCACCTGCCAAATAAAATGACCATTTTTTAAACCACCTTCCTGGTAATCCCACATCCAAATCTAGTCAGAGACAACTTTCACTTATATTTGCTAATTCTGGAATTCCATGGAGAGCATTTTGGGTTGGTTTTTTTTTCAATAAATTAATTTATTGGCTGCCACGTTCTCCGTTCTTGAAACAATTCTTACAAATTCTGCTTCTTGCTGTTATTAAGATACAAAAGCGTGGACAAAAAATGCACAGTGACAGAAAAGAAAGATGAGAAGGCCTCCCAGAAATTTCCACTTCTCTTCCCAAGCAGGAATTCTCTCCAGAGCCACAGTGGAAAGACATTCCACCCTGAAGTGACACAAATAGGGAGGGAACAAAGATTGCAACTCGTGGCTACCGCAGAAATGAATCATTCCTTTTATCAGATTTCCTATCCATCATTCCTTTTTTTTATCAGATTTCCTATCCTTACTTTGTATAAACTTTGCCAGACAGCCTGGACTGAAACAAACGGGCAAATTTTTATTTTGGCAGTAGGGATGAAGAAGTTGGAAGTTTGTATTAATGAGCTTGAAGGCAGAAGCAAGAGAGAGATTGTTCAGTGGAAAGTCCATTGAGTAACGTCCAAGGAAGATAATTTAATTCCTCTTCTCCTCAGTCCATGCAGGACAGGGCACAGCTGTGCCAAAAAAATGACTTTTATTGATTAATTAGCAAGCTGAACATCGAAATGTGCTCTGCGGCAAAGACCTCCACAAAGAAGCAACATTTTTCGGACTTTGCCTTTTGAATATTGTTAAAAGCTTCTGAATCCCATCCTTTGGTATCTCCCAAAAGTCCTCGGGTGACAGCACCTATTTTTCCAGGTTTTTGGATCCCAGGCCTCGGTTACTCTCCTCCCATCACCACGACAATCCAGCCACTCGTTATTTCCAGCAGCATCTTAGGTCTCTTCCCTTGGCCCAATCCATCCTCGTGCCGTAAGGAATGGGGGGAGCAGGATGATTTCCAGTTTGGATATAAAAAATGAGGAAACTGCTGTCCCCATCCTGCCAGAAGGGTGGTACAAATGAAGGGCTGAGGCGTAAGGGATGAGCCACCCCAGTCATCCAGAGGAAATGAGCTCATCTCACTCGCACATATTTTCTCCCCTGGCCCCTCCTGACACTTGTGCTCAGGCCACCAGAGGTGTTTTATGTCATCAAACGCTCATTTTCTCTCCACTTTCTTCCTTTAATGACATCAAGACTCTTCTATTTCCTCTGTTGTCCGAATTAATCTCTTCCCCTGCTATCTCAGGTCTCTGAACCAAGCCTCTCCTGCTCCAAGGAGATCCCAGGAAAGAACAGATTGTTTAAGCCCCAACTTTCCATTTTTTTCCATTGAAACCTGAAATTTGTCTCCTGGCTGGAGCACTAACAAACAGTTTGTGGATTTATTTTGGGGTAAAAAAAGCGTTGTAGAAGCCAAAACTTTTAAAAGGAGCCTTTAGCTGCATCTTTTATAGAGTCCGCAGGTTTTTTGGAGAGAGATGCTATGGAAGCAAATCCAGGGATTTGTTTTAGGAAATTTCCTAATTAATTTTTGCCCAGATCCTTATATCCTCAAAAAGAAGGAATCGTAGAATCACAGACAGGCTTGGGTTGGAAAGGGCTTTAAAGATCATCTCCTTCCACACCCTGCCTTGGGCAGGGACACCTTCCACTATCCCTGGAAGTGTCCAAGGCCGGGTTGGACAGAGCTTGGACACGTCCAGGGATCCAGGAGCAGGCAGAGCTCCTCTGGAATTCCAGCCCAGCCCCTCCCCACCCTCCCAGCCAGGAATTCCCAATTCCCAGTCTCCCCCCCAGCCCTGCCCTCTGGCAGTGGGAAGCCATTCCCTGTGTCCTGTCCCTCCCTGCCTTGTCCCCAGTCCCTCTCCAGCTCTCCTGGAGCCCCTTCAGGCCCTGCCAGGGGCTCTGAGCTCTCCCTGGAGCCTTCCCTTCTCCAGGGGAACGTTCCCAGCTCTCTCATTTGTTGTTAAAATGTAGATCAGGAGCAGAAATAGGAGGCGCAGAAAATGAAATAAATTAAATACTTTTGAAAGAATAAAAACAATGGATTAAAAACGCACCCCCCCACACAAAAAAAAACCCCAAACTTACACAAAAACATAAAGAAAGGAAAAATTCCCACCATCAATTCAGAAAGTTGTGAGTGACACTCTGATATGGGACAGGTTTGAGTTTTCCTCTGTTGCTTTCCAGAAAGCCAAACTCCCCCCAAACACAGCTATGCCAGCCTGAGTTCCTTGGCATTTTGCAACACTAATTGTCCCTTTTTTTTTTTTTTTCCTTGCTGCTCTTTGCCACATTTCTTGGAAAACAACAGCTGTGTTTATTCCAATAGCAGGATCCTGATGACTTGATGATAGGCTAATCTGCTGGAATTCCAAGTGTGACTGTCCTGTAGGAATCTTTGCTGAGCACCACACAATTGCCCCCGGATGACACAAATCCTTGGAAATACTTCCATACTTCTGGCTGATCTGGAAAGTTTCCCTTATCCCACTGAGTTCCCTGAATTTCTTGCAGCACGCACCGTATTTTTTCGGAGGTTTTTGGAATAATTTCCTCGTGCATCAATGTCAGAAGGTAATTCCACAACATAAACAATTCCCGTGCCGTGGCACCCCGGCCAGAGGGACGGAGGCAGGACACTGAATTACAACGGGAACAAGCTCAGCATCCAGGAAATCAGGGATATAAATCCAGCGGGACTGGCAGCGTTCTCCGTGGAACAGCACAGGCACAGAGCCTCGGCAGGCAGTTTACAGAATATATCAAATGGCCCAGGAGGAAAGCAGCCACATGAAGGCAGCTGAATTAATGCCGTGGGTGCGAGGAAGGAGCTCTCAGACAAGTGCTCAGCCAGCCAGACCCGTGTCTGCTCCGTGCCAGAGGGGAGGGGATGCCCAGAAAAATCACTGAGCACCAAGTCTTGTTTACTCAGCACTAAAAAAGGGGGAACCATCAGTAAACGGCATTTTCTCCACACCTGAGTCCTGTGTTGCTGAATAATGTTTAAATGTAAGATGTTAATGGATATCAAGTGTCCAAGGGCAGCTTGGATGGGGCTTGGAGCAACCTGGGATAAGTGGAAGGTGTCCTTGCCCATGGAAGGGATGGGATGGGATGGGCTTTAAGATTCCTTCCAACCCAAACCAGTCTGGGATTCTGTGAGATCAGCTGGGATTGGGAATGAGGCAGAAAAGGAGCAGGGATAGTGGGGTGAGGGGTCAGGATGGCCCCGTTGGGCACTGGAATGCACAGAGGGGCAGGGAGGGATGCAGGAGCCAGGGAAGGGGTCTGGAGATGAGCAGGAAAAGCTCTCAGGATCTCAGCTCTCAGAAGAAGCAGCAATTCAGCTGGACACCTTCATCCCTGCAGAGTGCCTGCAGCGAGCTCCTGGATGGGCTGGGAGTATAATGATGGGCTTCAAGGTGCATAATTAATAATCCTCTTTCTTTTCCCAAGACAGAACATGCTGGGCATTGTTGCTGTGAGGGATAAGGATCCACAGGATTCACTGCACATCTTGATCTTGGAGCCAGGCAATGTGTCCATATTTCACACCCCAAACACCGTTTCAAACCCCTTTTTTAAACCCACAGCACATTCAGACCCACTCCCAGGCCAAAGGCATCTCAGTTTCCTCAGCTGCAATCTAAGTCATTTGGGAAAACGTTCATTTATTCAGAATTTATTGCAGAGCTGTTCCCTGGTCTTTCCACCTGCATTACTGCTTCCTACAAACATTGACTGATACATTAAAATCCCTTTGGGGAACACCTGAAATTCCCTGAGCACAGCCAAGAGCAAGAGTGCAAAATCCTCTTGCAGGGCAATGAAGAAGGAGGTGTTCAGGGTTTCCAGCTCCACATTTAATTTAACATCTCCACCCTCAGCCACCAAGAGGTCTTGGAACTCAGCAAATCTCCTGCTTCAAAACCAGACAGCAGGGAGATGAAAATCAAAAGTACCATGGCACTGCACCCAGAGCCCATGAGAGTAACAATTAATTAATAAAAATGATTAATCACGGCCATTTTGAACACGTGCACCTCGGCTTTGCTCAGTTACAGCTTCTCCTCCTGGCCTGCACCACACTTCCATCTGCTCAATGTTTTATCCACCACAGAGTTTATTATAGACGAGGCCATTGCACAACTTTGGTAAGGCCAATGCATCATCTTCTCCACGTAAAGAACACATAACCTCTCTATAAAGCCATTTCCTAGGGGTTTAGTGATGCTCAGTGATCATTTCTTGCTTCTTTCTTGGTCACTGACGGAAACATCTGGAACCAACCTAGAAGTCTCCCTACCAGGAATTTCTTTCTCAGTTATCATCTCTTCAAGGTCCCCTCTGAAACCAGACAGTTCCCAGCTCAACTTACTCAATATGTGCCAGATAATGATTTACAGCTCTTAATCAACTCAAACAAGCCCCACTTCAAATGTTTTATTCAAGTTTAGACTTATTCCAGTCTCTTTTTCAGCCTAACCTGCACTCTCAGAAAAATTAAAAACAGAATAAAAGATCAAGTTGGCTTGCCCCACTCTAATTCCAAAACACCCTATTGACTGGCCATTTACGGCTCCCATTTATTTCTTTATTCACACCATTTTATAGCCCTTCCTATTGCTTTTTTTTCTCTGAACTGAGGAAGCAATTTCATCTCTTCTTTTGTCTGTAAGTAGGTATTTAATTACGTAGCTCCAATCTGCATAGAAATAGAGTCACTTAATCATTTCCTTGCCCATCTTCAAGACATAACTCAGATTGTTTTCACACTGAGTCCCCAACCAACGAAGCATTTTGAAACAAAGCTGACAATTTCTTGTTTTCCAATATTACAGACTGGTCTTTATCTTACCTCTCCTAGAGCAACAATAAAATTAATCCCAAATATCCCTAAAAAAAAATCTCACAAGTGGTGATTCAGGAAAAAGAAATTGATTTATGTGCAGTTGCACATAAATACAATCCCATCAATGCAGATGGTTCTCTCCAAGTGTATTATCAGCGCTGATGGACTGAATAAAATCGGTGTCATTTTCCCTCACATGACTGAAATCCTCTTGGCTGGAAAATTAACCACAAGTAACATCTTTGAGCTCTCCAGATTGAAAAATAGGCAAGAGATTTCTTCTGCATTTCAATTATTCAGCCAAAAAAGAAAAAAAAAATCATTTACATAACCAAAGTGTGAAACACCTCAGCTCTTAAAAATCAGTAAGATGCCCTTACACCAATTAGAAAATTTCCATCCTCACGGTGCAAAATGGGTCTTAAATATTTATTGCTAGAAAGTTATTGTTTAAATAGTTATATCACTGCTCCCCATAGAACTGACTCTCCAGACTCTCAGAAATTAGATAATTCCTGCAGTTTCCTGTTTCTCTCTGGATCCAGCAAGCACACACCTCCAGAGGGTTTAGCTCCATCCCCTCCCAGCTCTGCTCCAGCCAGGCTTGGCCACCTCCACCTGCACAAAGCTGTTCATTCTCCCTCTGGAAGAGCCATGCAGGTAATTAGATCATTTCCTATCCCATCTCTAATTAAAATACAGCATGACCTTAATGCCATGGTGAGTGTTCCCAGTTCATTACCCACCAGGCATCACCCAAACCACGTCCCCCATCTATTTTTATACTCCCAGCCCATCCAGGAGCTCGCTGGAGGCACTCTGCAGGGATGAAGGTGTCCAGCTGAATTGCTGCTTCTTCTGAGAGCTGAGATCCTGAGAGCTTTTCCTGCTCATCTCCAGACCCCTTCCCTGGCTCCTGCATCCCTCCCTGCCCCTCTGGGCATTCCAGTGACTTAGATTGTAACTGAGGAAACTGAGATGCCTTTGGCCTGGGAGTGGGTCTGAATGTGCTGTGGGTTTAAAAAAGGGGTTTGAAATGGTGTTTGGGGTGTGAAATATGGACACATTGCCTGGCTCCAAGATCAAGACATGCAGTGAATCCTGTGGATCCTTATCCCTCACAGCAACAATGCTCAGCATGTTCTGCCTTGGGAAAAGAAAGAGGATTATTAATTATGCACCTTGAAGCCCATCATTATATTCCCAGCCCATCCAGGAGCTCGCTGCAGGCACTCTGCGGGGATGAAGGTGTCCAGCTGAATTGCTGCTTCTTCTGAGAGCTGAGATCCTGAGAGCTTTTCCTGCTCATCTCCAGACCCCTCCCTAAGCAGGAAACTCTGTAACTGGTCCAGGCACATTTTGTTTTTAAGAGAATTAATCCTTGCACCATTTCAGGCACTTGGCCATCACTGAACCAACCAAGGCTCAGGCAGGAGCTGCCTCTGTCATTTTACCTGTGGTGGAATTTGCAACAACAACTCCAGGAGCTTAAAGGGGTTGTTGGAGGAGCCACAGAACCTCTCCTCACCAGCAGGGATGCGAGCAAAGCTTTCAAAGAACCCTGGAATTATTTTTTTCTTACAAGTTTAACATTAATATTCCTGTTCTTCAAGAAGGTTTATAAAAAAGAGGGACAGTGATTTTTTTTTTTTTTACAAGGGAGATATTAATAGGACAAGGGGGAACAACTTTAATTTAAAAGTGGAGATATTTAGATGAGATATTAGGAAGAAATGGATCTCTGTGAGGGTGGGGAGACCCTGGCACAGGGTGCCCAGATTTGCTGTGGCTGCTCCTGGATCCCTGGAATTGTCCAAGGCCAGGCTGGACAGGGCTTGGAGCAGCCTGGGACAATGGAAGGTGTCCCTGCCCATGGCAGGGGATGACACTGGATGATCTTTAAGATCTCTTCCAATTCAAACCACTCTGGTATTTTTATTCTACAACTCCTAAAACATCATTTTTCACCTTGATACCAACCACCAACAGAGAGTCACACCAAGGGAGCAGCAGCCCAGCTCCCAGAATGGATTCAAAAAGTAAACATAAAACTCTTTCAACACCAGAATTTAAAAAGCAATTGATATTTCTTAATGTCATCAAGGTCTGGGTTTCTGCTGCTCCTGGAGAAAGGCTGGCTGGTTGAACTGACATCTCTGCTCAAGCCCTTTTGCAGCATTGTAAAATGAGAATAACCAGCAATACAATGTATATTTATACTATAATTTCGATCATTAAATAAAATGTCACTGTATACATACACACAGCTGCTTTTTGGAGAGCAACAGTAATTTCCTGCTTTTCAATGACTTCAACAAATGTGGTGAGTTTCATTTAAAAGTCTTTCTGCTTGTTTCTTAATTGGTGAATTCTTGTGCCAAAGCGCCCAAACAATTCGGAGAATTGCAAGGAAAAAAAAAAACAAAAAAACTGAATTAACTTTCAAACGCTCAGTGGCACAATATGCCTGTAGGAGTTGGGAAAGCACAAAGCCAGGCAGCGATCTCCTGGTTTCCTTCCTGCTGGTAATCCTGGGCTGGCTTGGAAAGGGTTCTTACACTTGAGGTGGAACAGCTGACAAGAGCCCAGTTATCTGTGCATCCCCTTTGAGGTGATGAAATCAGATTGTCACTGCCAGAACAGACTTTCCCACATGGCTGTATTTTTATAACCCTAAAACACCTGTTTTCTTTGCAGNAAAAAAAAAAATATCCCTTTATGAAAAGTGATTACACTGAAAAAAAAAAAAAAAAAAGAAACAATTCCCAGTGATACTTTGTGGTCTTGAGGCAGGAGGAATTCCCCAGCGTTTATGGATGAAGCAGAGACCAAAACTCTCAGGACTAAATTACGCCCTAAGCCTTCAGAGCCACTTGAAATTTATAAAACCCACAAGTTTAAAAAGTCTGAATATGACAAAGAGTGCCTACAAATGTTAAAAAAAATTAATAATTAAATTTTTACCCTTAATTTAATTGCTTTTTCCCTGTTTCCCACGGAAGGCTTGGCTCTGGGTTAATATCCATAAGAGGTGACTTTCACTCCCTATCAAGATTTACATTTGATCACCAGAATAGTACAAAGGATTTCACACAAATCCTCCTAATTTACTCTGCATACATCACTGCCATCACTCTTCAAAAGCACTATTTTGTCTGCTACTTGCAATACTCTTTAGCTCACACACACACACAGAGATATATGTATTTATGTATGGGAAATACGTGGAGTTCCTCAGCAGCTTCCTAAAAATACAGCTCGTTCAAATAAAGCTGCTCCTGTGGGAAATGCACAGATATTTGGGAAAGAGAGAGAGGAGGGGAGATTCAATCATGGGGTTTTTTTAATAAATATTAAATTTGGACATTTGGGAGGTGCTGTCCAGTGCGGGTCACAACTGGCGATGGAGGAAGTTGTGGAAAAGGTCTGATTTTGTTTATTGGTTTTAAGATTTCAAAATGCAACATTTTCGAATTCTGGAAGATTTCGTATCCTTTGGTGCAGGATTCATTTATAGGCCAGCCAATGAAATCTGGATTTGAATAAGAAAATAATCCCAATGAATACTGACAAGAATGTTACAGATCTGTCCTGGCAAGGAGACCAAGGGCTTGGACAGGAAGTGTTGGACAAGTCCTACACCACTTATTTCCTATAATATTTTGTTAGTGAGATCACTGGCAACAGAAAGGTTCCAATTAATTAAAACCTGGTGCATGTGCTGGAGCTCTAGGTCGAGGTTATCACGAAATCCATCTGAGCAGAAAAACAAGCAGGCAATTAAGAGCCTGAGCCCTTCCCTCAGTGACACATCAGATTTCTATTGTCATTATTCGTGCCCTTCCTTATTCTGATTCCTCAGTCATCCAGTAAGGCCCTGAATAAAATAAATAACCTTATTAATTATGTACAGACAGGTTTTGTTGATTTCATTAATATGTATTGAATTCTGTGTCTCCATGTAAGGTCAGAATGGAGAAAGGATTTATTATTATTATTATTCTTTCTGTTCTGGGAGTTTGTCCCAGTGGTGTGAGGGGGAGATATGTCCGTGCACACATTCCCATCCACATTCCCATGTGGATGGACAAGCCAGCGACAGGATGTTTCCAGCATCTGGTTGACAACATCCAAAATTATCAGTCAAAATACAAATTATAAAAGCTGTGTGAAAATATCCGTCCCTTTCAGAGCAAAAACTGGCATTTTTCAGTCAACCCAAACCCTGGCTACTGGCACCAACACACCTCCAAACGTGACCTGGAGGGTGGCACGTTGGGATTTTGGGGTTGGAAGATATGAAATCTAAATTTCCTTCCAACCCAAACCATCCCAAGAGTCTGATTCCATGAACACATCAACAGGAGCAAAGAGAACCTTCAACTGCTGTGCCCAGTCCTGCACCAAGGAGGTGAAATCCCATCCCAGAAAAGCTGACAGAGCCCATTTGTCCAACTGCTAATCCTGCCAAATGCTGCTCCGAGAGGAGAGGAGAGGAGAGGAGAGGAGAG
>VZDJ01000594.1:484090-520213 GCA_008694505.1 Cyanoderma ruficeps | reverse complement strand
TCTCTTCTCTTCTCTTCTCTTCTCTTCTCTTCTCTTCTCTTCTCTTCTCTTCTCTTCTCTTCTCTTCCTCTCCTCTCCAATGACTTCAGACAGCCATAATTTATGAAGCAAACTCCCTGGCACCAGCAGACAAACTCCAAGTCTCCATTTTTCCATTACCACTCGGGGGAGAAAGTCTCCAAGACATGTGCCAAGAGCACAGAGGCAGAGGGATCGATAGGGGAGGAGGAGGAGGGCGGCTGAATCACCCTGATGTCACTCTCTGCCCCCAAAGCTGCCCCATTCCACCTCCCCCCTGGTGGCTGTGCCTCGTCTGGTCCCACACAGGTGTCCCCAGGCCATTCTGAGCTCCCCTGGAGTGACCCCAGTCTGGTTTTAATTGCTTAACAAAGGTAATTTTATTAGCCAGATAAAGATATAGCAACAGTAATAAGCTGGCTTCGAAATATCAAGAGCCTTTCAAGATTGGATTTTTAGTTAGCTCGCTGCTCTTTCTTTAGGATCTAATTGATTTTCTTGACATCTCTTTAGCCTGGCATCCTGCCTGCCTAAGTACTTTATCTGACCTTCAGGCTCTCTGCCAGGTATCGATCCAATCTCTCCAGTGGCTGCCTCGGAGCTGCTCTCCCAACTTTGATAAGGGCTGAAAAGTCCCAGCTCCAGCCAGACAGGAGCTCAGCGGCCACCAAATTTCTCTCCTCCTGCTCTGCCTCTCTCTGAGCAACGCTGAAATCAGATCCTAAGCAGGCCATATGGGCTTGTATTCCGAATTTCTCTTCCAGGAAATATTTCACCCAAAAGAAAAAAAAAAATACATCCTAAAACGAAAGTGTTTAGATAGAATTCTCGACGAGGAGCTAAAATAAAGCTTTTCTGAAATAGAAGCAAATTTGAGCTGTTAAAGAAAACAGCAAAACAAAAAGCAGGGGGGAAAAGAAGGAAGTTGGATTTTTCAGTCCATCTCATGCACCCGAATCAATGAAAATATTTTGGGCATTTCCAAACCTTAAAGGAAAGTAAAAGGGTGGGGTTTTGTGTCTTGAATAACACTTCCAAGGCACCAATTTATTATAAATTACTGACGGGAAAACACAACACAAACGGCAAATGGGAAATAAAGACTGAACATAAAACTTGCTAAATTATTGCAACGACAGCCAAGGTTGAGTTTTCCCAGATCCCACTTCCCTCGTGCAAGGCCTCGTAGCCACGTTTTCAGAGCCATTCAGATAAGATTGGTATCAGCTGTTTCCTCCAGAAGTTTTATTGTGGAAAGGCTGCAGCACGAGGCAGAAGCGAGCGCTTGGATGGAGACCCCCGAACCCACCGCAGCTCGTTAAAATGGCAGATTTTGGGACTTGGAGCTCCACAAGAGCACCAGCCAAAGCTCTGAGATGGACAAGAGAGATTGTAGACTCCAAAGAATTGCTCAGATTTTGCCAGTAGAGTTTTTTTTTTTAATTTTTTTTTTGGTTGGTTTTATATCCAAAGATGAGGTGAGGACCTGTGGCTTCAGGAGGAAACTCAAGACTTGGGAAGCGCTGGCTGAATCCTAAGGCTGACCTGAAATGCTCTTCCCAACAATGGAATTTTTCAGTCTCCTAAAAATAGAATTCTGCAGGTAAATATATTAAAAATTGTATTCAAGGGTTTGTTAGAGAGCAAAACAAATACCACGCATGGACAAGAGCCGTGGGGGGAAGATGTCCAACAACACGGGCATAACTGCCCTGGATGCAAAACATTCACTAAAACATTCTGTATTTTCATATTCCTTACACTTGCTCAAAATGATGAAAATAGATCCAATTTCAAAAGTTACGTTTCTCAGCCCCCCATGAAAAGACAGGGATTATCAGGAGAGTAAACAGAGGTACTTGAATCCCAAATTCTTGTAAAGAAGAGGTGGGGGGAGTGTGTATTTTCTTTAAAGAGATAATAAACTGCACTGAGGGAAAACTTCAGCAGGGGTTTTTCAAGTGATGAGGAAAATGGTACAAGCAGCCCATCCATCTCATTAAAGGCCTTTTTCAATCTACCTTGGTCACACCTTGCCCTCACATATTTAGGAAACATCCTCCCCCTCAAAATGCTGTTTCCCCACCTTGCTCGTACCAACCCGGAAAGAGGCTTAAAAACTCCTCTCGTTTTATCGAGGAGATAAAGCTGTTGCCCTCCAAAGGAATAACTGGAGCTACAATTAAGATTTTTTTTTTGTGGGCTGATGCACTATTTAAGTTCATTTGGCCTCCCTCCCGTGAGCGCCAGGCCGCTCCATATAGAAGCAAGACGGGAAGACGCCGTGCAGACGCCTTGGCACGGCCCCAGCAGAGCATCAGATCCTGCAGGGAGCCTGTGGGAGTTTTGGCTGAGGCTGCCCGAGGTCCTGGCTCGTAAAACAAATGCATCTGACAGGGGGAGTCAGCAGGGAAGTCAAGGGGATCAGCAGAACTGGAGCACTGATGGATGGGGCTTTCCATCCCGGTCCTGGGGCCGAGCTCAAGGCTCCGCCGCGCTTCCCAACCCGCTGGTGCTGCAGGGAATTCCTGCTGGGGTTCCTCAGGTTCTGCTCAGCTGGATGAGGTGGAAATGAGGAAGGTGAGGAAGGATGCTGTTGCAGCTGGAAGGGTTGCTGAAGGGCCCTGAAAAAGGAAAATCCCCACAGGAATTGCCCCGGGAATGGTCCAGGCAGGAGCTCAGCTGGATGTGGCCCTCCCACCAGCCTCCCTGTGGGAGCTGCCAAGGAATTGGAGGTGGAGAGGGACAAATGAAAATTTAAAGGCTGTTCTGAAAAGTGGGCACACAGTGACTGCAGCTCAGGAGAAATCTGGATCAGGGAATGGGATTAAGTGGGACACGGGGTGGGAGAGATGTGCAGAATCTGATTTCCTTATTAGGGAAGGATTAATTTGCTTTAGTTGCAATCAGCCTTTTTCCCTTGTAGGTGCTGACATTTCACCCAGATTTCTCCATTTTTTGGGGATACTATAGAGTTGGAGCCAGTGATTTTGCTTTATTATTATTATTGCAAATGACCCATCTGAACAAATGTGGTCTGGGAGCCACCAGATTCTCCAGAAACTTTGATAGGGCTGAAAAAATTCTTTATCACCAATGACCACGATATATAGTGCCAAAACTCTTTTCTTCCCTTTCACCACCAAGTATAAGTTTCTCCAAGTTTTTCCTAAATTGTTTCACTGAGAGGTTTGGGAAGTTAAAGCCTATTTAGTTGTTAAATTTGTATTTCACAAACCTGCTCTAAAATGGCTTTTTCCTCTCTCTGATAATGTTTTCCTTTGGTTTAGTGTATTTTTAAATTTACGCTGAACATGCTTTTTAGCAGAGATATCACTTAAAGGGAACTTAATGGAATAAAACTTAAATTTTTGGTTTTTATCTCTACGTCATACAAATGCGGAGTGAATTTTCAAGCGGAGGCATATTCTGCTCTTAGACAATCTGCTCCTCTTTCCAATTATTTATCTTCTCTGAGACATTCCTGACTTTGCAGGTGTCATTTTTATTGGGATCCCACCCTGCCCCAATTCTGTGTTATCACAAACCCTCTCAGAGCAATGCACTTTCCTGACCTGATATATTTCTTCTGTATTTATTCCTGATTTCATTTATTTTCATTTATTCCTCCTTTTCAGGATCTTTTACACAGCTTGCTCTACTGATGTTTCCCAGAACTTGGAATTTTCTACATATTTTATTTTCAGTAAAGGTCACATCTTACACAGAACCTCCCCAACAGATGATTTAAAACACAAATATCTGGCACCCACATTTGAATGTTCAACAAGATTGGAGGTGAAACTCATCCAGCTGAGATTGTAATGACACCATTCCCCTTTTCCACAGCATGGGATAATGTGTATCCAGCTTCAAAAGGAACAAAAACCACTCAAACACAGATATTATTTAAGAGGGCTGGAAAGAATTAAAAACCAAAACACTTCCAGGTGCTATTCCCCACTTCAGGACCTACCATACATTTAAATATTATAATTTTTAGTCAAAACAAAAACAGCAACAATCCCATGGATGCACCTTTGAAATCCAACATAAACCCGAGCAAAGTTCCTGATTTATTTTGGCGGGAGCAGAAGTTTACTAGACAGCAAAGGAAGCAGCTGAGTATCACCATGAGGATACAATGAATAACTGGATTGCATCCTCAGATTCCTTAGAATCTGCCTCAGATTGGGCTGACACCCTCCCTCCTTCCCAAGCATCCTGTAAAGTCACAGAGGGTTTTTTCCACACTTTCCAGACCCTTGAGGTGCCTTGGCCTCGGATTGACTGGAAGGAGGTTCCAGATTGGATGAAATTTATTGAAAACCTTGTTCAGCTCCTGCTTCTCTTGCAGCATCCTCAAAATACATGTCTATATCTCTTTTCATGGTGACTGAATTTCTCCCCAAAGAGAGTTTGATCCATAAAAGCGCTGCTTTAATCATCATTGACTTAATGATTCTTTTGCAATGTCAATTAAACGGGATGAAAAATTAAACCATTTACAGAACACGAGGACCTTTTAAATTACACATTTCAAAAATATTATTTAAAATTCGAGTTATATAATCCTTTTAGAACTGTCAAAGAATAATGCCGCTCTAACATTTGACTCATTACTCATGCCAATGCTTGTTGGAACTCAGAGAGTTGGCAGATATTTAAATACCAAACTCAGTAGAAACGAAGAAATTAGCAGGGTGGAACAGCAGAACGAGCTGGTGCTCTGCAGGAGGGGGGCACACACCATACAGGTGACAAACCCTCCTAAACATTACATTTCACACTGCTAATGTCACAGTAAAGCCCCTAAATATATTTAAAAAACTTCAGATTTCTGTAATTTAAATCATATACCCAACGTGGGTTTCTACTTTTGCCCCTGGGAAACACGGTGAGCCATTTAGCTGGGAATATTTCTCCTCCTTTCAGCCGGATTTTTCCCTCTCCATCCCTCCCTCCCCACACCCACACCTCTGAACGGGGGTTTTACTCTCCACTCGTTCATTTAATTCTCTCACAAAGTTCCCTCCACCCTGCTGACTGCCTGGAGCAGCTCAAGAATTCCACGTTTTCCACTTCAATGTGCGGTGGAGCCTTTATTTTAGCACCCAGCAGCAACAGGGAGAGCCATCAGCTCCCTCTCCTTGCCGCTGCCTCTCTGATGGGAACCAGGGATGAGGGGATTTATCTGGGACCTGCAGGAATGTGGGATTTCCCCTGCAGGGAAACACATTCAAATCAGCCCAAACTCACACAAGAAAGGCTCCTTTGGCTTCCCCTCAGCCAGCCCCAGCTCACGGGGGTTGTCATGTGAGGATCAGGGGGAGCCTTATCACAAAGGGAGAGAAATAAAATCCGACAGTTTGGTTGGGAATAAAGGGCGCCATTGACGGAGCCGCCCGTTTTCCCAACAGCCAGCATGGCAATCCCCTCCAGGAATTAGCAGGAGGCAGTAAAAGAATGGCTGGCAGCCAAATTTCCAGGATAATTTCCAGCCGTGCTGTCCATCGGCAGCCCCGGTGAGTTTTGTCGTGGTTCTTGTGGAACAGGCACCCCCAAAACTCACTCGGAGCTGTTCAATCCTCACCACCCTCTGGAAATTTAAATCATCAATATCCTCTGCCCCTTCCCTCACTCCACCTTTTATACACATGGATTCGTTTGAGAGTATGAAAAATACACGAGAAAACCAGAGAGGCCCAAGAATAAAAGGAAAGCCCAAACCAAACAGTCCTAAAAGATTTCCAATGGGCAAAATTCCCTTTTAATGAGCAGATTCCTTCCAAGCCCCTCACTTGTGCCTGTCCATCAGCACAGGCTGCTGGTTGTCACTAATTTAGGGAGCGCCAGTATTTACAGAAGTCACAGAATTCACTGAATCATCAGGTTGGAAGAAACCTTCAAGATTATGGAGTCCAACCCATGCCCCAACACCTCAATGAAACCATGGTGAGTGCCACATCCAAAGTGCCATTTTACAGTGGTTGGGACTGCTGGAGAATCATGGAATGTCCTCAGTTGGCAGGGATCCACCAGGATCATCCAGCAGGATCATCCAGCCCTGCTCCTGGCCCTGCCCAGGACACCCCAACAATCCCACCCTGTCCCTGAGAGCGTTGTCCCAACACTCCTGGAGCTCTGGCAACCTTGGGAATGTGACTGTTCCCTGAAGAGCCTGTTCAGTGCCCCAGCATCCTCTGGGGAAAAGCCTTCCCCTGATTTAGGACACAGTTACCTGAGATATCTCCTAAGGATACGGGCAGGAGCAACACAAGGACTTTGGAGATTCTTTCCAGCTCCGTTTTCCCAAAACCAGACTTTTTTACCTTCTGCACACACTGTGAAGCATTACCAAAGTCCTCAAGCTGGAGAAACATTTTTGTTTCTTCTGAGTGAACACTCAATATTTTTGGTGTCTTGGGACCAGAGGACCCCCAGGTACCTCCTAGGTGGGATTCATTTTCACAGGAAATTCCACTAAAGCAGATAATTCTACTCAGACACAAGGAAGTTCACAAAACATTCTTCAAACGCTGCAGTTCGATAATCCAAATTCAAAAGCTACAAGATCATGACAGACCATGAAAGAAAGGCTGAGCTGTGTTAACTACAGATTATTTCTTATTAGCCATTAATGCCTTTTTTTCTTTTTTTTTCCCTCTGCACTTTTTACAAGGTACTGGATCTTCCTGAGACACTAAAAAGATAAAATAAAACCCACTCGATATTACACCCAGCTGGGAAGGTGTACAAAAGGCAACTCAGCATGGGGAAAGTATCACCAAGAATTTAAGCTTTTTTATTTTTATAAGTAGAATCTGGAAGGTTAAATGAGGGGAAGCCTCCAAACAGCGCTGAAAATAATTTCAGAGCTCTCCCAGCCGTATTTAAACAAGAGGATGGTAACAAGTAATTTCTCAGCAAGCAGCGATAGTGATTTCTGATGTTATCACAATTATTGAGCCATTGCTACGAGATAAGCCAATATATTACTCCGTGTTGCTCTGTGCATCATCCTGCTGTGTAACAGCCACTTATTTATATATTCCTCACAAACAGCATCGGTATTTAGCAGCTCTTTTTGGTTTTTTTCCAGCGTTCTCAAACCCTGTTACGTGCTGAGCTCCCATCTGAGTAGCCACAACCAAAACCCATTTTCACAGGAAAATTCAGCAAGTTATTTGTAACTGTGGGGCAATATCCTCAACTATAATCACCATCCTTTAAGGAGAGAAGGAACAGAAAGAAATAAATATCACCCTAATTATTTCCCAGCCCGACTGTGGATTTTGCAGGAGATGGTTATTTTAAACAAGGGGAGCATCTTCCAGCAGCAGTTTGCTGTTATGATTTCTAATCATCCAGCCTGCCACCCTCTGGGAGGTAAAACACCTCCAGGAGAGGTTTAAAGCAGGAGGTGTGTGATGTCTCAGCTGTTCACAGAGCGGCCTCTTGGTTTAAATTCCCGATGTGGCTGGGTTTGATCCAGGATCCCAGTCCTGAAGGAAGCACATTCCCCTTCTGCCAGTCCTGCCGTGGCCTGGTGACCCCTGACAGCAAAACAGAGCAGGCTCCTGGGGCCAGGAGACCCGACCAGCTCAGAGCAGGATGAGCTGGAACTGGTTTGTCAAAGCAGCTTGGAAGGGTTTGTTCTGATGCCTGAGACAAAGCCAGCTCAGAGCAGCACCTCTGAAATTTAACTCTGATAAGAGTAGTACTGAAAACACATCCCCACATTCACACCCTGAGCATCCCATCCTGCATCCAGGGAGATTTCTGGACAGGTTTCCACAGCAGTTTGTTGTAAGTTGTTCCTGAATGGTTGAGGAACACTTGCATTAAGGGATTTCCATGGCGTGCTTCACACTTTGGAGGAGGCACGGAAGGAAAAGTGTTTAGGAAATAATTACTTCTAGCCATAATTAGATAGCAGGGACAGGAGCTCCTGGAGCTGAGGAAGGGCCTGGAGCATTTCCAGGAGGGGAAAGGCTGAGGGAGCTGGGGCTGCTCAGCCTGGAGAGGAGCCCCAGCTGAGAGGGGCCCTCAGCCCTGGGTGTCCCTGAGTGTCCCTGAGTGTCCCTGGGTGTTCCTGTCTGTCCTTGGGTGTCCCTGGTGTTCCCTGGGTGTCCCAGTGTGCAGGGAGGGGCAGAACAGGGCCCAGCAATGGCCCCAGAGCCACGGGCAGGGACTGAGCCCAGCAATTCCCCTGCACAGGGGGCAGAACTTCTGCCCTGAGCAGTTCCCAACCCTGAGCAGAGCCCAGAGAGGCTGTGGGGTCTCCCTCGCTGGGGATATCCCAGAACTGCCTGGACACAATCCTGTGCCACTGTGATCCCTTGCAGCCTGACCCATCCCGGGATTCTGTCACCCAGAGGGCAGCCCCAAAGCCCGTCAGAATGAAGCTGCTCCATGAGAGAAACATCCTGAGGGAAGGGCTGGAGAGGAGCTGGATCACAGAATCACAGAATCACAGGATCACAGAAACACAGAATCATGGAATCACAGAATCACTGGGTTGGAAGAAACCTCCAAGATCATCGAGTCCAAGTCATCCTCAACATCTCAGCTAAACCTTGGCACCAGGTGCCACATCCAGTCTTTGTTTAAACACCTCCAGGGATGGTGACTCCACCACCTCCCCAGGCCGACCATTCCAGTATTTTACTATTCTTCCTGTGAAAATCTTTTTTCCTAATATCCAACCTATACTTCCCTTGGTGCAGCTTGAGGGAAATATAGGAATTCCCTTGATACCCAGGGAGATGTCCAGGTGAGGCCAGGCTGGGAGCAGAGCCCCTCCAGCAGCACCTGGGAGCTCCCAAAATCAGGAGGAGTTTGCAGTGCCCGGAGCTCCCTCCCACAGCCACTAACCCAGAGAGTGGGATAATGGGATTGGGAATGGGGAATGGGGAATAGNGGGAATAGGGAATAGGGAATAGCTTCTGAGGTCAGGGATGATTACAGGGGCAGGTAGCCCTGACAACAAACTCTTCTCCATTCCATGAATGATCATCAGCACTTGGGTCTGACCAAACTGAACCCAGAGTTTCTCTGCCGATGAAACACTGGAGGGTTTTTTTTTTCCCCCCATCTGTTTTAATTAATCTCATTAGATATGAGTTAACAGAATATTGCTGAAGGAAATGTTTGTTTGTTTATTTAGTTCCAACGAAACCTTTCTATTCTCCGGATTCAGTGTTAAATATTTCCAAGGCAAATATTTGGTGGGGGGGAAGATACATAACCCTCCCCCCAATTCCAGTTGTCAATACAAACACTCTTTTTGCCCAGAGTTAATGGAATTAATGTCACTTGCTCAGTCAAGGGGCATTGCAAAGCCTGGGTCTTATCTGTGACGTGCACAGATAAACAGATTTACAAGGCAAGAGCTCCCGTGGCACCTCGTCCCTCAAGGTCACAAGTTACACTGCAGAGGAGCCCATTCCAAGACACCCTCACAAATGTGCTTAAATCAGAGCTCACCATTTTCCCCCAGGCAAATTGATCTTTATATTCATAAAGCCTATAGGCATGCCCAAAATATCAGTAGGGATAACTCTATTTTAAATTGAGTTTAAATCCTGCCTGGTTCACCACACCTCTGCCTGCCAGGAAGCGCCTCAAACAAACCACCCTTTTGTCTAAAGTTATCATCGCTTCTTCTTCTAGAATTCAAATGAAAGTCCAAGCAGAACAAAATTAAACCTAATGCTCATTCTGTTGGTTAAATCAGGCTGCATCTAAAGCATGAAACCAATTGTTCATGTATCTGATTTCTACCTGCAGTGAAAAAAAAGAAATTATTTCTTTCAGGGTGAAAGATCCTATATGAAATGTAAGTGTCTAACAGCACAGCCAGGCTCTGCTCTGCCTCAGAAACCCTTGCCCTTCCCTCACTGAGCTGCTTACAAGACACAAAAAAATGAGATTAACGAATAACTGGGAGATAATGCCAGGAAGGCATCCTGCAAGACTTTTCCATCATTTCTATGATAATGAACACCTGCCCGTGGAGCTGTATTTCTCCTGGACATTCGCAGCAACTTCGACCAACAGAAAGAAAAAGAAACCAATTTTGTGCCCATCTTCACCGAGTGCCTTAGACTGAGGAGCTACAACTCAATTTTCTAAACCAGTTTAAAAACTCTATTACGACGAATTTCCTCGTTAAAAATAAATAAATAAGCCAGCATGTATAAGCTGAAGGCCTTTTACAAGCTCTTAAAAACTGTGCTATGGGCTAGATCTTAGATTAATGTTTGTGATGCACACTGAAAACCTGTAAAGCATTTATGTAATTGCTGAGCATTATTATTTTTATTACTGCAACAGATGGAACCAATCCATCTTCGTAGATAATATCTCATAAATGATTCATTATTATTCCTTTAACCTAAAGTCTTTTATATTTTGCAGATCCATGAGAAATAACTGTTAGGAGGCTCCATGCATAAAATAGTACATAAACTACCTAATGTCTTGCAAATGCAGTGGCCTTGCTGGTACTGAGGCCTTTTAATATTCACATGGCTGCTGCTCCTCTCACAATCTGCTGCTCCTCCTCGTTTTCCAGCACTGCTTCCCAGGTGATGGAAAACAGCACAGCAAACCGGGGGTAAACGGCAGATGTGGGCCAGAAAAATACAAACATCTCCCAGAAAAATACAAAGATCTCCCAGAAAAATACAAAGATCTCCCAAAAAATGCACAGAAGAGGTTTAAAACGTGGCACTCTTGGCTTTGGTTGCTGAGGGACCAGAGTTCTGTGGTCACATTTCCCACTCTCCCTTGGCCCAGTAACTTTTGGGCCAGTTTTAATCCAATCAGAAATCCAGGTAGACATCTCCCAGATATCATTTCCTATCAGCCTAACGAAGACTGATGGCTGGCAAAGGACACAAATTGGTGCTGTCCCTGGGGAAAAAAAAAAAAAAAGGCTTAAATGGGAGTTCATCAGTCTCCCCCCCCAGGCCAGGGCTGCCTCTGGCCACGCAGACACTCTCAGACAGAGCAGATGCCACCTCCTGCCCACCCCAGAGCTGGCAGACAGACCACTGGTGATGCTCTGAATGGGGAAAAGCTTGTCTCAAAATCTACTAAAGCTTGGCACAACAAAATAATCGTCACGATATCAGTGAGTGACAAGGCCGACATTTTAAATGTGAAAAAAAGCTGATTTACACATCAGAAAAAAAAAAAAAAGGATGTCTTGGGTTGTTAGAAGAAAACACAGAGGGAGAAATTAAACCCACCACACCTAAGTTATTCTTTTGATGTTGACCTTGGAAGAATCAACAGCCCAAACAATTCCTAGAGCCCAACACTGGGCCAGATAATCCATGGGATGATTTGGGTTCCTCAGCCTGCTCATTACACACAGAACAATTATTCAGTGCAATGGGGAAAGCTGATTGCAAATGATGAGCCCTGGTGTGATATCTGAATTATTTCTGGGTTTATCGATGAAAGAAATGAATGTTCTCCATGTGATGCAGACATTTTGGGTGGGAACTAAAGGTTATTCTGCTTACTTTTGCCCCATGAAAGAAAGGTCCTGATCTTGGAGATCTTTTCCATGATTCTACAGTCCAGCTCTTCCCAACTCCTTGACTCATTCCACGACTAAAAGCCACAGCACCAGGAGCTTTCACCTGCTCCTCTACGTGTTAATTCTTCCCACCTTCACCAAGAGAAGGGAAATAATCTTCAATTCTGTTAAACTGCCAACCTTTAAAACCTCCTGCTCAATCCACTTCTTACAGAGGACATTTATTCATCCTTAACACGTATTTACTTTATCTGGAAAGATGAGCTTGGAGGCTGAAGCAGTGGAACTTTGCCACCAGGCACTTTGACATTGGCTCTCTTGTAAAAATGTTATAAGGAGTTACTATTTCCCTTGGAAACCACATGAAAGCATCTCTTGAACAAGTGGAGCTATCTCTGACTTGAAAAGTCCCATGTGATCTCAGCCAACCAGTTCCCAACCCATTCTGACTCGCAAAAAAACACTGAGCTGCCTTGAAAGCTCGCCTCTAAAAATCTAAATTCATCTCCAATTTTCATGAAAATTCATGCAAAAAACAGTGTTTTTAATCCCTAAAAAAAGGGAAGCCCGATGTAGAATAATGTGTTTTCTAAGCAGTTTCAAATTCCAGGTTGGAATGAGGGAGTGTGGAGCCAGATCCTCCTTTGATCAAAGAGCTGCCAGTCTTGGGATGACAATGCCCTCCTAAAAATCCTTCCCAAAGAGGAGCCCTACAAAAGTGCAGGGTTGGGACAACCCAGTAAAAAGCAAATCCTCAAATCCTCCATCTCTGATTGAGCCGTTCAATATTCCACCAGAAGGACTGGCTTTTATCAACTGACCTTCTCAAAATAATTCCTTTCCCGTTCCTCTTTTCACATAAAAGATGCATTCCCTATAAACCCAGCCCCAGATTCATCCTTTTTGTGAATTCCTCAGTTAAACACCACGAGCTCCATTTCAGTCCAGACCCTGAAATGAAATGACTTTGCTGTAAGCAGGAGAACAAAATTTCCTCTAATTCCAGCCAATCCCTCTCATGAAGGGAAGTTTTAAAAAAAAAAAATCCCTTACAACTGGCACCAGGTGACTTTTAACAATGTGGGTTTGGTGAGTTATTGAACCAAGCCCTGCCTAGGAGAACAATGAGCCAGCAGAACTCTGCTTTTCCCAGTGTTTTCCATGTTTTCCATGTTTTCCTCGTGCTCAGCTGTCCCTGCAAGGACTGGAGTGGCTTCCTTACCTCCCTGGCCTGAGCGTGCACATTTTAACTTTGTTACTTAGATAATTCTTTTGCCCTAACTTGAGGGGTTTTAAACACAACTCCCAGCTGTTCGACATAACGAGGTTTCATTTACAAACTTCTAACGAGCGCGAGGGTAGAGAGAAAAGAAAAATCCCAGCTTTAAAACACACATTATTTTACAGCCAGGCAGAGAACAGCAAGCACTCATCTGAGGTGATTGGTTAGGATGACAGCTCTGCAGTGAAATAGGTTTTCATTTCAGGAGCCCCACAGCTATTTTGAATTTAATTGCACGGAAGACCACCAGGATTTCTTTCTCAAACACAAACCCAAAGCCTATCAGCCAAAGAAACAACCCTTACGTGCAGGAAACCAATCTTTGTGAAGCCTACCACCAAAGAAACAATTATTACGTGCAGGAAACCAATCTGAGATGTTGAAATTGTTTTAAAGGAACCAAAAAGCCGAAAAACAATGATGGGAAGTGTGACTTTCAAGCGTGCACCAAACTGGGGTTTGGTGCTTTGGTAAAAGGAGAAGTTTTAAATGAATTTATCAGCAGGGAGACAGTCGTACGGGAATAACGTCCCCACGTGCTCAGGGAGAGGTGGAACAATGGAAAAGGAGGGGTCTTCCCTTCTTTTTGTATCCCTGAGGAGCAGAAATAAGGTTTAAAACACCTCTGAAGGTGCTCAGCATTGTCTTACCTTGTTGGAGGTGGGCTCAGGGACATGGAGGGCACCAGGTACGGAGAAACTTGCAGCTGCCAAGAGAAACAGATGGGAATTACATTTTCCAGGTAAATTGGGGCACATTTTGAAACAGAATAATGCAAAAAAAGACACGAGATAGTAAATTAATTCTGCAATTAATGCAGACAATGTTCCCCCCCTTGGTCACGTTACAGCACGCTGAATATTTGATAATTTGGGAGCAGGGAATGGCTGGAGAAATGGGAAAGGATGGGATAAAGGCAGGTAATAAAGGGTGGGTCTGCAGATAAGCCACTCCAGAGAAAACGTGTGAAATTAGAATTGCTGAACTAGGGGGAAGGAAACACAAGTTACTAAATTGCGCTACTCTGACACTTCCCATTCTCAGAGAGCACATGAATCACGGAGAAGGCTGAATATTTGTCACAGCTGTGATTTCAGCATCAAAAAGAAATAATTTTAGCTCAGATTTTAGGGGAGTTTCCAGAAAATTTGTCAGTTCAGCCATCCGGATCCTGAACTTCTCCACGATCTTCTGCAAGGGGAGCTTTCTTTGGGGTCGGACCCACAAAGGAGCTCTTGAAAACCTCCGTGGTGACCAAACACGGCCAAGGGCCTCGGTGGCACCATGGGCCACCCTGACATGTCACAAGCTGCACTTGGACGCCTTTGGGGGCTTTTAAACTGATGTGCGAGCCGAATATTTTTAATTTCAAAGACGGAGAAGAAGCACCGGCGATACAAAAATATCAAAATGCTGAAGCACAGCTTTTGGGTTTGGATGATGAAAAACGATGCCCTTAAGTTTTCTGCTCTCCGAAGCAGTGGGGTTTTATTCTTGGCAGTGACAAAACTCCAGTTCCACCCGCAGTCCTGACTCACTGGAGTGTTTGGGAGGGGAAGTGGCCTAGCTCCATGAGCCTGCACTAGGAGCTATAGCTGGCAGCAAAAAGGAATGGTTTATATTCAAAAAAAANAAAAAAAAATTAAAAAAAAAATAGGATTCTGGAGTAAACAAACTATTTGCGAGTTCAGATTGGATTTTACAGCAGAGCAGAGGAGATATGAAACTTGGAAAGTATTTAAAAGCTCAAAGCAAAATATTTTATGTGAAACAAAATGTTGCATTCAATTCTAAGTTAATAGTTTCTGCTGGGGAAAAAAAAATGCCAATAACTCTGGTTTTATTTTTCAGAGACAATTTCTCTATATTGTTCTAACAAACCCTGCCAAACACAGGCACACACACGAGAATATCCAAATTTTAACCCCCATGAGTCCAGGCTGACTTCCCACACTTATCTGAACCATGAGCTGATGCAAACACTTGTATTCCCCCAGATTCCTGCCGCCACCCAAAAGCGAAAAATGGTTTTGAGTCACTCTAAAATTTCCAGGAGGAGGTTTTGGTGGGGGTTAAATCAATCCAAGGTGAGCTGCAGTGGGAAGGAGGTGTCCTGCTGGCTCCCTCCTTTGCCGTGCTGCCCACACTCCACTTCTCCTCCCCTACCTTTGGCATCTGTCTCACTTTGTGGTGAATCAGTGCAGAAAAGAACCAGCTCTCCCGAAAACAGTGACTTGTTTGGTGCCACTTGGGCTCCCTGAACCAGCTCCCCATGGGGCAAATGAGCTCTGGGATCGCATGGTTTGGGCAGCAGGAGGAAAAACTATGATTTTGTGATACCTGTGTAATGTTTTTACATCACCTGAGTTTGGAGTTGTCGTTAATCAAAGACCTCACAGCACCCCTCTGGTTCAGATCTCTCCTTTCAGGTACAAATAATCTGTTTTTATGCTCACTGAGAGAAGGAAAAAAAAAATCCCCAGACCTGCCTGCAATTTGAAAATTTCCGAAAAAGCAATTACAAGGCAATTCATGCACTTGTTGTTACTGAAGTACAAAGGAGGCTACACTGTTCTCAAACATACTTTTTGCAACGGCTCACAGGTTTTTCTTTTTTCTCTGTGAACCTTTATTATCGGAAGCTCCGCTTCCCAGGCCCTGTGCACTCAGTGTTTTATGCATGAAACCTCAGATATTTGCTGCAGGCTCGTGCTCCAGCCCCACTGGAGGCTCGGCTGGCAGTGCAGGACATCCCCAGCTCTCAATCCCACACCAAACTGCTCAGGGAATGGGATTAGAACTCCTAATATCCCCCAGGATGACTCTCAGGCATATCCTTGGGGATTGATCTGTCAGCTGCTTCACAGCTTGTGTTTGGCAAATACATTTTTTCCTGTGGAAATCCTGCCTAACAGGTTAAAAGGGGATTTTCCTTTTTTTTTTCTTTTTTTTTTTCACTCTATAACCCACAGCAAAAACTGAAGTGTGATGGTAGAAATAGCTAAAACTGACCTGAGACCCCCCCACCCCGGCCTCCTTTCCATCTCCAGCTGCATCCCCAGCACCTTCCCTGCAGCACGGGGAACTCGGGATCAGACCAAGAGCTCCGCTTTGGAAAACTCAGCCTGGTTTGGAGGAGAGAAAATCCCCGCTCAGCCTCATCCCTGAGCTGATCCACTAGATCCCCATCCCAGGGGAGGTGTGGGCGCGTGGGAGGAGGTGGGAGGACAGGTCTGGCCCCTTCCACACTTTCAGGAGCTGCAGGGAAGAGCTGGTCCGAGACAAGAACATTCACAGGAAACCTTCCGCCTAAAATAGGCGTTGTTCTTCTACACCTCCCACTGAACAGTGGGTACAAGCCAGGAATACAGACTTTGGAAGCGGATTCCGAAGAGCTCTGAGGAATGCATCAAAAAAAAGCCCATATGGTTTTGCCAAATCGAGTGTGCAGAACTGGGTAAATTTAGCCGAGCGCCGAGGAGCTAAAATTTGTCTCGTTTGACCCAAGTGGAAGGAAGGGAGTCATGAGGCTCTTAGACACAAATCCATCTGACTGAGGCAGCTCGGGGAGGGCAAAAATCGATGAGTAACACGTTATTTCATGTGTGCAAACAAAAGGACACCTCGGCTCCCAGAGGAGTGCCGAGGAGCAGGAAAGCACTCCCCAGACAGGTCTAAATAATGCGACTTTCTCCGACATATTTAGGCGGTGAAATTCCGAGTGACAAGCGCTTGGCGCTCCGACAGCTGGGCCCACGGCTCCAAGTTTTCCTCCTGTAGCTCCAAAGAGTGAAAGCTTTGTTCGAAATGAAGGTGGAAATTCTTACAATGAGACAGGAGGTGAAAGCTCTGAGGAGAGTGACGCGTTGTTCATTGTAAAAATCGCCGGCGTTCCGAAAAGTGAGGCGCCAGGAAAATGAGGAAAGGCTTCCCAAGCCTCCCAACACCATCCTGTTTCCATCTGCACTGGGATAGCTCAGCCTGGCACTGTTCATGCCATGCCCCTTCAAATTTCCCTGTCACATCCAAAGACACGTCTCTGGAGCCTTTGGAAGCTGAGCTCAAGGTCAGCCTCAACTCCACAAAGTTCCAGCGGCTGAACTTTTCCATGCACAAACTTGCAGGAGTAAATCTTGACTATGAGCTTCTCCCTCACCTCTAATCCTGGGCTCAGTTTTAGGCCACTTAGGCCAAGAAGGACACTGAGAGGCTGGAGCCTGTCCAGGGAAGGGAATGGAGCTGGGAATGGGCTGGAGAATTCTTGAGGGAGTTGGAAAGGGGCTGGAGAATTCCTGAGGGAGCTGGAAAGGGGCTGAAGAATTCCTGAGGGAGCTGGGAAAGGAGCTCACCCTGGAGAAAAGGAGGATCCAGAAGGGAAATCTTTGCACCAAGGCCTTCCTCAGACTTCCCTCACTTTTTTCCCCCCTCATGTTTTCTCCCACTTTTTGGTTTTCCCCTCACAGCAAAGGAGACCCTGAGGGGCTGCAAGCATTTCCAGGGAAGGGAAGGGAGCTGGAGAAGGGACTGGAGAATTCCTGAGGGAGCTGGGAAAGGAGCTCAGCCCAGAGAAAAGAAGGATCCAGAAAGGAAAAACTCTGCAGCAGAACCCTCACCAAACTTCCCTCACTTTTTTCGCCCCTCACGTTTTCTCCCACTTTTTGATTTTCCCCTCACGGCAAAGGAGACCCTGAGGGGCCGGAGTGTGGTCAGGGAAGGGAAGGGAGCTGGGAAGGGGCTGGAGAATTCCTGAGGGAGCTGGAAAGGGGCTGAGCCTGGAGAAAACGAGGATCCAGAGGGATCTTTTCCCTCTCTGGAATTCCCTGCCAGGAGGGGACAGCCGGGGGGGATTTGGGATCTGCTGCCAGGGAACAGGGACAGGAGGAGAGGGAACGGCCTCAGGCTGGGCCAGGGGAGGTCAGGGTCGATTTGGGACGATTCCTTCATGGAAAAGGTGCTCAGGTGGAGTCCCCACCCTGGAGGGCTTTCAAAGCCCTGTGGATGTGACACTTGGGGACACGGGGCAGTGGTGGCCTGGGCAGTGCTGGGGAATGGTTGGACTCAATGTTTGAGAGCTTTCCCAATATTTATGATTCTTTTTTTCCCTGATTTCTGAACAGCTCCTCCCTCCCTCCTCATCCGCCCTCTGTGACCAGAGGCTTTGGCAATATTTCCCTGAATTCCCCTTGGGAAACAGGCAGATTAGGATCCTACCAAAACCCCAATTTCTGACATTGCTGCCATGTCGAAAGAGTGGAGAATAATCAAACACCACACATAACAAAGTCCCCCAAATTCACACAGCAAGAAAAAGTGTGACTAGAAAAGAAAGGGCAGGTTAAGCATCAATGATCCTTTCAATATAAGGCAGTTATTTATAAAGCTGAATACAAATCCGTGAAGGGCAATATTTGTGTAATGGGAAATACAGATGTGAACACCTCTACAGGAAAGAAATGCATGAAAGTCCTTTGGTGATTGAACTTGTAGAGTTATCTAGGAAAAAATTCAGATTTTTAAAGCTCATTTTCAGTCACACTAAGCCAGGCCTTTTGATCTACACAGAAATGTAGGAACCTGGTAGATGGAAAACCCAGGATGTTGTTCTGAGAACAGTGAAATCCCAGAACCCAGGAGCTGCAGGTGAACCCTGGCACTGAACAAGCTTTCCCATCCAAACCTGCATTTTTACAAATCCTCATATATTAAAAAACATGATGAGGTTTTTCAAAAATCTCAGCCCACAATTCTACACCTTTAACCATCCTCTCTTCCCCCTCGAACCTTTAATAAAGTCTCCACTCTGCTTCCAAGCAGCAGCAGCAGCCTAATGGCTTCAGAATATTTCCTTACAAACTTCAAAACACCCAGACTCGCTGTGAGTTGCAGGCTTTGAACACGAGCTGCTTAAATAATCCCTTTTATTTTTATTTATTCTCGAAAATATCAGATTCTAATCCTCCCAACCAATGCAATTAAAAAAAAAAGCCATAGTTCTTTGGAATATTTTTCTTTCTTGCCAGTTTTGTGATGAATCTATGTGTAACTGTGCAGGATTTCTCACATGAAAAGTGCTCACAGCTGCAAAAAAAAAAAAGTATAAAAATGGTTTTCATCAGCAGATCTTAAGGAACTTTTACAAAGCACTGTTTCTAACAGATGGGGAACCTGAGACTCAGGCAGGAACTTCCCTGAGTCACCCAACAAGGTGTTGCAAGCTGAGTTTCTGCCTGTGAGCACTTTGCTCTCCTGGCTCTTCAGGAATACCTGGAACAAACTGTGTGAGACCTTTGGGAACGGTTTTATGGCATCACATTGGGAGTTTTCTTTGACAGGAAGGAAAACACACCCTCAAAAACAGCACCTTGGGAAGCTGAGGAGAGGAGAGAGGCCAAGTCCACAGCCTGGAATGGTGTGAAAACTCCTGCCCCTGTGAGTTTTGAACTGTGTGTTCAAAAATTGTGTAATGGGAAATACAAGTGTGAACGCATCTACAGGAAAGAAATGCATGAAAGTCCTTTGGTGATTGAACTTGTAGAGTTATCTAGAAAAAATTCAGATTTTTAAAGCTCATTTTCAGTCACACTAAGCCAGCCCTTTCGATCTACAAAGAAATGTAGGAACACAACATCACAATAAAACATTGAATTCCACACTGCTTTGGGTGGGAAGGGACCTTAAAGCTGATCCCATTCCACCCTTCCCATGGGCAGGGACACCTTCCACTCTCCCAGGGTGCTCCAAGCCCTGTCCAACATGGTCTGGGACATTCCAGGGATGTGGTGGCCACGGGACAGACACCTGAATGCAAAATAGGAAAATTCCTATTCTCCAGCTGTAGGAACTGTCCTGTATTCTGCAGCTAAACAAAAAGGCAGCAGAAGAAGTGAGCTTGGTCTTTCACACCACCACAAGCAAACACCACCTTCCAGTTCTGAGGTAAACTGGGTTTTGAGCAGCTGCAGGTTAATACATAAATCTGTATTTTTATTGACTGTTGTAGAACATCCATGGCAGTTTTCTAAAAACCTCCACTTATCCTGCCTGTAGTGCCGTGCTCCCCTCAGATTCCCCTGACGGATTAATAGAGCAGAGCCTGCTGCGAATTCAAGACACATTTCCTCACAGATTTGTTTGAATTATAAACTCGGGGCTTAGTTTGCTAAACATTTGTTTTCTTCCCATTTCGATATTTGGAAAGAAAATAGATAGCTCATAATTAGTCAAACATTCACTGGAGAATGAAATAACCACCAGTCCCTTTAATCTGTTGTTCAGAATTCTGCAGGATCTGGAGCTCTATAAATAAATCCCTGCTTGCTCTTTTTTATATTTTTACCAGTGGCAAGAAATCCTTGACTCTAACTCGCTAACAAAGACTTTAGCACTGCACTCTGAGGTGTGAACCAACAAAGGAAAGTTATTATCTTTTATGACTTGCCCGTTCCAACGAAAGGAGGCAAAGTCTAAGACTCTCAGATTCGCGACATCAAAGGCAGCGCTGCTCCTTGGCAGATATTTAATGAGGGATCCCAAGCCTGGAAAACACGGAGCCCACAGTGCTGTAAACATTGACCAGCATTTCTTGGTGGTCTGAGGTCACAGTTTCACGTTTCAAAGGTTGGGAGTGAGGAGTTTTCCATGTGTCTCCTGGCCTGAAAGGGATTTTTAACAGCTCTGGAAGTGGCAACTCCAACGTGCTGCCCACCTGGGCTTAGGGGAGAAACGGAAACCTTTGCAATGGGATTTCAGATGGGAATAACCCAACACTCCCAGGCTGAGCACACACACCACTCAGCTGCACGGTTCTTTTTGCACATCTTGGTGGGATTTGTCCAGCTGGAAGTGTGCAGGAATTGCACGGCAGCTCCCAGCAGTCGTTAACTTGCAGCAGTGAAAACGAAAGGTTTGAAATAATTGTCCACTGTCCTTTGACACAAACCAATTCCCACTGTTCAGGTGTTTCCCAAGTCCCAGTGACAGAAGTGCAACACTTCAGAATTGCTCTTCCAGCAAATGGGAAACTATTTTAATAAAATTTAGGGAACAGTTGTGAGTTCAACAGAATAATCTTCTACTCTAGACCTACTTGAACACCTGAGATGGAGAATAGATATTGAACCAACAGATCTGAGAACTGATTTGCTGGTACTTCATGTTTTGGGCGATGGGAAAGCTTGATGTTCAGCTTTAAGTTCTGTCCTCGATTCAAACACACTGAAGCAAAATTGTTAAAGTCTAATTAACCTGATTATTTTTCAGCCCCTCTCAAGTTTGTAACTTCTGGGTGCCAAGAGGGCAATGCCGTGATGAGGGAAATGAAATTCCTGTGCTACACAAACACTGCAGGGGTGGGAGTTTAGGCTGACCTAACTCAGATATCACAGAATCCCAGAATGGTTTGGGTTGGAAGAAAACCCCAAGCCCATCCCAATCCACTCCTTGCCGTGGGCAGGGACAACTCCCACTGTCCCAGGTTGTTACAAGCTCTGTCCAACCTGGCCTTGGACATTTCCAGGGATCCAGGGGCAGCCACAGCTTCTCTGTGCCAGGGCCTCGCCACCCTCCCAGGGAAGAATTCTTACCAATATCTAACTAAAATATCTTTTTTAGCTTAAAACCATTCCTCCTTGTCCTATCACTACCTGCCCATGTAAAAAGTCACTCTCCTCTGTCTTATATATCCCTTTTCATGCACGTACCTGCCACCCAAACCATGTCACTAAATTGAAAGATTATTTCTGGTCCGTAATAAACAGCACATTATTCCCATTCATTATTTTGCATAAAGAATGCAGGCCAATTTGTATTATTTATGTGAAATCAGAACATTGGGGGTGTAAAGAGCCTTCAGACTCGAAATCTGGCTGTTGCCTCACTGAGTAATTCGGTGTTTGCACTAACGACCTGCTAACATTTCAATCAAGCAGAAGAGACAATTACACCAGGTCTCTGCCAAAGAGGTTTAGTGGCTCCAAAACCCGAGGGCAGACAAAAGCCCAGGGAAAAAGAAGCAATCCAAGTGTGTTTTCCTAAAGGCCAAGAATTCCAGAAGCCAGGAGCGCAGAGGGGCTCACACCAAAGCTGGCACTGAGGGGTGGCACTGAGCCCCTCCTGCCCAAGGTCTGCAACACCAGGGACTGAGTCAGTAAATAACCACAGGCAGAGAGGGAACCAGACCCACAAGGGATGACATTTGGGATTTGAGAGGTTTGGAGATGATGGGGAAATGCAAAAGGTTTCTTTCTTCTCATCTCCATCATTAAAAACTTCCACAATTGTGTTCATTTGTTCGGGATTGTGGAAAAAGTCCGATTTTCTTTTATGTTTGTGGGATGAGGCAAAGGTCAAGGCAACTCTGCCCTTCAAAAACAGGTGTGTTGGGATCATGGGGGTGCTCTCATCAGCTCTTCAAGGTACAGGAGGAGCTTCTGGGCTTCAGGGCTGCTCTGAGGATGCCTTGGGGGGTATGCCCTGCAGGGACTTTCCTCAGCCAGCTGATAAGCTTCCTACAAACACCATTCCCTGAGGAAAAAGACCACCTGAATGCCCAGCAATTTTGGAATGTCACCCAGGAGAAAGTGTCACACAGCACGGATTCCAGAGCAAGAGTTTCAAGGACTGTGTTCTGTGCAAGACTGGAGGAATTGGGGAGATTTTTCTCTCACACTTTGATGCACATGATGAGGAGCTGAAACCCTGAAAGGGCAACAAAAACCACAGTGAGGACAGCAGGGAGCAGGAGTGAACATCCACACCCATCCCTGCACGGTCAGGATCTCCACTTGTACCCAAAATATCTTTACAGGGCGCCCTGAGAGCTGATTTCATCTCCCATCAGTTTAAAACAGCGATAAACTGGAAAACATGGAAACTGTGACACCTCCACCTCTTTTTTTCCATCCTGGTCTCAACTCTCCTGCTGGGACACCCTGGCTGAAACATCCTGAAATTATTATTTCCCTGAGCTGAACCAACATTTCTCAACCGTGAAGATATTTCCCTGAAAAAGCCCTTTGAGTCTACCTTGTCGTGAAGCTTTGGGATACAGCGGGAATATCCAATGTAGCGGCATGAGGATATTCCACAGTTGGATTTGGGATGGATTTGGGGTGTTCATCTGCAACACCAGGTCAGGAGGGTGACAGCAAACGCCCCAAAAGCACAGGGCTGGAGGTTCAAGCCCCCCCTCCCAGCTTTAGGCCACGCTCTGGGTTCCACAGAGTGAAACTCCCAGGGGAAAAGCTGCAGCCATCTAATTCCTACAGCACTTCCACCCGGCTTTCAGGAGAAAACTGAAGTGGGAGTAGCAGTAGTTTCACACATACAAAAGGAGCCCTATTTTTAAGAGGAAAAAAAAAAAAAGGAGTAAAAAAAAAAAAAAGAAAAGGCTAAAGAAGCAGGAAGCGGAGGAGTAAATGACAGTGGTAGGGAGAAGAGATGTCTCCTTCCATTTAGACAAGCAGACATACTCTTGCAATTTAATGGATTAGAAGGACTCAGAGATATTTACTGTCTAGCCACGTAAGTACATTCCAGCTCTTGATTTGCTTTTAGCATCAAAACCAGTCATATATTACATCAGTGGGATTCTTGTTTGTTGAAATAAGTGAATAATTCGGGGAGTATATTCAATTCACTCTTTTTGCATTCCCTTGTTTCATCTGGTCTCAATTTCCACGAGATGCTGTTTGGGGGAAACTGCAGCTGGGAGCACGTGGCCAGCGAGACAGGTTGGTCAAGAGCTGACATCTCCACTCATCTGCTGGGCCGCATGTTAAATTAGTAATGTTAATGTTAAATTAATAACATGCAGGCTGAGCTCTAACGAGCCTGACATGCATCACTTTGGGGGGGGTTTGGTGTGCAGAGTGCAGGGACACAACTCAGCTCAGCCAATTTCATGGCTCACCTTTGCCAAAAGGTGCTCCTCCTTCATCCCCTCATTCTCAGCCTCCTCAGCCCCCATTTCCCTCCTTCAACATGAGCCAGCTGGGGGGACTAAAATGGCACAAAACACCTTTTCTGTTTGTTTGTTTTGGCAGTGTGGATTTTTCTGCTGGTTTAGGGCTCTCAACTGGCTCCCGGAAAGGTCAGGAAGTCAGCACAGAAAATAAAGCCCGAGCCAGGAAAAGAGGAAAGAACAGATTGCTGCACCATCAACCCCACCATCAGAGTACCTGGCAACGGCTTCACACTTGTTCTTCTCATGGAAAAAAAAAAAAATGTAACACTTCTGAAATAGGTAGGATCTTGTTTCTATTGCTAAAGCCTGTGACTTCTGAAGTGACAACCTTCTGAGGTTCTGTGGAGCAACCACCACGACAACTTCCCCTAAAAAAACCTTAACCCATCGTTCGTTCTTTCTATTGCAGGGCTGAAAATTCAGCCAGTCAGAGATAGCCAGTAAAAACAGAAACATCAGCCATCTAAATTCCCATAATATTGACTTGAAACAAAATACACCAGTGTTTACTCTATTGCTTTGGCGTGGGTTGGTTTGTTTGCAGTCAAACCGTAATTTATACTGGCTCCTCACATATTGATATGTTGAGGAAATAAACAGTAAATACTATTTCCAATCCATCTGTTTAACTTGTTAGAAAAAACAACAGTCAGAGGCTTTTGAGAATTGTAGTTTTTCTGTGCAAACCCAAATTGGGAAGTGGAGCTCGCTTTCGCTCCGAGTGCTCTGTGTGGGTTTGGATGAAGCGTGGCTCCAGCCTGAATTCCCAACTCTCACTCCAGGGCCTGGCAGAGCTTTGGGGACTTTGCAGGGATTGTCTGGAGGGAACCCACCACATCTGTGAGCCTGGCTGGAACCACCCCGCTCCTCCCTGCTTCTCTTTGTCTGACACATGGCTGGGACTTTGAGGGAAAACCTCACCCCCCAAGAGGGAGCTTCCCATGAACTCGGCTCTTTCCTCCTTCTCCTGTGGCTCTGGAGTGGAGACTCAGCTGGGGCATGTTAAAAAGGGATTTAATCCTCAGTTCCTCACAGAAAAATGAAGGTATTGATGTAATATTTGTTCCTGAGACCAATCAAGCCCTGAGCAGCTTTTGTGGGCTGCTCTGTCCCAGGGTTTGAGATGGACAAAAGGGATTCTGCTGGACAGTGAGGTCTGGGGAATTCACCCCACCCCAGCCTCTCTGTGTTTAAACAAGCCACGATGGACAGGGCTGGGAGAAACCTGGGCCCGTGGGAAGTGTCAGGTTGGAAGGAGAGGGGTTTAAGGCCCCTTCCCACCCAAACCATCCCGGCATTCTGAGTTTCTGGGAAAGTTGAAGCAAAGCAACCCCACAGTGCCCAACCCTGACATGTTAAAGCTTTTAGCAAGTTGTCCAGCTGGGCACAGACACCAAAGAGGGGCAGGGGGCTGCTTTGGCCTGTCAGGCTACTCCATCCTTTAAGCCAAAAGANGGAAGGGAAGGGAAGGGAAGGGAAGGGAAGGGAAGGGAAACAGAAGGAGGAAAGGAAAACAGAAGGAGAAGGAGAAAAAGGGAAAAACCAGGGCAAACACCAGAGCTTGTTGGAAGTAGCAGCTGGTTACCAGTAAGTGAAGGTGGGATGGAGAGGAAAGGGTGGGATTTAAGGGAGAAGTTTTCCACAGTGAGAGCGGCAAACTGGCACAGGTTCCCAGAGAAGCTGTGGCTGCCCCTGGATCCCTGCAGGTGTCCAAGGCCAGGTTGGACAGGGCTTGGAGCAGCCTGGGACAGTGGAAGGTGTCCCCATGGCAGGGGTGGAACAGGATGGGCTTTAAGGTCCCTTCCCACCCAAACCAGGTTGGGATCCCCCCTTTGGCTTCAGCCACCAAGCAAACAAAGCAGTGGAGTCCAACTGCTTCCATCAGGACTCACATTCTGCTGAAACGTGGGGAACAAAATCCCTTCCCTTCAACCTGTCACTGCCTGAGTGTGAGTAAAGCACTGCCAGGGAACAGGAGAGGGAAAAGTGTTTGTTGACTCGTGTACAACAGGAGAGAACTATCAGCTTTTAAAGGCTCAATTAAGCTGCTTTCAAGATCTAGGCCAGCAAGTTAGTACCTTGTTTTAAATATTAAAACTGTGGAGATGGAGCTGAGCCTTACACTCCAACCTCGAGGTGGGTAATTTAAACCATCTGCACTGCAGAGCTGCCGCTGGAGCCAATGAAAATATTTCATAATTACTTCTTGCTTCCTTTTTTCACCAGAATCGAATATCATCCATTGTTAAAGGTCAGAAACATTCCACTTTTCAACACTCGGAGAAAAAATGCTTCTCTAGGTAGCCAGTAAAGAGTTTTCATAGCAGGAATATCCTCAGCTGTAGGTTATGAGCTTTGGGTGAGCGGGTTCCAGACACTCATCAGATTTCTGATACCAGGAGATATCCCAATCATTTCATCTTCTTTCTGTGATTTCAAGTGTTTTCCCCACAACACCCACTCAGAAGAATCTTTCAAAGTATTTTAGGTTCATACCATATAAGCCGAAAACTCTCGATAAATTTTGCATTTCTTTTTGTAGCCTGTCTTGGTCAATTGCAGATCTTTTCTAAGAAAACAGAATTTAAATGCCCTTAGCTTTTTGTGTAATTTCCAGCTCTCTAACAATGGATTGAAATACATAAACAGGCTACAGCTGTTCAGCCTTCCAAATTCTGACACCTCCTCCCTCCATTTGGGACTCCAGTCTCTATTTCTTTTTTGTCTTTGACTTTTTTGTGGACTGAAATCCAATCCTTTTGTCTGCATCTGCTGCTAAAAGCCATTTCTCCCCAGCCCCAGCCCCAGCCCCGTCCCCTTGTGTCTCATCAAGCACATTTACATTTGGCTCAGAGAATCCCAAGCAGAGCATTTCAGTGTGCTGATGAGAGGAGCTCTCTGCTCGTGGCTTCTGGAGTGACACGTGGTGGTACCCCATTATTTGGGGGGCAATCGAACAGAATCTAATCTGAAAATAAGGGAACTGCCCTTTTGAAGATGTAAAAAAATAAAAAGAAGTATTAGTGGTTTTCTAAAGTTGGCAAAAAATAAACTGCATTAGAATGCGTACAAAAAGCGGAATTTTGCATTTATTCAGTGGGTTGGACATTTTTATGAGGCTGCTAAAGCCAACCGGGAAGGATTATCTGCCCAGGAAGATTTTTTTTCCCAAGGAATGGCAGCCATTTGGTGCCATCAGCCTTCCCAAGGTGCCAGGATTCCATCGGGAACAACGGGAATTCATGGATCACCACCATGCGATGAAATGCCACCCAGCAGCTCGGAACCAACCCCTTCCAGAAGTGCCCAGTGAACTCGTTCAGGTGGCAGGAATGTCAGGAGCAGCCCTGGGAAGTCATTCCAGACTGGCTCCTGCAAGTCCTGCTGGTTCAAGGATTCTACTGATCACTCCCGTGGCAGCGTGGAATAAACACGGAAAAATAACAAAGCGAGAAGGAACAGAATAAACACGGAAAAATAACAAAGCAAGGAGGAAGGGAGCTCCCAGGAGCCCAGCCACGAGTCACTTGGGATTTCACCCAGAAAAATGGGATCTTGGGATGCCAAACCACCAGGAAGAACAAGCTGTAGGGCACAGGAGCAGGATGCTCACCCCCAGGAGCAGCTTCCATCACCTGAGCTATCCGTGCATCCCAGCTCTATTCCAGCAGCTCCCACACGAGGCTCCAAGAAAAATGAGCAGCATCAGACGAACGTGGAGCTAATGAAGGAAGTCAGGGCTGTCCCCAGAGTGAATTGTCACATTTACCTTCACGGGAGCAGATGGGAGAAGCAGGATCCTGGAAGCTTCTCTGGGAGTTTCCAGCCAACAGCTCAAGGACTTGGAGACCTTGAGCTTTCAAAACGTGGCTCGCAAAGAATGGACAGCTCTGGGTGTCTGCAGCTGACAGCACTGAACCAGCTCTGATTCCTGCACAGAGCCTGCCAGCAGTGTCACTTTGAGCTGGATCAGGCCTCGGGGCGTTGTCACCACCACCAGACACAGTGTCACCACGCCAGGGGTCACAGAGGCACAGTGGAGGCCTCTCCACTCCAACAGGGATGGGCTCCCAGGCTTTGAGGATATCCCTAATCCAGCAGCATTAATGCTGATCCAGCTTCAGAGGCAGAATAAAATCCAGGAATGATTCACAGGATCACAGATTGGATGGGAAAGGACCTTCAAAAGTCGTCTAGATAAATTCCCCTTCCATGGGCAGGGACACCTCCCACTATCCCAGGTGGTTCCAAGCCCCATCCAGCCTGGCCTTGAACACTTCCAGGGATCCAGGGGCAGCCACAGCTTCTCTGGGCACCTTGTGCCAGGGCCTCACTGCCCTCATGGTCAAAAACTCCTTCCCAATATCTAATCTGAATCAACCTAAATCCTTCAGTTTAAATCCATTAATCCTGAGGCCTTTAACAGGTCCTGCTAAAAGTCTGTCCCCTCTCCCTTCCTTGCAGGCCCCCCTTGAAGAGCTGAGAGGCTTCCATGAGCTCTTCCCAGAGCCTCCTCTTCTCCTGTGGAGAAATTCACATCACTCACACCAAACCAACCATCCCACAAATACGATCCATGAGGTAAAAAAATGGGAGATCATTAAAAAAAACCCAGAGACTTTCAATTACCGTGGCTCAGGAATATTTAACAGCCCCACTGAGGCCTTGGGAAGGCTGGGCTGGAACAGAGACTGGGCAGAGCTGGAGAATAAAGTAGGGATTTATTGAAAGGCCTCCAGGATACACTGTGGGGAGGGCAGGGCCTGGCCAGGGCTGCAGCCAAGGTGGGCCCAAAATGGTCACAAAATGGACCCGAAATGGTCACAAAATGGACCCCAAAATCATCACAAAATGGATCCCCAGGTGGTCTCACAATTTTATAAGTTTTGGTCCATTTGCATCTTGGGGTTTAATTGTCCAGTTACATTTTCAGGTCTCTTCCTTCTTGTTCCTCCCTTCAGCCCACCCTTGTTTGTTCTTTTGGGCCTGAAAGTTGTCCACGGTCTTCATCAGGAAAAGGATTTGTTTTGTCTCCCTGCTCTGTGAAAAGAGCTCACCAGCACTTAATATGAGGCTCAGAACTGCACCCCTGAGCAGCACAGAATGTGAAAATATGAAAGCTAAAACTAAAGGCATCAGCACCACGGGCCTTCCAAGGCAGCAGGCACACTGAGACCACAACCCCAGCACCAGGCCGGCATTCCCTCTCCTCCCTCCCTGTCCCCCCAGCCAGGAGAAGGCTCAGCTCAGCCCTCTGAAACATTCCTCTCCACCCACGGGAGCTGCTCAGCTTATCCCAGACGTTGTCCCTGTGCTACAGGCAGCAAATTCCTCAGCTGGGAGCAGAGGAGCAGCGCTGGCACCCAGCAGGGCTGGGTGAGGATCCTCCTGCCCCAGCCCGCCTGGAGCTGCCCTGCTGGTGCTGCCATCACCACCCACTGCCCCGGCTCCGCTCTGGGGCCAAACCTCCCTCTGGACAGGAGAAAAAAACAGAAATAAAAACATTATTTCCCCTCACTTTCCCCTTTCCCACCTTTACACAGGCACACAGAAGAGAAGAGCTCAGAAATAATAAACACTCGGTGAAGGTCAAATGCAAGACCCCCCCTGACTTCTGCTTCTTTTAAATCTTTATCCCAATTTCCTTTGTTTCCACTGTTCCCCTTTGCCATCATCTCTGCAGAATCCCTAATCTGAAGATATTGTCTGTCACAGAAATCACCTGTACAGCCCCTGGCACCTCTGATCCAGCCTTTATTTCCTGTGTCAGACAAAAATTAGAAGCGTCAGTGCCTTTTTCCAGAGATCTTTGGAATCTCCTGTTCTTAAAAAAAAAACCTGCAACCTTCCTCACAGGCATCCATACAACTCTCAGGTAAAAGAAATCAGTCTGCCCACACTGTCTAAATTAATGAAAATGTTTCAACACATGCAAAACGTTGCAATATTGCAGCAGAAGGAAAACTCTTCCTTCCCCTCTTTGACCCAGACAGGTCTGGAACTAAAACAGGGATCTGAGCCTGAGTTCCACTTCCTGAGCAGATCCTCCCAGCCAGGCCTAACTGATGTGAATTCGAGTGTCTGGGAGAGAATTTGAGTCCTTTTTCCTTCAAATGGCTTTATCTCTGAACTGAAAAACAGAGAGGAGCAAAGAAATAGAGAGAAGCAAAGAAATAGAAGCTCTTAGGTCTGGCTTACTGCAGAGAGCTGAGCAGCACCAAGCTCAGAGCTCAGCTCTACTCAAATCCCTTCTCCAAATTTATTCCTTCTGCTGGTACACACAGAAGTAAAAGGCAGAAAACTCCAAAATCAATAAAAGGCAGAAGACTTCAATATCTTCTAAGTATGAAGTTGTGTTTTACCCTGCCTGGTGCAAATGTGACCCAGGAGCTCTGATGTGGCACAGAGAGACCAAAATTCAGAGTAAATTCTCTGCCTGTGAAGTTCTCTTTGGTAACCAAAAAATATCACAAAGAATTTTGAAGCTTCCTCAGTTATTCCAGGTTTTTCAATGTTCACAAAAGTGTCGAATATTCAGCCACTGGTGGGGGCTCCACAGAAATGGAGGTGATTTATTTCAATTTAATTCCCAATTATCCTCTGACATCTGTAGGTGCTTGATTTTAGAAACAGAGTTCTTTCAAAAAAGTTCAGAGGAGGAAAAACTAAAGCTGCACGTCGAAAGCAGGACTAAATATTGCAACCACTTTTCATGCATTTTTTAAATGTTAATTTTGTTTGAAGTCCTCATACCATTTCCCCACACCTATGAATAAATAATCCCGTGCCTGGGTGTATTTTATTTGTGTGCACAGGAGAAAATCCAGCAATGAATCCTAATTCTTCCCTTCATCATCCAGCAGGCTGCAAGCACCCAGCAGACAGGAGCAAAAGGATGAGGGGTGGGATAAAGTTTTCTTCTGAGAAAGAAGATTTTGGAAAATCCAGGTGAGGCATCACTGATGGCACCATTTTTAAAGTTTGCTCCCAAGTGGAATTTTTTTCTCTCTTGGGGGAGCTGATTAAACTTGTAAGAAAGTTGCTGAAATTTTCCTTTCAGAGACATTCAGAAGAAGAAGAAAAAGAAGAAGAAGCAAAAAGTTTCTCAAGGCGAGCAAAGTGAACCTGGTAAAAGTCTCTGCAAGAAAAATAGGAACCCTGTGGTCTCAATATTATATAAAAAATGAGGAAAAGGAACAGGGAACACTTTTCCTACTGGTTCTGGAGATGAAAGAGGATTAGAAGCAGTGAGCTATTTAAGCACCATTGAGTGCTGTCTGTAATGGTGCTGCTCCTTTTGCCCAAAGCCAAACACTGAAAATTCATGTCCAGTTTTCGAGGCCTCGAAGGAGAAAAGGCTGAGGAAGAAATTGGTGGACAAAAATAAAATTCCAAGTGCCATTCTGGGCAAGCTGGGCCAGGGAAAGTGTCCCTGCCCCGTGGCAGGATGGGATGAGATGAGCTTTATTCCCTCCCAACCCAAACCAGCCTGGCATTCTCAGATTCCAGGATTCTGTCATCTCCCCTAAATGCCAGGTTTCAGAAATAGAACAAATAAATAATTACCCAGCTTTGTTAGCACATCCTCCACCCCCTGCTCTCCCCAATAATAAAGTGAGTGAGCAATTCCCAGGGAGGAGGCTGTGCTGCAGCCACAGGGGACCCTTCTCCCGGGTTTGATGGGTGCCAAGTGTCACCTCCTGTCCCATCACTTCAGTCCTGGCTCACACAAGCCCAGCACAGGTAAGAACCAGAGTGCATTAAAACAGAGCAGAGGGGGGAAAAAAATAGATTCTGAGTTGTCTGGGGGACAGATTAAATTTAGTCCAAGAGCCAAGCAAGGGAGAAAAACTGTAACAGTTGGGCTGCTGATGTCTCTGCTTAATCTCTCTCGTGCTGACCATTTCTGCCTTATTCTTCCTGGAGGCATTGTTGGGAAAAGAACGAGTGACAATATTTATAAAAGGCTGAGGGGGAGGATGAGGGAAGCACCAAATGTTGATTTACTGGAGGTGGGAGAGGCAGTCCTAACATCAGCACTGATTTCAAACTGAGAGGGAGTAGGTTGAGATCGGATGCTGGCAAGAAATTCCTCCTCTATGAGGGTGGAGAGGCCCTGGGATGGAATTCCCAGAGAAGCTGGGGCTGTCCCCCCATCCCTGGAAGTGTCCAAGGCCAACTTGGAAGGGGGCTTGGAGCAGCCTGGGACAGTGTAAGGTGTCCTTATCATGACAGGGGTGGGACAAAAGGTCCCTTCCCACCCAAACCATCCTGAATTCTAATTTATTAGCCCCTGCCAGTGCTTCACATGTCACAGGATGCAGTCCCAGGTCCCACCACCTCTCAGACTAAGGCACCTATTTAAAAAATGTCCTAAATATGTAGCAGGGACTGGCTTGAAATGTAGAAGTCATCAAGGACATGTCGCTACCGTTTCCAGTCCAGGGAGCCAGGTCATTTTGGGTTCCCATAAATAGAAAGTGGCATGCCAGGAGGAAAAAATAAAAATAAAAAAAATAAAACACTCAGATTCTCGCTGCAAAATTTTTCTCCTCCCGTTCTTGACTTAATGCCAACGTAACCAAAAGATTGACCTACAAGAGCTCAGATTTCCTTCCTGTTTCTTCCCTCCCATGTCCAAGTTTCAAATCTTGGGCTGTGTTATCTGCAAACCCTGCTGGAGCTGCCCAGGATGGAGCTGAACAGGGGTGAGGCAGCAGTGCCAGCCTGAGCCAACCCCATCCCAACACCAGAGAGTTACAGCAACACAGCCACGGCTCCCCATGAGCTTCCCTAAGGAAAAACAAGGTTTGGTGGAGCTGCAGCAGCTTCCAGGCTGTGCCTCTGCTCTCCTGTTCCACCAGGGATGGTCTGGAACCTTTTTCCCTGAGGAAAAACAAGGTTTGGTGGAGCTGCAGCAGCGACCAGGCCGTGTCTATGTTCTCCTGTTCCACCAGGGATGGTCTGGAGCCTTTTTCCCTAAGGAAAAACAAGGTTTGGTGGAGCTGCAGCAGCGACCAGGCTGTGCCTCTGCTCTCCTGCTCCATCAGGGATGGTTTGGAACATTTTTCCCTAAGGAAAAACAAGGTTTGGTGGAGCTGCAGCAGTTTCCAGCCTGTGCCTCTGCTCTCCTGTTGCACCAAGGATGGTTTGGAGCATTTTTCCCTAAGGAAAAACAAGGTTTGGTGGAGCTACAGCAGCTACCAGGCTCTACCTCTGCTCTCCTGTTCCACCAAGGATGGTCAGGAACGTTTTTCCCTAAGGAAAATAAAAAGGTTTGGTGGAGCTGCAGCAGCGACCAGGCTGTGCCTCTGCTCTCCTGCTCCACCAGGGATGGTTTGGAATCTTTTTCCCTAAGGAAAAACCAGCTTTGGTGGAGCTGCAGCAGCGACCAGCCTGTGCCTCTGCTCGCCTGCTCCACCAGGGATGGTCTGGAACCTTTTTCCCTAAGGAAAAAACAGCTTTGGTGGAGCTGCAGCAGTGACCAGGCTGTGCCTCTGCTCTCCTGCTCCACCAGGGATGGTTTGGAACCTTTGGCCAGTTTTAATATTTAAGAAATATTTAAGGAAAGGACAGAAATCTCAGTGTCCTTAAGGAAAAACAGAGATTCCCCAAGCACAGCTCCATCCTGATCCCCAGACACTGGTCTCTGGTTAATTGACAGGTAAGGCTGCATTGCTGAAGGCAAACAAAATAAGATGATACAAACATAATAAGATGATACAAACAAAGTAAACGTGATACCTGATTTAACTTTATGCTTTTTCTTTGGTTATTTTTAGATTTAGGGCACTTTCTTTTTCATCCTTAATTTCCAAGCAAATCTTTTTAGCACGTTTTCCCTTTTTGTTTTTTTCCCAAATTTGTTCTGGGACCGATCAAATATAAGGCACTAAATTGTTTTGCTTGCATTCAACTCTGCAAATCTGAATTCTTTCGATTCTCTTAAAAATTCTCTTCTACATTCCTACCAAGAGCAGGAAGACTGGGGCTATTTTCTTCTTCGTGAGCAACTGGAAGTAAAAATCCAATGGCTTTGAATTTGTTTGGGATTCTAAATCACAACATGATGCACACCACGCTTGTGCCAACAGAGCTCTGTGATAATCTGGGCATCAGATTCAGGTTTGGGGAGCTGAGATCCTTGAATCTCATCTGGAACTGGTGTTTACTCCATTCATTTCAGAGCAACTCACACTTTGATCTTATCCTGGAAAGGACTAAAATGATTCAAGAAGTCCTTGTTTGGTTTCTCTCTGAAAGAGAGATTTAGGTTGGATATTAGGAGGGAATTTAGGTAGGAATTTAGGTTTAGATTTAGATTGGATATTAGGAAGGAATTTCTGGCTGGGAGGGTGGGGAGGCCCAGAGCAGCTGTGGCTGCCCCTGGATCCCTGGAAGTGTCCAAGGGCAGGACTGCTTGGAGCAGCCTGGGACAGTGGAAGGTGTCCCTGGGCATGGCAGAGATGGGACTGGATGAGCTTTGAGGTCCCTTCCAACCCAACCCTTTCCAGGATTCTGTGATTCAGTGATTCTTTGATCCACTGGAGCTCCTCACCACCTCAGACAGAGCATTAACAGGACACCAATCCTCGAGCAAAGACTCCGGGGTGATCCTGCTGTGCTCCCACACATGTCCTGGAAAATCCACCTGGAAATCCACACTGGGGCTCCTGACCCAGGCTGAGCTTCCAAATCGAAATCCCAAATCCTCGCGGTGCTCAGAGAGCTCGTTTACCCCGACACCCCAAAGCCTCCTCCTCATTTAATCCTGGACAAAACAGAATCCTGGAGTTTTTCCCAACCAGAATGATCTCAGTAACGACACCCGGCTCGTTGGCAGGGGCAGAGCCCACCCTGGCAGCTCAGAGCTGTGAGAGTTCTGATTTCTGCTTCCTGACTCCTTCCCACAGCCTGGGGAGAGATTGGATTTTATCATTAACTGCTAGTGGCCAGCCCACACTGCATCTGATCCACCACGTCCTTTATTATTCCTATTAGAGCCAGCACAACAAGCTGAGGTGACAGACAAGGACTGGAAAAAATAGCTAAAAGGTATCAAAAAACCATACATATGCTCCAAGCTGCTGAAAAAACATGTTATGGGCAGGCGGATATTTTTAGGCTGCCATAAACCGACAGGTGCCTACATTATGCTACAAGTCTTTAATCTATAAAATTGGATTTACAGGCAGTGCTTCCAGAAGAATGAACGTGCCTAACAGCCACAAAGACCCACATTCTCTGAGCTTTCCACTGGCACAAATTTAGGGCCTCCCTCAGAACTGTAAACGAGTGTGTGCACGTGCTCTTTCTCACATTTTCTCCAGGTTTTTTATGGCCCTGGAGTAGAGGCAGTCGAGGGGGAGTGTTGGATTTTTTTTTATTATTGTTTAGGTTGAGCTTTCACTCCATCAAAGCTGTAACAGCAGGTAAGATTTTTTTTTTCCCCTTGGAAAGCTGGCCTGGAATCAGGCTCTTTAAATAGCAAACAGTTTGCTATTAACAGAATTTACCACTAATGACTCCTGCCCAGGTTAAAGCCAAGCGTTCCCAGTGGCTGCCCCAGCCAGGGCATCTGTTTCCACTGCAAAAACAAAAACTCACCAGCTGTACCAGAAAGGATTTTTGCTCCAGTCTGCAAAGAGAGCAGCTTATTTCACCACAAATGCTGTCAAGTCTTTGTCTGGCGGGCAGAAATCCGTCCCTGGTCGGATCTCTTCACCACTAACAAAGACACTGGGGAGGTTTGACTTATTACAGATAATGTTTTGACATATTAAATGACTTTTTAAATAATTATTGAGTTCGTACAACCCTGAACACTCGATTATTGCATCTGGATGAGCCTCAAAACCGAGTCTGGAGTGGAACTCAGGGTTTCATATCCAGTTCCCTCTGTATTCCAGACTACCCAGCATATTTTATCCTATGGATTTCTTTTTCCACATGTGCATAAATACCCACATACAACCTCCTCATAAACACACTCTTTCAGCAGAGTGCTGAGCCTGCTTACTGCCTGGTTCTGTGTTTGTAAATATTTCAAAGCCCAAAGAGCAGATTCCTTGTACTGACTGCAAAGCAGGAGTTCCTGCAAGGACCGAACGCCTCTGATAAACCCCAGGAATCCTCACGGGACAAAACACTTTAATCCACGTGGCTGCACCAATCCAGTCCATTGATTTATTTCACACTCCCAAAGAGTTTCTCCCAGCTGAAATTAACTCGTGGCCTTTCAACTCCAAGTGATGCTTCAACATATGGAATGTGCTCCAGGAAAACACCTCCTCTTGTTTCCTTTCC
>VZDJ01000594.1:348205-479616 GCA_008694505.1 Cyanoderma ruficeps | reverse complement strand
GGGCAGCAATTCTGCTTTTGGTAAAACGCACCTCAAAAAAAAAAAAAAAAAAAAACCAAAAAAAACCCCCAAAAAAACCAAAAAAAACCACCCAGGTTTCTTTTAATATCCCCCGTTCAAAATCTAGATCAAGCTCCATTTTCTTGGGATAAAAGAATGTTTCATTAATGGGGATTATGCAAATAAAAATACTCCTAATTCATTTTTCCCATTAATTTGCTCCTCTCTGTACCGGAGCATGTAGGTCTCAGTATCTCCTCCATTATCTCTTCCTGCTTTGCAGAACAAAGCCATGGAAATCCTGAAATCGTGGAGCTGGTTCTCCAATCCCAGCCACGTGAAGAGGCAGCAGCAGAGCCAGCAGGACGGGATCCACCAGGAATAACCTGGGAATGAGGGAGTTTCCCAGCTGGCACTGAGCCAACGCAGCAGCTCTGCAAAGCTTCTGCCTTGGAACCAGGGCAAGGAGAGCTCCAAGATATTCCTGCACTTTCCAGAGGTGGGGACAAACCCTTCTGGCTTCCACAGCTCAGCCTGAAGGAGATCCAAAACCCAACGGAATCATGGAATGGTTTGGCTTGGAAAGGACCTTCAGAGGTCCAACTCCAATCTCCAGCTTGGAGGCATCTCTTCTCCTCACTGGACAAACAGAACAAACCCAGCCTGGGCTCTGTCGGTGCCGCCAAAACCCTCACCAAAAATCAGAATATTTGGAAGTTGGGGTTGTTGGTCCTCAAAAACGAGAACATTTTGTAGGGTAAAAAAGCCTTCTGTAAAAGCATTTTGTAGGGTAAAAAAAGCCTTCCGTAAAAGCATTTTGTAGGGTAAAAAACCCCCCCATCCTATTTCTTGTTGACATTTCAGCAGGATCTTTCCAAACACAAAGATATTGGAGAATCATGGAATGATTGAGATTGGAAAAGGCTTCCAAGACCATCCAGGCCAATCCTCACCTTGTCCCCAGCCCAGAGCACTGAGAGCCACATTCAGGATCCACCAGGAATAACCTGGGGATGAGGGAGTTTCCCAGCTGGCACTGAGCCAACGCAGCAGCTCTGCAAAGCTTCTGCCTTGGAACCAGGGCAAGGAGAGCTCCAAGATATTCCTGCACTTTCCAGAGGTGGGGACAAACCCTTCTGGCTTCCACAGCTCAGCCTGAAGGAGATCCAAAACCCAACGGAATCATGGAATGGTTTGGCTTGGAAACGACCTTCAGATGTCCAACTCCAATCTCCAGCTTGGAGGCATCTCTTCTCCTCACTGGACAAACAGAACAAATCCAGCCTGGGCTCTGTCGGTGCCGCCAAAACCCTCACCAAAAATCAGAATATTTGGAAGTTGGGGTTGTTGCTCCTCAAAAAGGAGAACATTTTGTAGGGTAGAAGAAGCCTTCTGTAAAAGCATTTTTTAGGGTAAAAAAGCCTTCTGTTCTGCTACAATTAATACAAGATTTTTTTTTCCACTGTGGGAGCAGTTAGATCTTTGTATCTGGTACAACCCAAGAGCAGCTGCCCTCAGCTGTTCAAACCCCAGCTCCTCGTTGCAAGCTTTCCAGTTGCTCCATATCCAGCATTTTCCTCCCTTGGCTGCCATCTGAAATTCGCCCCTGGTTTACAAGGCTCCAGTAGGCATTTTTAGATGTATTCCTTAAATGTTATTTACAGAGGTTACTGCCTCGGAATATCTAAAAGCAACTGCAGCTGTATCTCCCTAAAAAAAGAAAACGAGTTCCATTTATATTGTGTTCACGACACCAGAACCAAAAGCATCCATGGATTCCAAATTATGGAAGGATGTGGCTATTTTTTGCTCCCCACGATAATTGTGAGGAAAATAACCACCACACACACCCCCCCACCAAAAAAAAGAAAAAAAAAAAAGTAGTGACATATTTCATAACAAGCAGGAGGGTTTTAAACCCCCCCATCCTATTTCTTGTTGACATTTCAGCAGGATTTTTTCAAACACAAAGATATTGGAGAATCATGGAATGATTGAGGTTGGAAAAGGCTTCCAAGACCATCCAGGCCAATCCCCACCTTGTCCCCAGCCCAGAGCACTGAGATCCACATTCAGGAATTCCTGGGACAGCTCCAGGGATCCCTCACAGAGTTTTTACATCCACTCCCTGTGCCTTTGCGTTTATAAATTCTATTGTTTCGTAAAATTATTCTCCAAGATTGAAACTCCAATTTAAATCTCAACCTGTTGGGCTCGCAGTTTCCCTCTAATTCAGGGTAAAGGCAAAATAATTCTAATTCTACAGCCACCACTTGGGATTTAGATCAACATTTATCTCTTCTGTCCTCGATGGAACCTCATCTGTTTCAAACCAAGTTGGTCCAAAATATTGGATTTTTCTCTTTTTCTCTAAATTCCACAATGATCTGGCGATTTTACACTTTGGATTCTAAGGCTGACTTCAGCAATATTTAATTCGTTTTATTCATTTTTGCCATGATTATATTTCCAAAAAAAAAGACCATTTTTAGACAGAAAATCAATTTTTCCCCAAGATCTTGTGTGATTTCCACACCCAGGGATTTTTTCTCATGCCAGTAAATGTCCATTCAACTGTTGAAATACAATTTTATAATTTAATTTATTTTATAATTTCTGTAAGTTTATCATTTTAAACCCAGTACCATACCCAGCTCCCACGGTGGTAACAACCACAGTGTTCGGTCCAGGAAAGCAGGAAAAATGGGAAATTTCCCAAGTGAAAATAAGGGAAAGTTCCTGGGAGAGGAGTGGAACAAAAACATTTCCAGTGAAGGACGGAAAGGCTCTGGAAGCACCCAGGAAAGGCCCACAGAGACACAGAGGAAAGGAATGGGAGTATTAAAACTCTGCTGGGATGAGGGAGAGAATTCCAGGATGTTTGGGATGGAACCAAGGGCAGAGCCTGGCCTCGACATGGGATGTGGCTTTGGGACGTCTGGTGGATGCTCCTGTTACCCATCCTGGAGGAAACCTGTGGGATGCACTGACCTCCTCATTAATGCTGAATGAATTAACTCTAATTGGAGCTAATTCTGAGGCAAGGCAGGAGCTGAAGTCTGATCTCACTGGGAATTTTACTGCGGATGGGGATGGGAAATAAGGAAAGGAGTGGAGGAACAGGAGGGTTGGGGATTAACAAACTACCCCACATCGCACCTACAGCACACAGGAGGTCTCGGCATCTCCTCAGCCTCAGGATCAGGGACAATCCAGGTTGGGAGGAGAATTCCAGCCCAATCTCCCTCTCCAAAACTCACCCCAACTTCCTCAGAGCTAAAACCAGCCAGGCCCTGCAAACCTCCAAGGCACCGCCCAACCTTTCTGAGCAACCCTCCGCCAGCTTCGGCCGCCCGGCGAGGCAAAAAGCGATATTTTTTTAAATGCCCACCACCCCATTAGCCAAGTTTAACTCATCTTTGGGTAAACAAACAGCGCCAGGCAGATCATTTGCTGTTCGGAGCAGTTAATAGACAGATCCCCGAACGCACGGGAACGCCACCTACGGATCCGCGCGACATATGGAACGTGTTGGGAGAGGAGATCTGCATCTCTATCCTCCACAACAACAGTCAATAACCGCTATAAATACCGGCCCTGGCACAGATCTGGGCTTTGCTTTTTGTCATCGGGGAGGTGGGAGAGCCTAAACAAAGCGTGGCTGCACCGGGGAAGTCGCTGCCGGCGGGAACGTGCCGGGATTTCGGGTTTTTATGCAGATTTGTTCACACAGCCCCCGAGCCTGCACAGATTTCTGACTGCTGCCCCTGAGCCCAGCACGGATAATCTCTATTTTAGTGCTGCAAACCAGGCTGGGAGGGTTTTTTCTTGCTGACTGTGCTGAAAATCCAGCTCCAGGCTGCTCCCAAAAACACCTTTTAATTGCCATAAAGTCCCCTCACTCGTCCATAAAGACAAAACCAACAAACTCGGTGTTGTGTGAGAAGCAAAAGGCACAGAGTTTTAAATGGGGCGTCCATGGATTCCAAATTATGGAAGGATGTGCCTATTTTAGCTCCCACTATAATTGTGAGGAAAATACCCCCCTCAAAAAAAGAAAAAAAAGTAGTGACATATTTCATAACAAGCAGTAAGGTTTTCTTGTTGATATATCAGCAGGATTTTTCAAAACTCAAGGATATTGGAGAATGATGGAATGATTGAGGTTGGAAAAGACCTCCAAGATCATCCAGTCCAAGCTGTGGCCAATCTCCACCTTGTCCTGAGCCCAGCTTGGATAATCTCTATTTTAGTGCTGCAAACCAGGCTTGGAGGGTTTTTGTTTTTTTCTTGCTGACTGTGCTGAAAATCCAGCTCCAGGCTGCTTCCAAAAATACCTTTTATGCCATAAAATCCCCTCACTCGTCCATAAAGACAACAACCAACAAACTCGGTGTTGTGTGAGAAGCAAAAGGCACAGATTTTTAAATGGGGCGTCCATGGATTCCAGATTATGGAAGGATGTGCCTATTTTAGCTCCCACTATAATTGTGAGGAAAATACCCACCCCCAAAAAAAGAAAAAAAAAGTAGTGACAGTAAGGTTTTAAAACACCCTTCCTATTTCTTGTTGATATTTCAGCAGGATTTTTCAAAACACAAGGATATTGGAGAATGGTGGAATGATTGATGTTGGAAAAGAGCTCCAAGATCATCCAGTTCAAGCTGTGGCCAATCCCCACCTTGTCCTGAACCCAGCTCAGATAATCTCTATTTTAGTGCTGCAAACCAGGCTGGGAGGCTTTTTTCTTGCTGACTGTGCTGAAAATCCAGCTCCAGGCTGCTCCCAAAAACACCTTTTAATTGCTGTAAAGTCCCCTCACTCTTCCCTAAAGACAACAACCTTGTGAGAAGCAAAAGGCACAGATTTCTCCACTGGACATTGAAATAGTAGAATAACGATGGCAATAAACTGTCAGGAACTACAAAAAAGATAAATATAGAGGGTTTTATTTTCTTTTTGCAGCTCCAGCTCCCATCCCAAGCAGGTGGCAGCTGCTACTCACAGCTCCTTGCACTCATGAGTAGCTACTCAAGGGTCCAGCTCACCACAGAATTCCCTTTGCTCTGGCCTTCAATGTTCTTTTTGCACCTGCACTCACCTCACTGCACACCTAACCACCTCATTCCTCCTTCTGACATTTCTATTTCAATATGTTTTCTCCCACAGCTCCACAGAGCAGGACCCGCTCCCTGTTTATTTAGGAGTGTTTTCAAAAACTATTTTGGCTACAAACAGTGAGAAAAAAGGGGGAAATCAGGAAGGTTTGGCGGGAACGTTTTCATCAAAGCTTCTGCAGCCATCACATCGCACGACGCACAGCTCTTACACCAGCCCGAAAGTCCTACGGGGTATTTTCCTCCATTAATCCAATTAGTATTAATTGGAGCCACAGGCAGGTTTTGAAAGAGAAACACACGCTAAGAAGTGACTTATCAGAGCGGGATTAGTTACCTACATCAACTACCAAAAGGTGACAAGCACGAGGCAGAATTCCACGCCGAGATTATTCCCTGCTCGACTCCCTGTGCTCGGGGATGAGAGCCATCACAAGTTGCTCTTGCCCTTGAAATGATCTCTTTATAGAAAAAAAAAAAAATAAAAACCAACTTTCTTCAGTCATCATCAGATTTTCTTGTCATTTCTCTAATCAGCACATGCTGCTGGAAAACTAATTTGGGGGAAAATACATATATATATATATCCACAGACATTAAAATCCACCTGCTGACTATATATAGATATACTTAACATTTCAAAGTAAATGATACAGCCACACAGAAGAATCTCTTCATGGCTTTCAGACCCTTTTTTTGCTAATAAATCGCTAATTCTGAAACTTTATTCATGAAAAACAGAAGGGGAGAGAAAATGAGTCTGGTTTATTTTGGGAAACGTAAAGGGAAGGATGTAACAATGGCTCTGGGATGTCTCCCTGTCTTTCCAGAAGGATTTATTTCAGGATTTGTTGGGAAACATATCAGTACAGCTTGAAACTGGGCTTTGTGGCAGTGTCTGCTGTCAATTAATATTAATTTTGGATTTTTTTAAGTTGATTGGTTTTAGAAAACTCTTCATCGTCCAAAACATCAGCTGCATTTTTTTTTTTTAAACACTGAGAGGACAAAACAAGATGAAAAAAAAAAATTAAAATACCTACATTGAAGTCCCTTCTTAAAAAAGAGATTCAGAAATTAGTCCAGAGACCTTAAGCGAAGTTAAAATTTAAAGGAAGTAACAGAAACGGGGAGTGGGAAATAACATCAATTAATTGTAATTGTATTTTATACATATATATATGTATAAATATTTTATAAGTATATATATGTATAAATATCTCCATGATAAAGATGGAGAACAGAAAATTTTTCACCGACCAGAAAACAAGAACAGAAAATCTGGGGGGGAAAAAACTGGAATAGTCAATTCCAGCTACGACTTATTGATTGGGAATTCCTGAGCAGCAGAAAGGTAAAGATGGCAAATACTGATTTTTAAGGAATTTCTTGCTCAACCTTCCCAGAGAAAAGCCAAAAAGGCCCTAAATGTGAGTGCTAAATGCAGTGTCACCCTGAGATTGTCAGGGGCTGCAATAAATAGATTTTCACGCCTGTTTTGAACCCCACATCCAAAGGTTCTGTGGCAATAACAAAACCCTACAAAATTCCCCTTCCTTCCAAGTGATGCCACAAAAAAAAGGGAGACAAAGAATTCTGGGAAGAAGCATTACAGCATTTTTATTTCTCGTGAGGAAGAGGAAAAGTGACTCCAAACTCATTTTAACAGAATTTTTCAAGGCACGGGACTCTTCCCAAAACTTTTTGTCCGGGTGGAATCACTAATTCCTCCTAGCAAAGAATAACCTGACCAGAAATCCTTTCTCAAGGGATGTTTAAAGGGGGTTAGATCAGAGACAGACATTTATTTTTTAAAAAAACCTAAAACATGCTCCTAAACACAGGGAGTGTTTCAGATCCAGATTTCACAGCAGAGTTAAACTGAAAATTCTGGAAGTTTATAATGGAAATGCTGACAGACCCTAAAATACAGCGACACCAGTGTGTGTCACTATAATAAAGTGGCATTTAGGACTTTTTTTTTTTTTCCCCTGCTAGACTTTGATTCCTGCAAAGGTCACATTTGAATAAAACTATCAGTAAACCTCATTAAAAGTATCAGCTCTGCCAGAAAGGCCCCTTTTTTTAATTTTTTTTTTTTTTTGGCCTAACTTGCATCGTTTTAAAGAACAAATTATTGTTTTTTCTTCAATTTTTTTTTTCTCCTGCATCACTCTGGATGGAGATGCATAAAGGCCAGAGGAGGATGCAGGATTTCCCTGGAGCTGAATTCCCAGAGGATGGGGGTGGGACACAGAGCCAGGCAAACCCTCTTGGCTCTCTCCCAAGCCTCTTTTCTCCCTGATTATATCCCCATGGGGTGCTTAGGGAGCTTAAACACTACATGGGATTTTCCAGCAAAAGAAAGGAGTTCCAAAGAGGTCCCACAACCAAAATTCACCATCAGCTTTGCACTAAAAGGGAGCAGATTTTAGGGCACACCTCCCTCTCCTTGCTTTGCTGCCTTTCCACCAGAATCTGGTCATTTATCACAGAAAAAAAATTAAGAGGTTTTTTTTTTAACCATTGGGAGGACTGGGAGTTCTGCCTAAAAATTCAGTTCGATGAGCGCTCTCGGCTGGAAAATTCAGCAGAATTTAGAATTTAAGGTTTGGAATTGAAATTTCAAATTCAGAATTTAGAATAGAAAATTTGGAATCCAGAATTCCAAATCCAGCAGGATTCCTTTTCCCAGCAGGCTTTCAATACTTCAGAGATTTAACACAGAGAGATTTAAACGTGGTGACTGCTGAATGTTTTAGGATGCCTCACTCCAGGGATAAATCCACAGTCCCCAGCTCCCTCCCCATCTAAAAACGGAGACAAATATCAGGGAATGATTCCCAGGAGCTGGTGGGCTGGATGGAATATCCCAGGGCTTCAGAGGAGTTAAAAACCAGACCAAACANCAAATTTGCTGTGTACAACATTCTTAGAAAGCGGAGGAGAGTTTTTTTTTTTAATTTTGTATAAATCACCTGAATCTAAAAGCAAGTGTCTGTCCTTACAGCCTCATCCCAGTGCAGAGTTATCTGCAATTCCCATCCCTGGAAGTGTCCAAGGCCAGCTTGGATGGGGCTTGGAACATCCTGGAATAAGGAATGGTGCCCCTGCCCACGGCAGGAGGTGGAGCTGGATGATCTTTAAGGTGCCTTCCAACCCAAACCATTCCAGGATTCCGGGATTCCCTTTTCCCACGGTTCTATCCCTCCTGGAAGGGTGACAAAACATCATTTTAGACTTTTGCACACGGAAGCTCAGGCTGAGCCCCACTCCCCGTGCAAATCCTTGGCTGGGTGAGGTGTGATGGGCTCAGAAAAGCCTCCCAAGAGGAGGAATCAGAAATCACAAGTCTCCAAGACAAACCCAAAGTCATGGGACGATCCATTTGGTTAATTAAGGAACACATGGAAGCTCTGCCTCCCACATTAGTGGCTGCTGCTACTTTTGCAGATTTCGCACAGTCCTTTCATCCTTTTTCTGCTGTCCCCAGGCAGGGGTTGCTCTGTGCTGGACCCACACAGCAGAGCTGGGCTCTCACCCACTTCCTCTGCCACAGGGAGCTGCTTTTTCCACGCTCCCCAAGGGAATCCTGCTGACCAAATCAAAGGGAAAACTTCCTCCCTCCTCATCCCTCTGCCAACTCCCACACAGAGATGAGAGGTGGAGCTCAGACCAGCGGCTCTTGGTGGTACCAGAACAGCCCCAGACAGCCCAGGGGTCAAAGGCAGGAGACTCCTGTGGGAAATCAGGATCTCAATGGGCGAGACTCAGACTCGGCTAAAAGGAGGGTCAGAAATCACCAACAAGCCCCACATGGAAAATTCTCCTCCAGCTGTGAAAAGAGATGGATGCTCCATCCCTGGAAGTGCCCAAGGCCAGGCTGGACAGGGCTTGGAGCAGCCTGGGACAGTGGGAGGTGTCCCTGCCCATGGAATGGGATGGGCCTTAAGGTCCCTTCCAACCCAAACCAGGCTGGGATTTGGGGATTTTATCTCATTCCCTTCAGTAGCTACAGTCAACTTAGTATTGGTGGGGTTTTTTAACCCCCCACGTCTATGTTTAAGTTCAGCATTATTTCTAAATCTCATCTGCAGGATCTGTAAGTCATTTCAAGATAAAGATAATTAACAGTGCTCCCAGAATATGCATCCCTTGCTTCACATAAACTTTCTCCACATATTTATTCCCTTAATATTTCTCTTAAAGGTTCTCTTTCACAGGTAGGTTCCATCTGCCTTAGGCTATTTTTAATTTAATATTTTTAATTAATAAACACTTGTCCACAACCCGAGCGCCCTCATATTGTTATTTCTTGCTTTTCTTTCAATCTGTACCATTTCCTGCTCACTTTCTGCCTCTCCTGCGCTAATTACTGAGAGCTGCTAATCAACTCTGGGATTGGTTCTGGTCAAGACAGAGGGAGCAGAGTCAGCATTCCAGACCTGGAGCCATCAATAAGTCTGGGAGAGGAGGCAGCTCATGCCAGCTCAGGGCTTTCAGATAAGACGTGTGCACTGGGATGTGGGGAGAGGGAGAAATCCCACAGCGACACATCCCAGAAAGAAATCGGGACGGCGCTCTGTGGGGTGCCACACGTGCCATGCCAGGAGAGATTGTTCCTCACAGGGAGGGGGACACTGAGAGAAGCAGGGAATTCTGCAATGGTTTGGCTTGGAAAGTGCCTCGAAGATTTTACTGTCCCACCCTCTCCCATGGGCAGGGACACCTTCCTATCCCAGGTTGTTCCATCCAGCCTGGCCTTGGGCACTTCCAGAGATCCAGGGGCAGCCACAGCTTCTCTGGGAGTTCCATTCCAGGGCTCCCCACATTCCCAGCCAGGAATCCCTTCCCAATATCCCATCCAAACCTCGTGTCTTTCAGTTTGCCTCCCTTCCCCATGTCCTGTCCCTCCATATTGCACATTCGCTTCGGATTTCCCTGAGGTTTCTTTTTTCCAACTGCAGATGATCGCTGACATTCCATAACCCCTCCCACTCTCCCAAAGTGAAACTCAGCTATTCCATTAAAAGTGCACATCCTTGTAAATGTTTCCGGCTTGCTGCTGCAAGGGAGCTTTTAATAAATCCACTCCCAATAGCTGTGAATGCTAATAGAAATAATCAATTCAGCACTTAACACTTCAATCACAAGACATATTTTTAGCCTATTACTGATAGCCATGTTATAAAAACAGAAGTCTGCTCTGTTCCGTGCTGTTCTGGGGGAAACAGCGCCAGAAACAAGCAAAGAATTTGAGGTTTTTCCCCCTTATTTATTTGCTGTATCTCAGACTAAAATAACAACACAGAAGCCCCACTTTGGCTCCACTGTTGTCTTGGTGAGTGTTTAAAACATCAGGCTGGCAACAAGGTAAATATTTAGTGATGACTTGGATTCTCTTCAGCAGTGATATCCTCTGAATTTAATTTTTTTGGGTGATATTTGAAACCGTTTCAAATCCAGATTGAAGCTTTATTCCATCATGTCTCACCAATTTTTTTTGTTTTGTTTTTTTTTGTTTTCCTTCTTGGAAACTGATACGAAAAACCTTTGTTTTCTGGAAGTTTCTTCACTTACTTTTTCCCCACACGTAAATACATACGCGAACATGTCATTTTAATTAGGAGACGTTAATATTCAGGGCAGCTCGATTGCCTTGTGCGAGGAAATAAGTCTGGCAGCAACCATTGATTCTCTCTGCAGCCCCATCTACATCTTGATTCCAACCATGAATTAATTACAAACACGGGACCTGTTGCGCTGGAGTCAGGGAGATCTGGCCAACCCACAGTTTGCCCAAGCAGAGTTCAAGGCAATGGGAGGTGTTCAGGTTTCATGTAAGGATTTCAAATATATTTGGCAGATATCCTGGCAGGGCCTGGAATGAACTCCCACTGATTTGAGATGTCTTGGTGCCAAACTAATGGTCCGTGCACAGGTCCAGCTGGACAAGGCACACCCAGCCCTCAGAGCAGAATGGAAACTCAGAAGTTCAAGGAGGAAAACTTCCTCAGGAAGGAGCAAATTCTGCAGTCAGAACTACAATTCCAGTAAAGCCCAGTTGTCCAAGCAAGAAAAGCCTCTGGATGAAAGGCAATTCACACTTTTGGTCTGAAATTTGTCACGAGAAAAAAGGAAACGATCACATTTGTTCAAATTTGGCTTTTCAGCACCCGAAGGGGTCTTAAAAAGAGATGGAGAAGGATTTTTTACATGGGCAGATAGTGACAGGAAAAGGGGGAATGGGTTCAAACTGAGAGGAAGTTCAGCTTGGATATTGGGAAGGAATTTTTGGCTGTGAGGGTGGTGAGGGGCTGGAATGGATTTCCCAGAGAAGCTGTGGCTGCCCCTGGATCCCTGGAAGTGTCCCAGGTCAGGCTGGAGCAGCCTGGGATAGTGGAAGGTGTGGAAGGGGTGGAATGGGATGAGCTTTAAGGTCCCTGCAAACCCAAATTTGTCTGTGGCTCCATGAGTGGATCAGTAGTTTCATGGCATTATTTTTATCATTTTCCCTTTGCACAACAAACCCAGCCCCTCCTAAAGCAGGGACACACTCCACGTGCACTGGAGGCCAAAATCCAGAGCCTTTGGAGAAAGAAACAAGATCAATTATTCCAGGGATGCTGCCTTCCTCATCTCTGACCCATTTTTATTGATTAACTGCAAGAGAACAGCAACAAGCAATTGATACCGAGATTTTTAACCACCAATAAATAAAACCGTAGGGAGAAATAAATTTAAATAACCTCCAACTAGAAAAGCCCCTCCCTTTTTTGTTTTCCTTTTCTTTTCTTTCCTCTTAAATTTGTGCTGAAACAATGCCTGAAATAACTCTTAGTGCACCAGAAGGCTGAATTACACCCAAGGCATAAATGCATTCCCACTCTCCCCGTGCCTGGTGGCGTCAGGAGTCTGACTCAGAGCCCTTAAGTGCAGGGAGGTCAATGCCAGCGCTCACCAGAACGTTCAGCCACTCTCCCAGACATTTTAATGTATCTATTAAATTTCTGCTTTATTAACCTTAGCTAAAAACCTACAGTAATAACCCCGCATCAATTAAAGCGGTTCCACAATTCCTAGACAAAGTTAAGAAGGAGGAAAGAAGGGGAAAAAAAAAAAAACCCAAGGAAAAAAAAAGGGATGCATTTGCTTATTTTCCACTCTGTGCAAGGAATGAGTCTGACTGAGGAGACTGGGATTGACACCTCTTCCATGGGATTTCCAAGCTTTAGGAATGCAGGGATTCAGGCTGCAGGGTGGTATTTGCCCTGCAAGCACCACATGAGGGAACAGGCCCTCAGATAAAATCCTTTATTTCTGTCACAGCCAGCCACACTCTGGAGTGTGGCAATAAACCCCAGGGGCCCACACGGAAATGTTCTTGAGCAATCCATGGAGTGAGAGACATTTCCTGCGGGTTAAGCCCTGGAAAACTCTCCGTGGCCTGTGGTTTGGCCCATCCTGGCTCCCTTTGGGCTCGCAGGAGGGGTTGCACTGTTGCCTTTTTCCCAACCTGGAAACGAAAGTGGAGATAATTTTAGTAAGGAGGTAATAGGAAAGGGGATTTTTGTTTGGAAGCCTTCAGGAGCTTTGGTGGACATCTTTCCATAACTGGCCCTGAAGGCTGTGACAGCCTGGGCCCAGACAGGAAGGCCAGGTGTCACCAAGGAAGGCCGGGTGTCACCACAGGATTTTGGGCGCCAAAAGTCCCTTGGGCAGGAAAATAAATGAGAGATGGGCACGATCTGGTGACCCAAAAAGAATCACTTCAATAAGAAACAAAACAACCAACAGCAAATCCGGCTCAGAATGGGGGGCACCAGAAAGGGCCAGAGCCAGGGGGGTACAGTAACTTATACAGGGCAGCATGAGGGCAGAGTCTGAGGGCAGGGAACATCAGGAGAGAGGATTAGGAATATGCAAATTATTGCAGCAAACAGTAACCAATGGTAACAAGGGGAACAGAGAACTTTCTAGTCTAATCTGCATAGGGGAGCTCCCATGAGGCCTTGAGGGTGAGATTTCTCTCACCCTGACCAAGGGGATTTTTGCCTCAGCTCGAGGCTTTCTTCAACCTCAACAAAAGCCTTCAAATAAAGATCCCCTTTTCTAATACCTCCTCATTAAAATTATCTCCAGTTTCATTTGCAGGTTGGGAAAAAGGCAACAGCACGAGGCAGGTATTGATCACTGGGCACTGGATCTGGGTATTGATCAGCAGCTCTGATCTGGGTATTGGATTTCATTGGAGTTTTGCCCTTCCCTGTCCCCACACAACAAGGAGCTCCAGCCTAACCCTAAGTAGACTAAAAGTAGTAAAAAACAAAGTAGATTTTTATCCACTCAAGTCATTCCCAGATCCTAATTCCACACTTTTGCTGCTGGTTGGAGTTAAAGGCCCAGCCCAGGGCAGAAAGCTTTGCCCCATGGCATTCCAGTTTTTCCCAGATAAACAGAGCTGCTGGAGGCTCTCAGCCTGCTCAACCCCATTTACCTGCACTAAGAAAAACCTTTCACAGAGGGCTAAAAGTCAGGAAAATTAACAATTTCTTCTTGTCTTGGGCTGACCAAAATACCATCCCAAATTAAAAAATACCAGGAAGGGGAATTGAGGAGGATCAAACTCCCATTCGACAAAAGTCTGGGGATGTTTCTTCTCCTCTTCACCTTTTCCCATGGAAATATCACCTTTTGCAGTTGCTAAAGTAGAATTTGGACCTGAAAACTGTTTTTCGAAGGATTATAAAGAATTTATCCTGTCAAATTATTATAATTATCCTTTAAGCATGAGATTTACTCCACAGAACACTGAAAAAAAATTACTCTGCTCCTGAATATTTTCTTCCGGAGTCACAGAACCAGAGAATTTCTTGAGTAATTTGGGTTGGAAGGGATCTTAAAGCTCAGCTCATTCCAACCCCTGCCATGGAGCATATGAAGGGAAAAAGGGATTAAAGGACAAGGATTTGATATTGAAGACAATATTCTATCCATAAACCTGCAGAGAGGCCCTGAGATGTTGAAATGCTGCCCTTTCCAATATAATTGCAGTTTAATATCTGGGCCATCTGGAATTATTTATTTGGGCATCATATTTGTTGCTGTTGCTATTTAAAGAACCTCGCTGTAAATTCAGGAAATGCTGTACATATGCAAAGGTCCCCTAAAAATAAAAGGAAATCACTTTTGTAAGCTCCTGGGAAGCTTTCCTGCTGATTTCCCAGTCCCAGAGCACTGGATTTCTGCTTCGCCCAATTCCTTCGCCAGCAGTCAATATTCCACTCTCTGTAACTTGTCCAATAATTCCAGCGTGGTTTCATAAGTGATTTCCAAACTGCGAGAGGCAGTGCAAGGAAGATTTGGGTTTACTCAGAATTATTGCATAACCAAGTCTGAAAACTCAAGAGCTTTTCATTAATTTCATGTAAAGAAGCTACTTCCAAGAATAAACATGGAAAGTCAGAAATGTGGTATGTGATGGTAACCCTGGGGACCTCTTTCAGCTCTGGAAGGGACTTTATGGATCATTTAAATGCATCTGTTTGCTGGGCAAATACTCAAAGAAAGAGTAAAAAAAGATTAAAAATAGAAAATTCCCCAAGTAAATGCAAAAATAAATTATGCCTTGTAAGACACAAACACTTAGCTAAAACATTTCTTAATACTCCTCTGGTCAAAACTACTTCTCCCTCTCACACACTGAATTTAACCATGAGTTAAAAATGAGATATGGAGATTCTCAAGTTACAATTTTAATTTTTTTCTTAAAATCATTGGGACAAACGACTCTGATTTAAGAGACAACAGAGTTCTTATGTTCCACTTCACGGTCAGCAGGAACTCTGTGCAAGAGAAAACGATTCCTGACCTTACAGAGATGCATTAAAACCAGAATCTCCTCCAGATAATGCTCGGCCGAAGACCAAGCCTTAATTTAGGCAGCTATTAAAAATTAAATCAAATAAAAAAATCCTAGTGCTATCACCACATACCTGAGCCAAAAGTACAGATGACAAAAAAATCCCACCACTCCTTTTTTTTTTTTTTAAATTAACAAGTGAATCAGAAACAGTCAGACTCAGCACTCTAATTTCCTCATTTCCTATAATTAACTGAGCTTTCAACACCTCTTCTAATTTACTGATGATTATCTTTTTATTCACCAATCTAGATTAGAACATAACTGACATTCTTTGCTACCCACTGGCTCAGTTGTTCTCATCTTTCTGCCTGGAAAGATAACAAGGGGTTGTTCCTTGGTGGATTTATTTTCTTTCCCTTCTCCCGTTCCAGATGTCCACACACGTCCTGGAAAGCAGAGATCCTTCAAAACCCCCAAAGTTGCTTTTCTCTGATCACTACACATTATTTTTTTTTTTCCAAGAATCAGCTCTTTCCTCATCTTCATCTAAATCAGATTTAATTTTGCAGAGGGGTTTGATCAACCTGTTGCTCCTCTCTCCTGCACTAACGGAGCAAATTTTTCATGCTTTGACACAGCGATTTATGTATCTGCTAAAAAAAAAATGAATCGTGGCACCAGGACTGGAGTTATCCAGGCAATTCCCACAGCTCTCACTGATGAGAAGAATGGGAAAGAGAATAACAACGTAAAAAACTCATATTAAAGATAGAAATCAAAATATTTCTTAGAATTAGTGAGATGTTCTGCTTTGTTTTTCGAGCGTAACAGATATTATCTGATTATTTTTTTTCTCCCCTCTGTTTCAAAAACCCCACAGGACTATCTTTATCTGCATTTTTCCAGTGACAGTATCCAGGTGCCTGTTCCCAGACTGGGAATGTTTTTCCTGCCTGCCCAGGCAGCATTTCTGAAGTGCAGCATCAGCTCCTCCAATTGCTGGTAATCTCCCAGGATAATCAATTGCAAACCAAACCAAGAAAATCTCGTCTCGCAAGATCCTGGCCCAGCCCACTCCAAAATGAGCATTCCCACCTCTGCTTTTCCAGCTTCCCTCTGCTATTTTTAGGCTGCTGTTCCTCCAGGATGACTTGCAAGCATTGTTCCCCCAAATATTTTTTTTTTTAGGCAACAGAAACCACCTCAGAATATTGCATGAGATCCCCAGGTCTGTGTAATACAGGATAGAATTCTGAGGGATTACAAGCAGCTTCGATCAGGAATTTCTGGGAGTAAAAGCAGGTAATTTTCCAAGTTTTAGGAACAATCTTCCAAGCAACCATCAAGCACTTCCAGTCAAATGTGCAGAGTGGAAGGGTGAGCACGTGTGACATTCCCAGGGAACAGATATCCAGTTTTTTGACAAAGATCAGGTTTCTCCTTTCCACGCCCACAGCAGGCACCGTGTGGACTCTGCAGTGGAGCCTCCCCAGCTCCTTGTTTCACCCAGGGAACATCTCAACGTGATCTCAGTCCCATCTCCAGGCCCATCTGCAGGCACTCACCTGACTCCTCATGAATCATTTCCCGGCGTTTCTCACCTGATTTAACCTATTCTGTCCTCCAGGCTGTGATTGTTATTTCCACACACTTTCCCTGAACAATTCTTGTGCTTTGTAGGAATTGTGACAGTCAGGGGAAGTGATCTGCAGACCCCTCTGTCCCCTCTCCACAGTGCTGATGTGTCCACACACAAGAATATTAATGTATTAATGTGTATTACTGATTTATTTCCCAGCTCTCCAATCCCAGATTTTAACCTCTCTGCCCCAAATCTCCTTGGGAACAGAGAGGAACAAACTTCAGGTGCTTTATGTGAGGGATGGACACTCCACGGGCTCTGCACTCCCTGCCACAGCCCATAGCAACACCTTTGATGGATGGCATCGTTAATATTAATCACTATTAAAGCTCCCACACGCAGACTGTGCCTATGTTGAGAAGCTCTTTCTGTATAAAATCCCTGCAGTTGTGGTTCCCTGGGGCTTTGTCCACCTCCCTCCTCACGGCCATCCTCACCCATCCCCTCCACTGCCAGGTCCTGGCCACACATTCCTCCTAAATGGGACTAAAATTATTCTGAGAGGTGCTCAGCATCTCCCTCTGTCCCCCAATCTGCCTCTTGCTGTCTCCAAGACTGATTTCCACCCCAGCACAGCCCATAAGCCAGACTCTGTCTGCCTTTCCCATCGTTCAAATACAGATTTTATATTTCCTCTGCTGCTGTTGCTCGCACGTGGAAACTATTTCCTGCACAAGGCACCCAGTTGCCCTCTTTCAAATCCTACTTGGAGATTTTCCTTTGGGGGTTACCTGTTCCAAAAACGATGTTTTGCTTAAGCCCCTGCCTGCCAAGTGGATCCATTTCACCCCAGTGCTGCCAGGGGCTTCCTTTCTTAGTGGCTTCATATTTAAATCATCTTTTAAAACTCAATTGCCATATCCAGGGGACACTTTTAATTCAAAATCTGAACAAAACATTGCAGAGCAGCCCATGTTCTGTAACTTCACTCCCCAGGCACCGCAGTTACAGAAACAGTGAACAATAAAAAAATGTGTTCAGGGATGGGGGTGGGGGGGTTGTTGACAGTTTTCTAAGCAGAAATTCAAATTTAACAAGAAGTTAAAACGATTTTCAGTACCAGAAACAGATTAAAACTATGTAATTTGTCAGAGAATTCAATTTATACTTCTTGATAGTCGTAGAATCCCAGGATGGTTTGGGTTGGAAGGGAGCTCAAAGCCCAACCAGTGCCACCCCCTGCCATGCCCAGGGACACCATCCACTGTCCCAGGCTGCTCCAGCCTGGCCTGGGACACTGCCAGGGATCCAGGGGCAGCCACAGCAAAGCTGGGAATTCCAGCCCAGCCAGGAATTCCCAATTCCCAATCTCCCACCCAGCCCTGCCCTCTGGCAGTGGGAAGCCATTCCCTGTGTCCTGTCCCTCCCTGCCTTGTCCCCAGTCCCTCTCCAGCTCTCCTGGAGCCCCTTCAGGCCCTGCCAGGGGCTCTGAGCTCTCCCTGGAGCCTTCCCTTCTCCAGGGGAACATTCCCAGCTCTCCCTGGAGCCTTCCCTTCTCCAGGGGAACATTCCCAGCTCTCCCAGCCTGGCTCCAGAGGGGCTCCAGCCCTGGAGCAGCTCTGTGGCCTCCTCTGGACTCTCCCCAGCAGCTCCAGGTCCTCCTCACATTATTGTGCTTTTGTTTCTCCAGCTTTGGACAGATTTATTCCTAGGACAGCTCCAGTATCTCCTCACTGACACCTAACTTGGAGTGATCTGGCTGGGATCCTCCTTCCCCACCAACCTCTCTCCAGCCTGTAAATCCCACCAGTAAAAGCAGAATTGGGAATGTCCAATACTCCATTGCCCATCCGTACAGATCCCAGAGTGAACAACGGCCTTGGGGTGGAACCCTGACCCCCCACTCCAGTGCTGGGTTTGCCACTGCCCTTCTCTGGGGATGTTTTTGGGTTTGGGGGAGCTGTGGTGCACGTTCAGCTCCGCTCTGGGTGATTTGCAATCCCAATCCCTGGGGTGTGTGCAAACTCCAGGAACAATAACCAAACAATGTCTCTCAGTTTATGACTAAAGGAAATTCTTGGCGCTGGCAGCTCTCTGCCGTATTTACTGATTTTACAGTGTAAACACATATGTTGCAAGACAGATGGACCTTTCCCCCCAGCTTTCAGCAATGGGTGTCTCATCAGGGAAGGGATTAAGAAGATCTTAAAATCTTTAAACAAGGTTTCAGGGCCCTGGCCATGGGCAGCCGGGCACAAAGGGCGGGATTACGGGACACAAAGGGCTGTGCTCCCAGGGAGCAGCCAGGCCACACTAAACAGATCACTCAGCAGTGTTTTAATTATATTACACAAAAGGGGTTAACAATAGATTTGACTATCAACTGCAGCCAGGTGGCTTTGCGAGACAAAATTCGGGTTTTTCAGTCCAAGTCCATGCTCTGAAACACCAGTGGGGGCTGTGATTTTACAGACAACAGCTCCCATCTGAAACTTCTTGGGCCATCAAATAGTCTTTGACAGGTTTTCTAGGAAAAGAGAGTGGATTTTGTAAAAACAGAATCCCTGGGTTTGGGGGTGAAACAAAATTCACATCAAGGTGCTCAGAAATTTGACAGAAAATAAGGTTTTTAGCCTCGGTCTTTGTTTGATCAAAGGTCTCCTGTGATATTTGTTGAAGTCCATCTTATAACGATCAACTTCCTTTTTTAACTTTTTTAACCTATCTCTGATGGGGCAGAATGAACTTGCTCTGTGAACAAGAGGCTGATAAACCCCTGAACTTTATCTGGGATCAGTTTTTCTTCCAAAGATTTGCAGGAATCATCATAGTTCTTGCTTCTTAAAGTTTTGTGACCAGCGTGAACATATTTTTCTGTGTTTAGCTAAGGAAGGCTCCACATAACCTCAACATCACCAGATTCCTGTCTTCATCGCTGGCTCTGCGAGAGGATTGCAGTCAGAATTTTTATTCCTGTTTTGTGTCTTATTTTGAGGAGTATTTTTGTTCCTTTCAGAGACAGAGGCTTTAAAATTACATATGGTAGAACTAAAAAAGCCTCTGTTTTAATGAAGTTACAAAGATTTGCCTGCAGTAGCTGCAATCTTCCCAAGGCAAAAAACCACCAGCAGCAAAGTAAAGCTGTGAAATGACTGGAAAGATGAAGGGCACAAGACTTTTGGCTCATATCTGAGAAGTTATTCATTAATTTTTTTCTGCAAGGCTGGGTTAGGGATGATGGGAAGAATAGGTGTGTAAATAAACGGGAGTGAAAAGGAAACGAGGAGGCAAAGAGGAAGAGAGAAGCATAAAGGGCTGTACAAAAAAAAATGTCTTTTTCCAGCTAGCAGAAAAGATGAAGAAATGAAAGATTTCCTGCAGGAAAACAAGCTGCTGTGTTCAGTTTGGGTGGTGGGATCAGATGAAAGCTCTGCCAGCAGGAATGCTGCACATCCCTGCCCTGACCTTGCACAACAGCGTGTCTGACAGTCACATCCCAACCTCAAACCCTTTGGAAAAGCTCTGTGGAGAGGCTGGGCCCCGACAGCTCTGCCCCATCCCTTCTCCTTTTCCTCCCTCATTCACCCCACTCCCGACACCCCTTTCCTCCGAGGCACAACAACCTCTGCCAGCAAAGCCCTCCCGGAATCAAATCTCATTTTTCAGCGCAGGAACTTGCAAAACAGCAAACGTTGTGGAGCAGGGGGTGCTAAGAACTGACTGGCGTTCTCAGATGTTATGGATGAACACACTCCCTAATGCTACTTAAAGGATTTAACGTCTGATATTCTCCTAATGAGATTAAGGGGACAAAGAATTGAAAACAAGGGATGTTTACAATTACTGGCACCTGAAGAGCGGTGATGTCACATAGAAAAATAAACTTTCCACCAGAGGTGCATTTCCTGAGCTTGTTCAGCCCTCGTTGTTTGTCTGCTTGTGCCTGTTTCAATGCTGGGACGGAGGAGAAAAGCTAATGGAACAACGGGGTCAATCATCAGCAATTAGCAGATGAGCGTATTTAAATGACAGCAGAAATCCAAGTGTGGCTGGGAAGCAAAAGAAGGAAATTATCATTAGGAACAGCCCATGCTCACCCTCCTCACCTCTCAAACACATCCCAGCTCACAGAATGACATTTTCTTTGCCTCTGGGCCGTGCTGCTTTTCCCTGACACACCAAAACCTCCCGTCCCCACTGCAGCCAACAAATCTGCCAGTTCAGAGAGTCCACATCCCTCACCTGCCTCCTTCAAACCTCACTTCTCTTTTACTGTGTTGTTTTCAAAACACGGATTTTGAAAAGGGATGACGTTTCAAATTTCCTGAGTGACAGGCAAAGGAGCAATAAAGTTAAAAAATAAAGTATCCACTTGCCTGAATAAGCATTACAAAACTCAAGGGAAAAGCTGGATAAATATTTTTATGTTATTTCTGTTCACTCAGTCGTGTTCTACAAACGTGTCTCTGAGTTTTACCCAGAGGTGAAGTCCTGGCAACTTTCTGAGAGGATGAAAACGGGCCCTGCATCTGAAAGCTGTAAATTAATTTTTGTTTTGTTTCGTTTTAACATTTCAAGAGCTGGATACAGGTAACACCACAGCTGGAGCTTGGATCCCCAGAGCATTCCAGCTCTGAGGCTGCAAAACCTAATCAGGGAATCATGGAACTGTTTGGGTCGGAAGGGATTTGAAAACTCTTCTTGTTCCACCCCCTGCCATGGGCAGGGACACCTTCCACTGTCCCAGGTTGCTCCAAGACTCCTTGTCCCCATCCTTTGGGATCAGTTTCCTGCTTGGCTCCCGGGTTTGAGCAGCTCAGCACATCCAGCCTCTGCCCAGGAGCTCTGCCCAGGGCTCGTGTTTGAGATCCTGCACATCTTTAACAGGGTGAACACTCAAAGAAATTCAAAGAAATGACTGTTCAGGATGAACATTCCAAGAAATCCCTTCACAGGGGACTGCTCTATTAGGCTCTCTCCCCCCCAAAAAAATATAGAATTTTTCACTGTTTCAAGAAGAATCCATGGCCTTCACCTGAGTCTGCTGGTGATCCCAAGTGACGGAGCCTGAGACAGGCACCAACTTCCAGAGGAGGATTTCCCTTTTCTGTCTCCAGAGCTTTCTCCAAACCTCCCAGGTGATCCTGGCAGCAGCTGGTTCCCCCCAGGTGAGCCCAAACTCCCAGATGGGACACACGGAGTGACCCCCCAAAGCTGTACCTGCCTTTCCCACCCTGCTGTGCCCAGCCCTAACCCAGCACCCCTCACATCCCAGGTATTTTTGGGATCTCTGTCACTCCAGCACAGGGATTTGTTTCTGTTGTGGCCATCGAAAGCTCAGACCTCCAATTCCTGAGTGAGGGAAAAACCCCACCAAACAAACCCCTCGTTTATTTGTGGAGCTTTGATCCCTGCACTGCTTATTCTTGAAAACCTCTCATCAGCTCCAGGGAGGTAAAACACTTTTATAAGGATATGCAGATCTCATTAAGCTGATTTTTATCTAATGTCATCTATGCTTTTACTAGAGAATGCAGTGAAAATACTGAGGGAGAAGTATCTCCTTCCCTTTCTTGTAGATTTTTTTTTTTTGAGTCAGGGAGTTTTGAGGTCATATTTGGAGGCTTCTCTGGGGTTCTGTTTGCACAGCAAACAGCAGCGTTTTATTCTTCAGAGGTTGAGACAGGCTGCCAAAGTAAAATTTACTTCTGAACCTGGTTTTTAATAAAAATATTGAACTGGAGATACGGAGCTCGGCAAGTATGACAAACGAAAACAAGCACACGAGAAAATGACACCTTTCCCAAAGGGCCAGACTAGAACTGAATCTCCTGAAAACACACAAGCTGCTCTCAAAGGCAGTTTTTTCCAACTGCTCCCTAAACCAGACCGTCCTTCAATGTCTTGATAGACATTTTAGCTGCCTTGTTTAAATATGTGCTTCGCTGATTATATGGAAATTAAAAAGCTCAAACCTTTAAATTAGTCAGGCCAAGCTTCTACCTGTTAGTGACGTGTCACAGGGCTGGGGTACGGCACAATTCCCTCAGATTAAAATCCCAGGATGGTTTGGGTTGGAAGGGACCCGAAAAATCACCTTGTTCCACCCCCTGCCATGCCCAGGGACACCATCCACTGTCCCAGGCTGCTCCAGCCTGGCCTGGGACACTGCCAGGGATCCAGGGGCAGCCACAGCAAAGCTGGGAATCCCAGCCCAGCCAGGAATTCCCAATTCCCAATCTCCCCCCCAGCCCTGCCCTCTGGCAGTGGGAAGCCATTCCCTGTGTCCTGTCCCTCCCTGCCTTGTCCCCAGTCCCTCTCCAGCTCTCCTGGAGCCCCTTCAGGCCCTGCCAGGGGCTCTGAGCTCTCCCTGGAACCTTCCCTTCTCCAGGGGAACATTCCCAGCTCTCCCAGCCTGGCTCCAGAGGAGTTCCAGCCCTGGAGCAGCTCCGTGGCCTCCTCTGGACTCTCTCCAGCAGCTCCAGGTCCTGGAGCCCAGGGCTGGGGTCTCACCTGAGGGGGGCAGAGGGGCAGAATTCCCCCCTTTCCTGCAGCCCAAGCTGTGGGATCAGCCCAGGCCACTGGAGGGTTCAGAGTGCCAGAGAACAGAGCTGGGATAAACCCAACTTCTCCTCAGCCAACATCCCCAGTTTATTCTCCCCAGGACTCTTCTCCATCCCTTTTCCACCCAGCCTGGGTCTGTGCTGGGATTCCTGACCAGGCCTTGCAGAACTTCCCAGGGATCACAGGCCCTAAAGGGGCTCCAGGAGAGCTGGAGAGGGCCTGGGGACAAGGGCTGGAGGGACAGGACACAGGGAATGGTTTCCCAGCCCACCCAGGTCCCTCTGGCTGTGCCCTCACACAGAGCGGGGTTTGGCTCTCTGGCCCTGGGCTCCCCCTCACCCTCACAATGTTTTTGTGCAGCAGGTCCCTCCCCTGGGCACACCTTTACCACAGGAGCAAGGGCTGGGCATCACAAATGTCCTCCCAAAAGGCCCAGAGCTCCTGACTGCAAATATAAAACGGGAGATGCCGTTCAAAGTTCAGAGCTGCCATCCCGCCACTTGCCCTTTCCCCGCTCCAGTGCAGTCAGGACCTCTCACTGAGTTAATGTTTCCTCTCCAGAATCATTATAATGAACAACCTTTATAAATAATACATCTCCTCCACTCCCTTTTGTTCTGTGGGGACAATTCCTCCTCGTAAAACATCACAGACGACAGAAGAGAATCAGGGTTTGAAAAGATTGAGAAACGTTCAAGATGCAGATGGAAGTTTTTTTCACCTAATAATGTATATTTTTTTGTGTTTAGTTTAAATACTTAGAATAATGCTATTTTGTTATAAAACACCCATGCTGTACATATTAAAAAATTACTGGTCTCGAGCTCATCTCTTGTGTTCTTTCTGTCAACGAGCAGACACATTTTGCCTCGTCTTTCACAGAGCCATTTCAAGAAATGTCATTATTCTCCAGTCAAAGCCCACAACTTCATTACCATTGTCAGCCTGCTCCTTGAATATTTATCTCTGGAATTTTCTTTCACTTCAGTGGTACAGAGGGACTTGGAGGGGTGAAGGTGAAATGCAGACCTTTCTGTCACCTTTTTTTTTTATATTGTGAAAAAAATGTATGGACACCCCAAATGCACAGAGACACAAATAGTCCTCGAAAGGTTTAAAATTCTCTAAGTCCATTTTTACTGAAGTTTATGAATCATTATTTCTGCCCCAGTTGCTTGAAAAGACACTGTGCCTGTTTACAACTCGTTCGAAACACACTGATCTATATCCAAGACTTTTTTTTCCCCTCAAAACAAAAACCCCATAAATTCCAGCAGCAGGGATCGAGCTGCATTTATTGGGAATAAATTCACAGACACGGGGCTGTGCTCCTTGGGAGGGGGACAGGATGTCACTGTCACCATCACAAACAAGGACAGCACCAGAAACTGAGACAAGAAGCATTTCCACACGCAAATTCCAGTAGGGAAAATATTTTAAAAATTGAGATTCCTGGTCAAGAGAACAAAGTGGGACCTGCTACATGTTACTGGTGAATATTTAAGTTACAGGACACCAAACATCTACTTTCAGCCATTCATTGGTCCCATGTGGTGTCTTTAAATCAGTCTGTGTTCCTACTTGGATTTTGAGAGAATTAAGGAAAATAAAAGTGCAAAAAATCATTAAAAATGGAACTGATGACCAGGGCAGCTGTGGCTACCCTCAGAAGTGTCCAAGGCCAGGTTGGACAGGGCTTGGAGCACCCTGGGGTAGTGGTAGACCCTTCCACTACCCCAGTGGGATCAATGGGATGAGATTTAAGGTCCCTTCCATCCCAAACACTCTGGGATTCTCTGTTCCCATGAACTGCAATAAATACAGATGTTCCCATTCCGGCTTCACCACACTCAGGTTAACAACCACAAACCAGGCTGCAACAGAGTGACTTAATAACATATTTAGTAATTGGTAACAAATAAAAATTATTCCTAAATAGAGTTATGTGTACGTTTCCAGAGCCATCTGCCATATATAAAGAGCTGGGTGTGTGTTTGGAGCATTTTCCCAGAGCAATTTCATCTGTCTTGTTGTCTGCAGCCTTAAAGAGTTGGATGACTAAAACCAAAATCTATAAATAAAGATTTTATACAGTTTTTAAATTTATACTCTGGAGCTTTTCATATAATGCAGCTTCTCTGTATTCTGCAGCTTCCTACATTCTGCTTTCATACTCCACACGAATTCCATCACACAGCTTCTCCAGAATCTGAATCCCTTTCAGGCAGAAATGAGAGTAAAAGGAGAACCATGGAATCACAGAATGGGTTGGAGGGGACCTGAAAACTCATCAATTCCACCCCTGCCGTGGGCAGGGCCACGTTCCCCTATCCCAATGCATGGAAAATCCCGCTGGGAAAAGTCAGTGTCCGTAAAGGAGACAAGAGGAGTCCTGCAACTTTATCCGAATAAAAGGCGAGTCCAGGGGGCACAGCCCGCGGGGATTCCTCTCTCGAGGTTTTGGAGGATGCAGCCGTGGAGAAACCCCCGTAAATCCCAAGCAGCAAGCGGACAAACCCAAAAAAATCCTCTGCCCCGGCGCCGTGATGGCCCGAGGAGGGCTGGGGGTGTAGCAACAATGCTTCTTCCCTGGTTTCCCTCTCCTGGAAGCCGGGAATACAAAAGATTTGCAGCCAGGCCTGAATTAGGCTGCAGATTTTGAGGATAAGGCGGAGAACTTCGCGGTCCTCCCTGTTTCTCTTTTCTTTCCTTATCACACACCCCGCTGATATTTGCCTCAGCCGTATTTCTCCAGGCTCCCCTTCGACCAATCCTTTCCCAAACCAACACCTCATTGTCCCTTCGGGGCGTGGATTGCCGAGACCCTTTCTCAGCTCTTCTCATCCCCCCTCGGGGCGTCCATGGCCTTAATTCCCTCCGGGAGAAAGTACAAACCATCCCCACACCCCCCCTCGACCAATCCTTTCCCCTTCTTGTGCCCTCTGGCCATCCATGTCCTCAACTACCCGCGAGAATGTGCAAACCATCTCAAGTTCTCCCCAAGGATCATTCCAAGATATTTCGGGATCGCCATCCCTGTAGTCACGACCCTTTCCCGACTTTCCTTTGTTGCCCACCCTGGGCGTCCTGCCATGTTTTATTCCCCGAAGTTTCACTCACCGGTGAGGTTTGATGAAATCCTTCTCGACTTTCCCTTCCCGCTCTCTCTGGGTGTCCATGTCCAGCGGTCCTTTCCTTCACTTTCTCCTGGACATCTCGGGGACCCCATCAATCACCCGCTGCCAGCCAGCACCCAAGGGTTTTGGGGTCACCCAAAAACTGGGTGTGGCACCCCCAGCTCCTGCCGCGGGCAGGACCCCGGCGGTGGAAGAATCGCGGACAAATCCCCTCATTTGCATGGAAAATCCCGCTGGGAAAAGCCAGTGTCCACAAAGGAGGCTGAGGAGTCCTGCAAGCGGGGCACACACCTGGGAGGATTTCTGTCTCTCTCAGGATTTAGGATGGCGCAGGCTCCTTTTTTCCCAGACTCCCGGCCGCACTTTGTCTTTTCCTTTCCCCAGAGCCGAGGTATGGGGCAGGTACAGCCCTTCCCAAACTGCCTGTCACATCTCTCCCCCGCTTTAAACCTGGAATTTTACTCCAAAGTTCAGCAGTTCGGGCTTTAAACCTGGAATTTTACCCCAAAGTTCAGCAATTCGGGCTCTTTCAGGAGCCGGAGTGTCCGGGCCCTGTGACAATCCCGCTGCCTGAGGCTGGCAGAGACATCGGGCCCATTCCAAAGCCGTTCACACATCCATGGAATTGTTGGTAAGGAGATCAGCACACAACTTCCCGCTCACTAAGCTGCTCCAGGCCTGTCCTGGGACACTTCCAGGGATCCAGGGGCAGCCACAGCAAATCTGGGAATTCCATTCTAGCTCCTCCCAGCCGGGAATTCCATCCCAAAATCCCATCCAGCCCTGCCCTCTGGCAGTGGAAGCCATTCCGTGTGTCCTCAGGGAACTCCTCTTGAATTCCCAAACTCTGCTCCTGCCGCAGTTCCTGATGGATTCCTCTGCTCACACCATTCCAAGGAGTCCTGCCTGGATTTTTTCTTTAAACTCTCTCTAATATGTAAATATTATAATATATAATATAAATGAGGGTGGGGTTTTTTTCAGCGACGCTAAAGAAAGGTTTCTATTCAAACGCTGGCATTAGGGATGATTGCAGGAAAACCAACCAAAATTATGGATCGATTGTATATTGATATTATTAATTACAGAGAATGGATTGCGCAGAATCCGTGTGTGGGGATCGCTCCAGAAAAACACAAATGCATCATCCTCAACAAACCCGGAGTGGCTGCAGTTTCCTCTGTTTATTTATTTATTCCTTCTTTGAATAGCTGGTATTTTGGGAGCGCCTCTGGAGTTAATGCATCCTGTAATGAAACCAAGGAGTTTTCCTCTCGGATTTTCACACACAGGCTCAACCTACTTCCATAAAGAACTCCAGGAGTTTGTCTGCTCACGTCGTGGCAGATCAAAGGCAGAAAGGCAGGATTCAAACGCGGGATTTTGTTTCGTTTTTTTCCCCAGAGCTCCATTAAAACTGCCAAAGAAACAACACCCGATAACAAATAACAAAATGCCAAAGAAATAACACAGATGCCATCCTTCTTTTCCCCCCTAAAATTCTGAAATTAATCCATAATTAGAGAAATATGTGAGAACAAACACTTAATATTTTTATTTTTACTTTATAGTATGTTTGCATTCTGTCCTTTTGGCTACAACTGAAGCTGATGCACAGCTCTGTTTTTCGGAATGGTGGGCAAACTTATCACTGTTTCAGCGATAAAGCACTAATAAATCAATATAATATTACAATTATTACTAAGTTCCTATAACTTCCACTGCATACAACCTGCTGGTACAGAGTAATTGAAATATAATATTTGATTTTAAAAAGGCGACTCCCAGGAGAACAAACACGGCCAACCTTGCACTGCTTAGAAAGGTCATGGGTGAGAGCACTAAAATTGCCAGGAGTAATTCTGGGGCTTGGAAGGAGGAAAAGTTGTTCTCCTCTCTTTTTTATATGAATAATAATGGTTTGAGGTTTTTTACATAAAACATACGAGTAAAGACACCCCAACAATCTCTTGAAGCTGTTCTGGAATTCCACAGCAGCGCCACTTCTCACCACTCTGCGGCGGCTTTACTGAGCTTAAAAATAATTTAATTACAATGTAACACAAAACTTTCTATCTCACCAACGTAATGCTGAGAAAAAAAAAAATAAAAAATCCCTCAGTCACATCTTGTAGATATTTTTTGATGCAGCAAAATTCTACAAATCCTGGCGCCACCTCCGCCGGCACATCCCATTGTCTATCCCAGTTTTGCAAGACCTTTTCCAAGACACAGCAACAAAAATTTTTGTGCATAATTCCATGATTTTTGTGCATAATTCCATGGATTTTCCAACATAAAAGTTTGATGTTTATATTGCATGAAAATATTTTAAAAAGGAATTATCATCGATTACTTTCCCAAAAATCGATCTCTGATGTTTTGAAAACTTTCTCATGAATTTTAGTCTTTAATGATGCCTTCCCCTGGCAGTGAAACTCTGCTACAGAAATATTAAAAGGTTTTCCTACCAAAAGGGACATGAGCAGAAAACAGCAACAAATTTTAGCTTGAACAAGTTTTTTATGTTTCCTACCAGGAAATATAACTAAAATCTGACTCTGGAGCAGCTGTCCAGGAAAAGTATCCAGCCTGTGAACTGAACCTGATTTAAACATCACCCCCTATCCAGCACCAGTAAAATATTCAGAAATAACATTATTTAGCAAATAAAAATTCTTCATTTCCAACTGCAAACCAAACATCGCGAACAATTCCACACCAGCTTTCTGAAACAGCCTTCAGACATAAATCTCAAAACCATGACTGAGATTTTTTTTTAATCGGTAAATTGTATCAGGGATGGGAATTTATAACTTCTAGTACCAAAGAATAGGAAGTTCATTAATCTGGGTTTAGCTAAAAGGAGAAAATATTCCAGGTGTTGATGGGATACTCATGAGCAACTTCCTGAATGCAGCTTTTAATAACTGCGTTTAATTTGGGTGGGTTTATTATTATTATCATTACCATCATTAATATTATTATTAATATTTATTCTATCCAAAACCATCCAAAAGTTCTTGCAGGAAAATCCTTGGTGTGTTCAATTCTGGCTGCTCAATAAATAATTCCTGGGAAAACCCTGATGCTCCTTGGGCTGTGAGCTGCCCTGAATTTGTTGCTGTTTCTGTGACTACTCAGAAATGATAAATATGCCACAATTAAAGCCACACCAATGTCCTGAGGCCCTCTCTGGTATTTTTAACTGTAACCACCAAAAAAGGGCAGTTTTAGTGCACGATTCTCATCAACAGGACATAGTGAGCTCCCAAATGTCACTGACGGCTTGTGCTGGTTTTATTTGGGCTCCCTGGGGAAGCCACCAGGCTGAAATAATAATAAAATATAATAAAATATATATATATATATAACCCTAATAAACAAACAAGGGTTTTCATTTCTTTTTTCCTTTTTTTTTTATTAGGTCATTAAATGGTGAGGAACTTGTGGGTAGGGGTGGACTTCAATGTCCCAGTTACGAGTTCAGGTGAAACAAATAAAGAACGAACTTGCACAGCTGCTGAAATTTCTGGCCCCTTTGACCAAGAAAATGAGCTTGGCCCAAAATGAAAAGTGCTCAGAGAGTTATGAGGGGAAAATGTGGGAAACAAACTTCATCCATCCCCCAGGTGATTTCCTTTTGAAACTCAGGCTGAAACACTTCTCAGTTTGAAACCTAAACCAGCAGCAATGCCTTTATTTGATATTTCCAAGGTTTAAAAGTGTTTATTTCACCAAAACCTTTTGCTCTAATTTCGTAAGTGAAGTTTCAAGCGGCGCTAATGAGCCCAATTCTTCTTTTTCAAGTTCCAGTACAATTGCACGCCCAGGTTTGTATCTTTTTAATGAGTTTATAGGATTTTATGAGAAGTCTTTGAGCCTCCTTCTTAGTTCAGGGACAAAACTTCAGTGAGTTCAGTGATAGCAAATCAATCCACGGGCAGGAAAACTCCCACTTCTCCTTCTGCTTTTTCTGGTGTTATTGGAAGAAACAGAAACAAGGCTGAGAAAAGCAATTCTTCTCACTGCCAGTAACTCATTTGCAATATTCAAAACTACTTTTTGAGTGTGGTTTTCCTGCTTTCTCAGGTCCCTTTGGAGGCTCCCGGCCCTGGATCCCCAGTGGGGCCCAGCAGTGGGAGCTGGCCTTGCTGTTCAATCCCAGCTGGGCACGCTCGAGGCTGAACCTCCCTGGAAAACTGCTGTGCCCGACTTAGAGCCCAGACAAACTGTTTGAACGGGGCCTAAGAGGATTCTGCTTTAATGCTCAGGGGGAATAAGGCTCTTTAATGCAGAAAAAGCCTCCTGATGGAGTCTGGGGGTCGCTGCAGCAGCCAGAGCTACCTGGGCACCTTCACACCGCTCCAACCTGCACCTGCTGCCCTTTAAAAATGCTGATTAACCACGTTAATTATCCTCTCTTAGGCGGTAATGACTTCTCACCACACCGAGCGCCAGGCAAGCAACATCCAAACTGGAAGCGTTCCTTCCCAGCTTCCCAGTTTCCCCCCAGAAGTGTCTCCTGAAATTCGGATTTCGAGGGAGAGGTTGGAAGCCGCCGGTGTTTGATCACTCGGAGGCTCCTGTGCCGCAGCTTCCCCAAATCACACCTTTTATTTAACGCCTGACTATTTGGTAATTGCTCCTATTCAGTCTCACACCGGCTTGAATGATTTCAGCTTTTTAATGTGCCTCATCTCATTCTGAGGCGCATCAATCCAGGAGGAGATCGCAGCACCTTGAAATACTAATGCTTGTCACACACTTTAATCTCCTCTAAAAGGTCTTGTTCCTCGTGTGCTTAAATCTCTTAATAGCTTTTTCCTCTCCTTAGGTTTTTACTTTTGTGCAACCCATTCTGGTTAGGCTGGAGTTTGTTTAATTTTCACTTCAGTGAAGAGCAGCAGCAATAATCTAAAAGCCTGGCTTATTACTGTATTAGTAAAAAAAGGTAAATTTGCTTTTTCTAAAAAATTACTTTTTTTTTTCTCCCTGAGCATGAAACTCTCTTAAAAATACATCTGTAGGAATAAAATAAACTTTTTAGGATGTGAAAAAAAACCTGCAAGAATTTACACTTGGTTGTGTCTGAGGATCACTTGGAGCACAGCTGGATATCACAGCTGAAGTTCTGATATTCTGGAGTAGTGGGAATGATTGACACCGTGCTGCTGAACACCTCTTTCAATAATGAGATTATTCTTTTATTCCAGACTCGTTTTCATTCTGTTGCCCATTCAGGAATGGTTACCTGGTGCTGGTTCATCTCCTTGCACCGTTCCTGCTCTGGCCACGCTGCTGAGGGACTCGCAGTGGGAGGGGATCCTTACAAATTCAACACCAGCAGAACTGATTTTTGCCGTTCCCCTTCCAATATTCCAGCAGAAATCTAATTCCAAAGGACTGCTCCACGGGGTAAACCTGCAGGACATCCTCAACCCCCTTGGAGATCAGCCACGCTACTTGGGACAGCGTTTGAAGGTTAAATTAACACCATCTGCACAAGAGCAACAGTTGTTAAAATGATGTTTCTCTGGGAAGCTCCTGCTGTCACACACAGAGTTTTTTAATCCTTTACTCATTGCTCAATCCACTGATGTGCTTCAGACTCATCAGTGTTCACTCAGACCTTCAAATATCTCCAGGATACACAGAAAAAACTGTGCCAGTCAGTATTAGGCACCTGTTGTGTGATCCATAAAAAACCCCCCAAAAATTACATTTAAAAAAAATTACATTAAAAAATACATTGTTTCCCCAATGTGAAAATCTTTAATGTTTAGGGGTTTTTTTTCCCTCATTTTTATCCAAAATGCTTAATGACAGTTGTCCCCAGTTTTTGAGACGTCTGTAGTTCAGCTTTTATTTGAAGGGAGGGATGCTTGATGCCTCCAAGAGCTCTCACACAGTGTTTTAGCAGCAACCAGGGATGGGGCAGGGTTAAAATATTGTCTCGTTTTAGCCTGTCAGAACACTCCTGCAAAGGAACATATCTGATCTATGAAAATATTGCTGTGAGGGGTGTGCTGAGGCACAGAGCTGCTAATGGAGCCATTCAGTCCAAGAGGAGCCATCCAGGGGCATTCCCACCCTGCTGTCCGGGAAAATCTGCCCCCTTTCCCTCCAAAACACAGCCCAGGGCTGTCCCTGCACTTCTCCACAGTTCTTCCTGGTTTCTTTAAGGAGATGAAAATCAATGCCTGGGGTGTTAATGAAATGTCACCCGGGCAGTGCAGGAATCCCACTCTGTTCATCAAAGGTGACACTTAATTTCTCTGTCAAAATATTTACCCAAAAATGGGTCCTCTGCCAAGGTGTTGGTATCTCATTTTGTGAGAATTTCCAAGCAGTTTTTCAGTTGGGATAGAGGGTTTTTTCAAAGAATTCCAGACTGGTTTGGATTGGAAGGGACCTTAAATCCCATCCAGTCACATCCCCTGGAATGGGCAGGGACACCTCCCACTGTCCCAGGTCATTCCAGCCTGGCCTGGGACACTTCCAGGGATCCAGGGGCAGCCACAGCAAATCTGGGAATTCCAGCCCAGCCAGGAATTCCCAATTCCCAGTCTCCCATCCAGCCCTGTCCTCTGGCAGTGGGAAGGCAGGGAGGTTCTGTCTGTTGCACCACCCTGACTAACCAAGGGTTTCTCTTCTCCTCTCACTCTTCCAACAGGAGCAGGGGCAATTCCAGAGCCTCAGGAAGCAGCTGCCCATCCCTGGCAGGGGATAAAACTGTTTATTCCCCCCTGAGTGTGTGGGATTTCAGCAGAGCCACACTCGGGGGACCAGAGGAGCGTCACGTGTGTCCCCAAGCAGGGCTGGCTGCCAGGACCTGAACCTGTGGTTCCAGAGAGTCTACACATCCGTCTGGGAAACCCAACCTGCTGCCTGGAGCGTGAAACCATCCCCAGTTTAAACCTCAGAGCCTTATTCCTCTGGAATGTCCCTTTGGATGGATGGAATAGCCAACCCTGCTGGATCAGCACATTCACCGGGTGCTTTGCCTAAAAGGATCAGAAGTAAAATAACTCTGCTGGCATCTAAATCACCGTAATTCCCTGCAAAGGCGCCGCTGTGGGGATGAACAGGACCATGGAAGAGTTCCCTGTGTTCCCTCATCCGAGCCCATCCCAGAGGCCGCCTCTGGAAGTTCAAGGGAAGAGTTGAAGGAGGGGTTTTGTCACCTGGCCATGAGGAACCTGGATGTGATTCCCCATATTCTGTAACAATTAATTAAATGTTGCACCCACAGTGGCTGCCTGAGCAGAGAAGGAACGATCTCAAACGTTTTTTAACAGTTGCCAAGTGTTGGTTTTTATGAAGACCAGGCCTGTCCTCAGCACACAGACTTGGCTTTTATTTTCCTGTTAACTACCAAATGTTGTCACAGTCACCTGTCAGAAATCATCCCTTAACTCCATGAACTTCCAAAGTCACTCTATGCTTTGATGATGCCACGATGAATTGTCAATGACAATATTTTATTCATTTCCCCCACTACCAACTGTCCTCAAATATCTTTAAATCTCTGGTGATTAAATATCTTTAAATCACTGGTGATTAAATATCTTTAAATCACTGGTGATTAATAACTGGTGATAATTGGGTCACTACAGCTTTAGTCCCCACTTTCACACCTAAACCTAAACAACTGAAAATCAAACCAGAGACAAAGCAGCAAAACACACCTTAAATTTCTGCAGCAGTAGCACCGCTCTAACCCTCCAGAGGTAATTATCATCCTTAATGACTCCAGCTATGATTGAGGCTTTTAACAAAAGGAATGCTGCCTTGGAAGCCTCTGCCACGATTCAGAATGTGAAAAATTGTCAGCTGAGGAATAAATGTGCTTTATTAATGACGGGTACGTGAGGGGATGTGCAAACCCTGCCCAGAAAGAGCTGGGAAAGGTGAAATTCCTTGACTCTTACAGGGAGGATGTTGCACAAGAGGCCCCAGCCAGGGCTGAAGGGAGGGATTTGGGACCTCAAAATCAACAGGTTTGGCAGAGGAAGGTTTGGATGGGGATTATTTGTGGGTAGGAGTGGATTTCCTAAATATCGAGCACCAATAATAAATGTTATTATTTAGAAATCTTACCTTTCCACATGCAGTGTTGTTGGATGCTGCGACCAACGATCAAATTATTAACCTACAGTTCTGAGATTGAAATGAGTCAAACCAGGCCCAGTTCATCAGGGGAGATAATTCCATTTTTTGTACACTGTCAATTCTCACATTTCCTGTTGAATTACTCGTGAAACCGTTTTTATTTCAGCACTGGGAAGGGCACTGCTGCTGTTGAGTTTGAAGAAATCAGAGATATTAATAAATGCCTGAAATAACAGAGGTGTTCTTTGTGAGTTTTTCCTGAAGGATTTTGTGTAATTCAGGACCAGGCTGCTCTTCTATGTTTAAGACATGGAGCAAACCAAAATGACCCACTCAGAAATGAAACAGTATTGGAAAAATTACTCCAAATTATGTTATTTGCAGTAGCACAGTACACCTGTAAGGATGTGATCAAAAATCAGGAACATCCACATATCCAAGTAGCAGCCCCAACAAGAAAATTCACCTGATCCTGAGAGATGCTCTGCGGATTGCTTTGTATTTTGAATTTCTAAAGCAAATACCAAAGCAGTGATTATGATCTGCTAATGACTTTTCCACCTACTCCTTGAAACTGTTTAAAAACCTGGAGGTAAAAGTTCGAACAGAAACCATTCGTTTGCCTGGGATTCTTTCACTGGAATTTTTAAAAACACTTTTTTTCGGTTTTTTCTTTTTTTTTTTTTTTTTNTTTTTTAGGAGGAAAACTTTAGCGAATAATTAAGGCTCTGAAAATTAACCTCGCCAAAAAAAAAAATTCCTGCTGAAAACTCCTCCCGTTAGGACGAGGCTGTGCCGAGGCCAAGAGTGGGGATTGCTCCCAGGGGAGCTTTGGGCTGCGGGGCTGGGGCTGGACGAGCTGCCCGTGCCCTGCAATGCTGTTCACATGCGTGGAACACGCAGGGAAAACACAGATGGGTTTCTGGAGGATGCAGGAATGTTGTGATGTGCAATTGTTAATGATGCTGCAATGCTTTTCACTTTCTTGTGATATTCCTGCCCGGTGCTGTTCACTGGAATGAAAGATAAGCCATGGCTTCGACCCAGCCTTGCCTTCCTGACTTTTACGTGTTTGCAATAATTATTCCTAAACACTACAACAGGTACCATTAAAAAAAAAAACCCTTTATATTTCTCTCTGTTCAGTAGTGAAAGCCATAAAGTCTTTGTTTTGAGTCATAAAGGAAGTCTGGGACAAACTGGGAAGGGAACAGGTATTTCCTGATTCTGTCAAGCACTGATGGCTTCCAGAAATTGTCCCAAATTCACTTTTTCCATGAGGAGAAAGGAAAGCTGACACACAAAATGGCAGGAGCAGAGAATGCTGGGATGGTTCGGATTGGAAAGGACCTTAAAGCCCATCCAGTGCCACCCCTGCTGTGTGCAGGGACAACTTCCACTGTCCCAGGCTGCTCCAAGCCCCATCCAACCCGGCCTGGGACATTCCAGGGATGGGACAAACCTCAGAAATATCAGATGGATCCATATCAGAAGTCACCAGAAAAAGGGATTGTAAGAATGTGAGGACAGAAGAAAATTCAAGGACATGAGGCAGAATGTGCAGAAATAGCAGCAAAGTTGTGCAAGAAGTGAAAACAAAGGACCTCAATGAAGCATTGATGGAGGGGAGAATTCCTCTGGGAATGATCATCACATTATTAAGGGAAGGAAATCCCGACAGAGCTGATTGAATCCATATTCCAGGGAATCTGTATCCTACATACACCAGGCATAGCAGCACAGCTCACGATTATGTTCTTCACCAACAGAATGGGGTAAAACTCCGTGAAACAAAATTGAATTTTTATATTTAAGATCCACAAACCTCAGTGGCTGTGCCTTGAACAAGTGGTCAGTGTAAATTCTCAGTAATCCTCCCATTCTCACTCTCGCAGTATTTTCTGCTCCACTACAAATGGTGTGATTATAAAAAATGAGCTCAGAAGTTTTTCTGTTGAGGGGGTTTCTCTTCCAGCAGGAAAACACCAGCAATCACCAAGATTCTTTGCCATGAAGGATTCAGCTCAAATCAAGAGAGATCTCAACTCTGACACTAAAAAAGTGCAGGGGAACAGATTAGCTGGCAGCTTTTTAAGCAGCTGGCAGGGAATAACTATAAATTCACTTCTCCCACCGGCTCCCAAGGAAATTTGCTTTCCTGATTACTGGAAAGAGCCTCATAGGGGAGGTCGGTGCAATCAGAACATTCCGTGGTGCAGCAGCACTTCAGAAATGTGAGATTCAAACCACGCAGACACAACTTTATTGTCTAATTGTCCCTTTGAGACTTCCCACGGAGTTGTTTCAAAAGAAATAAACGCAGGTCGCCGCGTCTGTTTGGTCTCACCTTTGTGGTTTTTTAGTGAAATATTTTCCCCCACTGTCCGTGGCAGCAGCATAGGTGGGAGGTTTGCGGTTCCTGGCAGGAGGACACGGCGGGGAATTGTTTTCATTTTAACTCAGGGCTCATCATTTGAAACGTTGTTTCGTTTTTTGTTTCACCACCCGGCCATTTCCAAGGGAATAAACAAGGCGGGGAGACGCTCCTGATCTCCCTGCCGGTGCCAAGGTCAGCGAGGGAACGCGGGGTCAGTGCATTAAGTCCTGAGTGCCGGTAATAGCCGCTCTTGCTTGGAGATGTCACTTTGCATTTGTCTGGAGAAGTCAGCAGAGGAGTTCACGGCGCCCCGGTGGAGGTGCTGAGCGGAGGGCGCCGTTTTTAATCAGTGAATTGGTTTACAGGAGCGAACTTTCTGTTCGGTTGGCCCGCGGCCTCAGAGCGATGCCCAAGAAATATCGTTTTCCCTCAGAATTGTTCTGTTCACAAAGAACTCGCCTCGTGCGGGTTCTTTTTGGGTGTTCCTAATTCAGATCCGGGTTCTGGGCTTTATCTCAGAGATGAGGTGATAGGAAAACACCACAGCTGGAATTAAGGAGGGGAGGTGAGAGCCAGGCTAACCCACACTGGCCCATCCCTTCTCCAATTTTCCAAGGAGGGCAGTGCTTATATCTATTTTTCCTATCAATATCCAATAAAATCCAGACATTTAAATGCCTTGGGCTCCTTTAAACCCCAACATTATCAGAAGGCTTCATAATATGTCTTAATAAAGTAAATTTTTGTTCCGTTTGGGTTTGCTGGGGATTTTTTAAATCATCCTCGTTGTGCAATGTGGCGAAAGGTCTGAATTCCCAGCATTTCTCCCAGAGTTTTTTCATCCCGGGAAGGAATGTAAGAGGTGAAGGAATGGGAAGAGCTGTAGGATCTCTGTTCACTCTGTGCTCTAAAGGCCTCAGGAGTGGACATGTTGACTATAACCAGATGGCTGCAGGCTGCTAAAATATTCCCATCTCCAGCATGAGCAATATTCCAGTGACTCCTGCTTTTCTCAGCGGCATCACAGCCTGCTCTGTGCCCCTGCTTTTGTCAAGTGTCCCTCACAAAGTGACTTCCAGCCTTTCCAAACCTTTCTGCCCTTCACACCTCATCCCCACACCTCACACCCCCTGCGCCAATTCCGAATTTGCCCACACTTGGTTACAAACCTTCCAGTGGACATGGATTTGCTGGTAGGAAAAGGTTTAATTAAGTCATCCTCTTAATGAGCAAACCCAGCACGGCAATGTCAGGGCTCAAAAATGATGTGCACAGCTTTAAACACAGACTCTTTGATAGCTCAGGGCACAGCCAGGGATTGGAGGAGAGTTCTGATAGATTAAATTTCTTTAATAAATTAACTAACAGATGGATTTAATAAATAAGGTATGAAAGGGTTGTGATGCCCAACGTGCAAGGACAAACCTACAAAGAAATCTCAATGTCCCAGTGCCCCAAATTCCCTCTTCCCACAGCCCCCAGCACCCTGCAGCCCTTGCAGCCAGCCCCACTCCCGAGCACTTCTGGATCCACCTCCTCAACTCTGCTTCTCACATCCCTCTCCCACTTCCCCTCCTCGTTTCCCACACAGTCCAAATTCTCTCCATGTTTCCAGGACCAACACTGGGCAGAGGTTTCCTGTGAGTTTGGTCATTTCTGGAGTACAGTCATAGTGAAAAATAGAAGTTTGCCAGGTCACACCAGTTTGTCACATCCTGGCTGATGGAATTATTCATTGTAGGGGACGAATCCTGCGTGAGAGCCTTGATTATCCAACAGCAATTCCGTGGGACAATCCAGGACAGGTCTCAGCTTCTTCTGGAAGGTGGAAATCATCCCATTGCAGCCAGTTAAAAGGGACTGAATGATTTCTCTGATTGCCCACATCTCCCACAGAAAATACTGGCCAGAAAAGGTGATTAGCATTCCGGTTAATAGAGCCCAAAGCTATTAGTAATAAATCCATTAGAACTTTTAATTAAAACCCCGAAACTCGTCAGGCAAAATCCACCCCATACAATAAAATAAATTTATAATATCAGTAATAATTAGCAATGCATCCTGTAGGATTAAAAATCATTAAAATAATTACATTTTGAAGTATTTTTAAATAGGTAATAGACTGCTTCAAAGACACTAATAAAATTATATTCAGAACCTGTAGGCTACTGTCCAGGCAGGATATACTCTGAGCACAGTCTAAAATAATGAACTTACAAGTAATTAACAAGTAGCAGGCACTGGATAATTACTTTTAATGATCTTGCCTTCCTTCTTGAAGATAACAAAGATTTGGGGCCCCTTTGAGCAAAATTTCGGTGACAGTCACGGTTTGTGTGTTGCCCACCGTCCCCAACATCCAAAAAGAAACAGGTTCTAAGTATTCCAAAATTACAGGGGCACACAAATAGTCTGGAGCCCAAAATTCCCATTGAGGAAAACCAGAACTAAATTCAAATGTCAGTTGTCCAGGGTGATAAGAACTGGTTTTATCAGCAATTGCCAAAATTCAGGTTGTGTTATATAAAGGCTCAACGGACTCGGTCAATATTAGTCAAAAACCACAGGGAAAAAGACTCTGCAGGATGAATTCCTGAGCTGGTTGGAAGTTTAGGGGATTTTCCTTGTTCTCTGCTTCCAGAACTTTTGCAGAAAATGTGCAAAAGCCTGAAGGAAAGGAAGAGGAGGATAGGACTTCCATGAAATGAAAGGTTAAGGGACAGAACTCCGTATTTCCAAAGCAGGTCCACTCCACTCTCCACTCTGGCTCCTTCCCAACCTTGAGCTGAGCAGGATTTCTGGAAATTCCTGGGATCTCAACTGCTCCACCCAGCCTCAGTCTGCCAAACTGCTTCATCAACAAGGCCAGGCAGAGATGGATGGAGCTGCAGGACAGAGGAAAGGAAAGCTGCAGCATAAAAACTCCCAGGAGGAAACAACTTCCTGGGAAAATGATCAGGTGCAGAGGAATGGAAGTAGCTTATCAAAATTAAAGCTTAATTAAAATATGAGGAACTGGCCAAGATTAAATGGACGAGCTGGACCTTTAGTACAAGGTCAGATGAAATGATCCCACTTTAAAAACCTCTTTGTACAGCGCTGAACCTCCAAAACTTGAACCCCAGAAGCAATGCATTGCTGTGCCCAAAATAAAGATTTGTCTCCAAAAATCAGTTTGGGGTTGAAAGAGAACTACTGATTTCTAAATTTCCATTGAAAATTCCAGAATAAGGCTGATCACAGACAAGCATTCTCAGGTGTTTATCAGCATCCCCTTATCGTTTAGATTATCTGCCCGCAGAACACCAGGTGACACTGGCAGGTGTTTGGGGCTGAGGGGCTGACAAGAGCTCAAAAATGCACAGCCAGAATTGTCCTCAGCAAGGAGAATTTGCATCATAAAGCACCTGGAAGGCATCAGCAGGTGGCTCCTCCTCCCCTGTTTAATGTGATCAGTGGGAATTCGCCTGCTCCTGAAGACATTTGTCTGATTTAACTTTTTTTTTTCTTATCACAAAATCATGGAATGGTTTGGGACACCTTCCACTCTCCCAGGCTGCTCCAACCTGGCCTTGGGCACTTCCAGGGATCCTTCTCTGGGAACCTGTGCATCACCTTCCAGCCTGGAATCCCTTCCCAAGAGCTAAACTGTATTCCAATCAACAACTGGGCCAAAAATTAAATTTTTCCACACCATCCAGTGGTGTTTCCTGGATATCCATCCAACACCAAGGCTGCACATCCACCCAGAAACTGAAAATAAACACGCCGTGCTAATAAGCAGAATGTAAAAGAGCCATTAAAGGCAAATGTAATGAACTGTTAAGTCTAGACTATTCCACAAAGACTGGCAATAGGCAGGGTTTTGAGCTCTTTTATGATGTGTTCTGGAAGGAAAAGTTACCAACGTGAAAATGAAGTCTAAGGAAAAAAAAAATCCCTCAGATGATGTTGCAGTTTTAAGGAAGAATGATAAAAAACGTTGTAAAGAGGAATGAGAGAGAAAATAAACTGATAGAGCAGGATGGGAAAAAGCATTATTAAAAAAGAAATGTCTCTGAAATGCTTCTTAATAAGAAAAGTAAAATAAATAAAACCTGGTCGTCAAGGTAGTGGTGAGGAGCAGGTCTGTGAGTGAGAACTGAGCTGGGCAGGAAAATAAAACTGAAGTGATACAAACTTGCATATGCTGAAACTCCAACGGAGGATTGTCATTACCACAAAGATTTAAATTAATGACAGGAGATCCGTGGAAGAATAATAAAAATTTAAGTGAGCAGGGAACAAATGAAAAATCGTTAAAACTTTGAAAAAACCTCAGATGTAGACAGCATAGCTTAACACAACTCTGAAAAATCAGGGGAAAATGAGTCCTGCCTGTTCATTTTTCAATAGGATAAATATTAGTGCTGCAATTTTATTTCACCCTCTGGAGTTCTGTTTTTCACTTTAAGGGGCAATGACTTTACTGAGAAGCAGGGAGGGAGAAATTTAAGGTACAATCAGAAAGCAGCTTCAAGTTTGACTTGTTAAATCAGTTGGCAGTGGGGTGTTCTGACCTGAAAAGGCCATGTAAAGGGAATTTCATGTGGAGTTCTGCAGGTGGTGCTTCCAACAGCCTGGAAAACAGCCTGGCAAAGCCATGGCAGGGGCAGTCCCACCCTGGACTCAGGGCTCTCAGCAAACCTCTGGGGCTGGAATATTCTCCAATTCTCTGCAATAGTTTTGAAGTTCAATAGATGGTGCAGAGCCAAAGCTGGTATCCAGCAGCACTGAGTGTAATAACGATCCCAGCCCCACCACTGTGCCCCTGTCCATCCCTTCCTTGAATTCCTCTGGCTCTGAATCACCTCCAGGGTCAGTTGCCATTTCCTCCTGCTTAGCTGGATGGGATGGACCTGGAATGAGACAGCAACACCTGGGGCAAACTGATGGAAATCTGGGGGTTCTGCACAGAGTTCTGGAAGACTTTTTGGGGATCTTTTGTTGGCATGTGTCCTCACATCACAGCAGAGAATCTCAGAATATCTGGAAAAGGACTCCAAGATCATTGAGTCCGATGTGTGCCAATCCCCACCTTGTCCCCCAGCCCAGAGGGCCAAATCCAGTCATTCCATTAAAATTCACGGTGCACAGGCCTGCAAGGGAATATTGTCCAGATTCCTGTCCCTAGTTTTTTGGGTTTTTTTTTTCAACAGAGAGGCTCATTCAGAATCTGAGATATCTCTGATGTTGTTGGGTCCCAATGTGCTGTCACCCCAAAATGAGCAGCAGTCCCTGTTGATGGAAGGTCTCCCCTGGCTCTCAGGGGATGTGAGCAGAGGGAAAGCAGCACTGCAGAGGCAAAGTGGGCACAAGTGGGAGCTTTGCAGGAGCCTCAAGCACTTCCCAGGACTCAGACCCAAAGCTGGAAGTGTTCCCCTGACAAACACAGCCAGAGCTGGGCCCTGCAGAGCTGTCAGTATTTGTGGAACTGAGGAACAATAATTCCTCTTTCCAGCCACTGCTGCCCTTGGATCAAGTCTGGAGGGACTGGAGACAAACAGGGAGTAATCGAGCTCAATGTGGGATTTTTGCACTTAAAGCAGAATTATATGGACTTAGATCACCTCTCCACCTGAAGCAGGCTCATATTTACCAGGGTGGTGTCAAAGACCCTGGGCCATCTGGGATTTTTATTGAAAGAAAAGACCAAGCCTAAGAAGCAGCTAATACTCACTGCAGCAGCTGTGCACTGTCTCCAAGGAGAATTATGGGACAGGCATTGCAGGCATTGCTTGGGGAGGATCTGATTAGATACACTTTGGTGAGGAACAAAGAAAAAAAATGTTCTCCATCGAATAAACAGTTGGAGAAGGGAATTCTGATTTTCTCCTGTTGCAAATACAGGGTGATTCCAGAAACTCTTTTGTCGGAGTAATTAATTCTGGCTATAGAATAGGCAGTGGAGCTAATTACAGATAGGAAGTGTCTATAAAATGAATTAAAATTCACAAGCAGACGTTGCTAAAGGAGTTGACCATTTATTTTTAATGGTTTTAGGAGCATCTGCACTCAGAATTAGGAGCGTAACAGCATCCAGCAGAAACTTCTCTTTTGAAGAATAAAATTTTAAAAGTGTGAGTGCATTTAAGATGTTATCTTACACCTTCTCAAGCTACTCCTGACACATATGGTACAAATTCTGTTGTCTTTGAAGTCATAAGCTGACTGTGACACTGGAAATATACTGAGGGTTTAGTTAAATTCTACCTCAACCTCCATAAAGTTGTAGAAGACATCAATTACTTCTGAATTTCGTTAATTATTTATATCTATCTAAGGTGTGTCTGAACTGAAAAGAAATAAATTGTGTCGCTGGAATACAATTCTCAACTCCTGCAGGCACCACAATTAACTCCTGCCCAAATACTGCAGCTGTAAAATTGTGTTACACCCCTTGTGATACAGCTGAAAACCTCCATTATTTAATGTCTGACACCACCTGCACAATCTGATCTTCTCCAATGCACACAAACCTTTTTCTGATGTGATATTTTAAACACCTGTAAAACTTAATGAATGGACCCAATGTGTTGTGCATAAATCCTCATTCCTTTCTGTTAATAGAAGGAGAAGATTTTTTCTGTGGGATTGATTCTCCAAGTTTTTGAGAAGTGCTCTAACAGACAGATCCCAGCATGGAAGAATCAAGGTTTGTTGTTTCGTTTAATCCTAATAGAAATAAGAAAAATAATAGCAATTCTTATTTAAATATTTTTTTTTTCCTACATGAGGGTGACTGGTGCTTACAAATGATCTTGGATGGTAATTTCTGTTCACTGTGGCACTTTTCTAAAATAGGAGAATGAACAAATGGGAACAAACAACCTGCAATAAACAAGTGGCCGTTCTTTTCTTCCAAAGATTTTATACATCAGTGGCTTGAAATAATATGGATGCTATTTCCAGCCACTTAAAAATAACTCCTAGTGCAGTATTTTCTTGTTACTATTGAGGGTGGGAGCAGGAATAGCTTTCCAAAAGAATATTTGGCATTGGAACAGTGTGCTATATATTTATTTTTTTTTTTTTAATAAAAGATCTCATGACACAAAGGCATCTGCAACTCAAGGACATGGAAATTCAGCTGGAACCTTCACATGAAAAATCCACCTTATATCCCCCAGAATTCTTGATTTGTCAAGAGTCACTACAATGGTGTGGGATTGGAAATATTAAATGGACTGCAACAAGTTGATTTATGGCAGCAAATAAAAACATACTCACAGGCTGTTAACATGCTACTCAGTGTAGTGTTTACTACACTAAGTGTAAATAAATTTCTTCCAGTAGATCTTTATTGGGACCTGCCAGTCTATTTCTACTTGAGGCTCAGCTGGTGAGATCCTGACCTGCAGCAAAATAAAACAATTCACAAGATTTCTTTCTAGTGAACTTAGAGAATTAAAAATAAAACAAAGTGCGGTGGCATTAATTCCTTTGTCGATGATTAATTAAGAAGTGCTTTCTGGGCTCTTCATTCTTAGCCCAGCACTGGATTCTTCCCAAGAATGTCAGCAAGTCCCTGCTGAACCTTCTGATCCCCCATAAAGCTAAAAATGTTGTGCAGGGTTATCAGGATGCCTGCAGGGATGCTGGGCACACACAGTGACTCCGTCAGGACAGCCCGGCTTAAAAAAAGCCCCAAAGAAATAGGAAACTGCAGCAAACCCCAAAAGGCTGCAGTGATCTCACCCTGCATTTCAAGAGTCTCTGTAGGAGCAGGAAACAGAATATTGGGACTATTTTGGCCCCAGCTATGCACGGGGGGTTGGTTTGCTGTCTGCAGGGAAATCTGGGCTGTGGGAATGGCTTTGGAGTGACCCAGAGACTGAAGGAGCAGCTACAGAGCTCAGTGGGTTCAGAGAGATGAGACAGGAGCAGGAGCATCTCCCCAAATCTGACCAGGAGATCATTGCAATGGTCCAGGGATCTCACAGGAGCACCTCCCAAAATCTGATCTAGAGATCACTGCAATGGTTCAGAGATATCACAGGAGCACCTCCAACAATCCAGCCTGGAGATCACTGCAATGGTTCAGGGATCTCACAGGAGCACCTCCCAAAATCTGACCTGGAGATCATTGCAATGGCTCAGAGATCTCACAGGAGCACCTCCCAAAATCTGACCTGGAAGTCATTGTATGAAACCACTGAAAAGTTTAAAAACTGAAAACAGCAGCTCTGGCTGCAGTTCAGCCTGGCTGCAGTTCCCACTCTGCCCCAAACACACCCATCTGTCATTTCAATACGTCACCAGGTAACGTTTTTCACTGAACTCCTGCATCCTCCAGCTGCATTTCAGTACAAAAACTGTGAAATGTTTATTTTGTGCCTGTGCTGGGAACTATTTCAGTGGGATTGGTGGGGCTGAGCGGGATGGAGGCAGGAAAGGAACACCTCCATTGCTCTGTCAAGGTGAATCCCACTGGAACTGTGGCTCAGTGGGCTCTGAGGTGGAATCCTGGAATTGTTAAGGTTGGGGAACACCTGGGAGATCAAATCCAACCATCACCAGTGTCCACCACAATCCATGTCCTCAAGTGCCTCATCCACACATTTTCTGAACACTTCCAGGGCGGGGGACTCCACCACTTCCCTGAGCTGTTCCAATGTTTTTACAACACTTTGCTTGAAGGAATTTTTCCTAATATCCAATTTAAAACTTCCCTGATATAACTTGAGGCCATTTCCTCAATTGTTACCTTTGGAAAAAAATATACTTTGGAAAAAAGTTGCTTTAGAAACACAAAACTGATGCTGTGGACTTTAATTTTCTTATATCAAAAGAGAGCTCTTGATTTTGTATTTTATTCTTAAACTCTTGTTTAATAATCCAGAATATTTATATTATTAAATAATAAGTCATAACAATCATGCTGCCTCTAAATGATTCAAAGACATTCTCCTATTTAACTATTTGTGTTCTGCATCTAATAATTATCAATTTTAGTGATTCTAAATACCTCATTAAAAAAAAAACTGGACAGAAATTGCATGGAAGAGAACATAAGTTGCATCAACTGATAGAATTCAGACAGGAGAGACAGATTTTGGGGCCTCAGGAGCAAAAGTGCCATAGAACTTTTTTATACTGCTACAAGTGTGTTTTTTCTTATTTGTGGTATTTAAGATGAGATTTTGAAGTGTAGATTTTGATAATTCACTTGTCAGGCATGACAATATCTGCTGTGAAGTGATAAAAGGGGAGGGCAAACCTGGGATCTCACTCTGGTTAGTAAAATACTACAGGGAGCAAACCCCCGAGGAGTGTGCACTGCCAGCAGATGTAAAAGTTCCCGTGCCAAGATGTTTGGAAGTAACAAAAAACAGGCAGGAAAATTGAAATTCAGATCTCCCACCTCTGGATTCAAAACTGTATCAATGGGCCCAGGTTGATTATTCAGACACAGCAGCCAAAAATCACTCAGCAGAGGAGAGGATCTACTGCAACATTCCTGCAGCAGCCTTTGGAATCTTTTCCCCATGGACCAAAAAAATTGCTCATTTCAAGAGATCATGAGAAAAACAGTGGATTACTATTCAATTTTCTTAAATATTTTCTTTTCTTTAGAATAATGAGACTTAATTTCTTGCCTAGAAGCAAAGAAAGGGGATTTTTATGGCAAATCATTTGGTGTAATTCTATATGAAAAAAAGGCAGGTTTTTCATTGAATTCAGATTGGCAGCAAAAGCTGCAGCATAAGCCCAAGGATATATCAAAACCTCTTTCTCAAAAGCAGGATTTTAATCCTGATTTATAGGATTTCTCAAGACACACAGCCTTGATCATTTTTTTTAATATCCCCAAAAAATTGAGAAGTCTTGTGAAATACTTTCAATAGAGAAATAAATGTGTGTGGACAGAGCAAACACGAGTTCAGCCACCACCCTTAACCTACAAGACTCAGACACAAGAAAGAAATCAAGACATGGAGCAAATGTTTCTGTCAATCCATCCCCAGGAAGGATCCTGAAGGATGTCGATGTCAGCAAGAAAAGTGCATAAACCAACAGAAAAACACTAAATTTACCACAAATTTCAAACAAACAGTGGAAATTTTTGTGTAATTATTAATAATCAAGGGTTGTAGAGGGCTTATGGATTACCAAACCCTCACCAGCCAAGCAATGGCAGATTCCAGCATTAATGGGTGCAGAGAATGGATTCCCCAATAATTTCAAAGGCAGCAGAGCCTCAGCTTGAGCAGTTACCCAACCTCTGCTCTCAGTGCCAAAGGGGGTGAACTGCAGCATCTCCAGAGTGAGTCAGAGTTTGCACAATCAGGAAAACTCTGGGGATGAGAAGCAGTGGACAAGTCATTCCCAGCACCACGAGTGTTCCAGGGCCTGGAATTGCATGGAAAAGATTCCCTCTTACTGAAAAAACAAAGGGTGCCTGTGGAACATTTGGCTCCACATCCCAGCTCTCCCTCCACCTGTTATCTCTGTTATTTTTGGCTGCAGTGCTGGGGGAGCCCGGTTGAAGTGTGGATTTCACTGCTCAACCTGTTGGCAAATTCCATCAAGGGGGTTTTCTCCATGCCTGGTGTCATGGACAGGGGAGTGCAATCCAGAAGAAAACGGGAAAATCAGAGCTGTGAGCCCCTGTGGTGGCATTCCCTCCCAGGATAACGTGGAATTCATCACAGGATGAATTCTGCAGTGCTCTTTGTGTCTCTGATCTCTCCCACTCCTGCTGCTGCTGCTCTGGGGTCATTCCCCTTTGGGTACTGTTAAGTAGCCAAAGAGTGGCTTAAAATGGGAATAAAACCCCAGAGCTGAAGACCAAGGTAAATCTTTTGCTCTATGGACTGACATCAAGGAAATTCAGTTTGTAAAGGGGTTTAGTGATGCCAGCAAAGGGAAACCATGAAGTGAATATGGCCCTGACAAAATCCCTGATTGGGGCTGAATCATGTTCATCACCTCATTCTCCTGGCTCGGGGTGTCACCAAGGCCTGTAACACCTCCAGCTCCTGCAATCAGCCCTTTAGGATCTTGCTGAACAGGAGTCTGTACCCTGAGCAGTGGTTTTGTGTGTGTTTTTAGGGTTTTTGTTTCACTTCAATAGCCACTGATGGTGATTTAAAAATCTATTCATGCTTTTGGCCTCGGCAATCTCCTGCGGCAGCGCATTCCAAAATTTCATTCCGTGCTATTTAAGAACACTCCACGTTTGCATACTGCCTGTTTCTTGTATATGAAAAAGGATGAAAAATGATGTTCTGTGCACCTTTCCCACACTATTCATGAATTCTGAGGCTCCCTCCATAACTCTGCATTTCGTGTTCTCATCGCAGAGTGGAAAAACCCTAAAGAATTCAATCTCTCCTCACAGAGCAGTTGCTCCATAATTTTGATCACCGTGTGTGCTCACTGTGACATCTCAAGTTACTGTCTAAGCTTTGCAAGACCACGGGGCTGGTTTATATAAACCACAGCTTTGCTGAAAATCAGAGTTACAGTTAAAAAGCAAATTATAATCACGGCTGAAAACACGGTTAAAACTTGTCTTTTTTTATAAATACGGGGAAAAAACAACACTCGCAAGTGACTAACAGCACTGTCATGTGATATGTTGGTCCACAGGTCTCTCATAGCAAAGGCTAAGTTATAAAAAGACTTTTTATGGTATAGAAAGTTATAAAAAGAAGATGAGAAGGGTGAGAAGGATGCTGCCCTTATCTGTAACTAGGGAAAAGCAGCAGGTCCAGGCAGGTAAGCTCGGAGCAGTGGGAGGGCTTCACTCCAGCTACAAATTCCCAGTGGAGAAATATCACAGGGAGCACATGGGGCAGTAAATCAGCCCCTGGGCCCGAGGAGATCTCAGACGGGCAAAAAGCAGCAAGCTGGAACAGCTGTGCCCCAGGAAAAGCAGAACAAATGGATTTGCCACCTCCTGACTCCAGGGATCCCAGTACCTCTGGAGAGAACAGCAGGGCCAAGCAGGGAATTTGGGAATCATAAATTGATTTGCTAAACAAGTTCTAAACATCCAAAATGCTGCTTCATTTCAGTGCTAAATGTGTTTTGCCGAGGAAAGAAAGTAAAGACGACTGAAATTCACAGGATCTCTGAACTGGGCTGTGTGTCACACAGGTTTCCCAGACCTGGCGCTGACCATTGGATCTGCCTTTCCATATTTCATTTACCCCAAACCACAGAGGGCAGCTCAGAGGGACAGCCCAGACTCTGATGGGGTCCTGGTTTTGTGTGACACTGAGAGCAGGGCAGGATCCCAGAGCAGCCTTGGAAAAGTGCTCAGGCACTGGAAGGGACTGGGAAGGGACTGGGAAGGGACTGGGAAGGGACTGGGAAGTGGGGGAGTCACCATCTCTGGATGAGCAGGGAATGGCTGCACATGGCACTTGCTGAGAATGGAATTGATCCCAGGTTGGACTCAATGCTCTGGGAGGTTTTTCCAAGCTGGATCGTTGTGGGATGCTGCTTGGAGAGGGCTGGGGAGTGGATCTGGGCAGCTCAGCCTGCACTGCAGCGCCTGCCAGGAGACATCCTCTGCTTCCAGGGGTCTCTGCAAGATAAAATGGGTAGGACAGGACTTTACCATGGAGCTGGAAGGTGAGAGGTGCAGAGCAGGACAATTCCTACAGGAGTGATGAGTTCCCGTGGCCAGTGCACATCCTGCAGCACTCAGGGCAGATCCCACCAGAACTGTGCTGGGAGCACAGCCAGGGTGAGAATTCAGATTGCACAAATACAGCCCATAATAAGATAAATTTGGGCTTCAGATGACTGAGTAGTTTAAAAGATCACTTTAAAAGTGGTTTAAAAGCCACTGCCTGGCTGGAGGTGTCGGCACTGCCACCTTTATTCTCCCTAAAACCTGTGACCACCTCCATTTCACACGACTTCCCAGGTCAGTGGTCTCTGATCCATCCCTACTGCAAAGATCCAAGTTCCCATTTAATCAATACCCTTCCAGTATGTCAATAATTCAGTTTCACCTCAGCCATTTGACAGAAATGCATCAAGAAACTCCATGTGAAACTTTGCCCTGAGATTTTCAGTTGTTAATGTCTCCTTCTACAACTCAAGGCCAAAACTGGCAAATTTTTTTTGTTAAATTAGAACTTCTTTTTATTGCAAAGAAGATTTTCTTGAGAAAGAAAAGCTTTCTTGCAGTTGGGAAAAAAAATAAAATGGTGTTTTTAAATCGAGACATGAAAGACTCAAAAATCCCTGAAGAGATCAAACTCATAAACTGAAGTAAACTTCGAAAATGCACAGAGGGGTTTATCCAGATTGGCACATGTGTTAGAGGAAATAAGGATTTACTTATGATAATTAAATTAGTAAAAAAAATAAGCAAGAAAAAATGAGAAGTGAATCTCTACTAAATTTACTGACATTTGACTAAAGTCTATTTAAAGTGTCCTCACAGAAACCATCAAGTTTCAATCAATTTTACTGGAACTGGTCTCGTGAAGTATGTTTGAGGAGTGTAAATACATTTAGACATCAAAATTACTTATTTTCATGTTTATCACAACCAATATTCAGGATTTAACAAGTCTCCAAGATAGTGGAGTCAGTTAAGTCATAAAATTGATCATAAAAGTTTATTAATTTGCAGTTGTGATCAGGAAATGGGATTCAAATGAACCAGCTTAAATTAATTTCAAAATCTTCTCTTGCCCAACCATTAAATAAATTTTTAATGTGTCTAAAAGACTGTATTAAGATATGGCAAAAAAATTCAAGCTGAGCATTTCTGCCTACCAGCAGTACGTTTGAGAATTGAAATTTTCCTTTCCTCTCCTATTCACCCACTTTGAGCAGAAATCACAGCTGAAAACAGCTGAGTCAAATATATTTTATTTGGTCTGTAATGAACATTTTGAAATGCTTCCCTGACTGTTCCCAATAAATTACTTTGTAATTAGCCCACTGAATTTGGAGCTGATTTGCCAATATCTGTGTGGGTCACGGGGCATTGTGGTTTTTATCAAAATTGCCTGAGATAAGGAGCACAGCAGGTTTCTGTGGCTGTGTCTTCTGAATTCAGGTGAGGTGCAATCCTTAAACGTTATCAAAGCACTCCCAGTTTGCTTTGAAATCTAAACAACCTAAAAATAGGCTGCAAGAGTTTCTGGAAAAAGGTAAGTGTGGAGTAAACTTATTTCAAAACAGAGTTTTCCCAGCAGAACAAATAATCTTTTAGGCAGGGGATGAGTGATGTGAAAAAGGATGATGTGCCATTAAAAAATCTTTATTTTATACTAAACAAGGTGTCTGGTAAAAGAATCCTTTTTCTTTTATGCGAGACACAGGGATTAAAAATAATCAGTTCTGCCAATGATAACCTATTCTTAAATGGTATTTACTTGCTGTGTGTGCTATCATTGTTTACTTGAAGTGGCTTATAAAGATGCATGACAAAAAATAGCATTGTAATATTCAATTAGTCATTGATCAGCAGATACAGTGGATTTTCTTCTCCTCAAATTATCATTGATCTGGAACCAGGTGCAGTTGTTCTGGATTTATTACAGGAAAGGTTGTGGGAACTCTGAGCTTCCAAAAGCCTCCCAAAGTGAGAAGTTCTGTGTCCCCATGTCCCAGAACCTGCTGGGTGCAGCAGTTTTGTGCTTCCAAAGGATCCATTCTCCTCCATGTCAGCTCAGTGGGATACTGAGATGGTCCCATCCCATTAATTCCACTTGTTCTTCCTCATTTTTTGGGGGTGAGGATGATTGCTGGGCTTTCCAGGCAGTGCTAAAAGTCCCTTCCTAAATAATCCCACGGAGGCAGACGAGGAGAAGAGAAGCAGCATTAATCAGAGGGAGCAGAAATGAGTAGAATTAGCACAAAATAGTCCAAAATAGAAAAGCTCTAGACCACAAGATGAGACTTGTTTCATTAGCTATAAGTAGCACCATGTGTAGGAGCATATAAAGTGTGGCTACATTTCAAATATAAAAATATTACCATGAGGCTTCTCCCTCCCACTCTATTATACTCTCCAAGAGAAAAGAGAGTAGGTAGACAATGAAATTCTTAGTTCACTGCCAAGAATTCCAGTGCAAACAAATTATCAAGAGAATCAGGTAAGAATAATGATGTGATATTGATAGAGAAAGCAGGAGCTCAGTATAAATTAAAGTTTAAAATAAACTGCAGGAGTGACAGAAGGAAAAGGTAAAAAGGCAGGCAGAGAAAAAGCTCAGTGTTTTGAGAGAGGAAAGGGATGGACACTGCAGGAACACACTCTCTCCTCCTTGGATAACAGGAGCAGCAGCAGCACAAGCCTCTCCTTATGGAAAAAAAAAAGAACCAAAAAGAAAAAAAACCAAGAATTTCAGCAGAGAGTAGATCCTGATTGCCAAAATTAGCCCCTTGGAAAATAGCCTCGACTATTCTGTTCACAGAGCGGTGGAGAGCAGAGGGTGGCTGTGCTGTTCCAAGGCGAGTTTGGGATTGCAGCAGCTCGGTGCGTTCCCCGTGGCTCCCGAACACACCGGCAGAGGTATTTTTACCCTGCCCGCCTTACTTTCCTTCCCAAGGTTATCCAGTGTGAAGTGATCAGGGCTGAAATCCCAATTCTCCTCCTCGAGCAGTCTCAGGGATCGTTTCCACTGACCTACTTTTCCTCCTCCTGGATGCTCCTCGGTGCCTTCCCGGGCTGCATCGGCTCCGAATCCGCAGGGAATCCCCGGGAAATGCAGCCCCTCTCACCCGCAAAGATCGGCTCATTCTGCTGGAAACCCACCTAGGGAGAAACTCGATCCTTTCCACAAAGAGCTAAAGGAATAGCCCAGGGAAATCTGCCAAATTGGTCATAAATTCAAATATCATCAGTTCCCTGGATTGGTAAAAGTGTCGGACAGATTCACATTAAATCCATTTAATGCCAATTGGATCAGGAGACCCGAGGAATTCCAAAGAATCGCTGTTAAAAGTGAAAATAATTGCAAGAAAATGAAAAAATTAATACCCTCATGCACATTCCTGTTGGTCAAATTCTTCTTGCTGATGAATGGCCCTTTCCTTTTCACTTTCCTGTGAAGCATTTTTAGATTAATATCTATTTTTTCTCTGAATAACCTCCCCCAAGCTGTGCTGTTAGAATTGCATTTTATGGTTTCTCTCTTGCAATCCATCATTGGAATCAATAATTCCTACCCTGATACAATCACAGAAGTGATAATATTGTCCTTAAAATAAGGACAATGGGATAAAAAGGACAATAAGGATAAAAAAATCAAGGAAGAATATGTTTACCAACACACTGAATGTGCTTCCACCTCAAGATGCTCCAAGAAGAAAAGTCAAGCACTTGAATAAAAAATTTCACTCAAACCCCTGAAGATGTGAACAGAGCTGATGCAAATATTTTATATTATCTTGCCACACAAAAGAAAAGTCTGCCTGTAGAAATGTTCTGCTTTCCAGCTCTACACATGGTTTTTCATAGAGAGAAAAGGAAAATTGGATTTAGCACTGGCCTTCATTCTTACCAAGAGGAATGATTGGAAGTGAAGCGGAGCCATTAACGTGGATAATTCTTAAAGGGAAAAAAAAGGGAAAATTTAAAAAAACAAAATTACTTTGTGTATATGTAATGTATGGGTCTATATGTACATGAAATGAATCACTTGTAAATTAAAGAAAAAATCCCATACATTATAAGCAGAGGAAAAAAATGTTCTAAAATTCTGATGTCTTCCACATTTTACACACCTTAACATGACTATGTAGAAATTGGTAGCTCACAAAACCAAAATTTCTGTTATTCAAAGAAGACCTGAACTAGAACTCATAAAATCAGGAGGGGTTTTGTTAAGATTTCTTCCCTCTGCTTTATTTTGCATATGTTATTCTATTGTATATTGGGGCAGTATAACAGTTTCTCAAATAAAGCAAACAACTAAAGATTAAAATGTCTTAATCCCCTGTGTCAGCAGTCAAAGATATCAATAATTTTGATACAAATGTCTTAGAACTCATGGAAATAAATGCTATAAGGAGTCTTCCTAAGCAGAGGCTGCACAAGAATAAAGTTACACAGATTTGTCAAAAATGGGTTCTTGAGCATGTAGAGTATAATTACCCTTTTCCAAATCAAAATGCACCATCTCATTAATGGTTTACACCTCTGTGCTACCATGCAATGAGAGAGCACTACAAGACTCCACGAGATTTATTTAACAGCCCCAGAAATTGTCTTTGGGGAGTGTCCTCATCCCACCGAGGGATGTTCAGGTAAAGTTTTCTCCCTCCCCGTGTCCACGGAATGGTTTGTTTTGGAGGAGTTACACTTTTGTGATTCTTTAAGCTCTTTACAACTCCCTCATCTCATTTGCACTGCTGGAGATCTTTAAACCCACTCTCTTCATAGTTAAAAACAACATAACGAGATTAGGCCGGGAGCCAAGGAAATCAACCCTGTGCCAACCGGGCTTGGAATTCTAATTAGAGCATCTTTTGTATTAACCCCCATTTGCCACCATCAGGACAATATTATCACTTCTGGGATTTTATCAGGGCAGGAATTGTCGATTCCAGTGGTGGATTGCAAGAGAGAAACCATGAAATGCAATCCTAACAGCACAGCTTGGGGGAGAGGTTATTCAGAGAAAAAAAATAGATATTAATCTAAAAATTCTTCACAGGAAAGTAAAAAGGAGAGAGCTGTTCATTAGGAAGAAGAATTTGATCAACAGGAGTGTGCACAAGGGGATTTATGTCCTAATCTAGTCAAAGGTCTTTCCATGGGTTTGGAATTTGGGTAAATTTTCAGGTTGAAATTTCACACCATCATGTGAGCCATAACGGAGAGGCTTTAAGTAAAGGAATTTTTAGGAAAAGGGAATTTTGTAGGAGGATGTTATTCGGTGAGTGATCTCTCCAAAATCCAACAAGATACCAGCCAGAACACTTCTTCATATAAGAGAATAAATTTTAAACCCAAAACATCTATTTTAATGAGAATTCAAATACCTTAATGAATTTAAAAGACAATTCTGTGACTTAAATCACAGGTACTGTATCACTCTCTTGTACTGGAGAGTTTGAAAAGCAAGCACTGGAAAAAATATTAAAAATACACCTAAACCACTGATTCAACCAACTACAACCAGTGAAATTAAAATAACATTCATATTTCAAACAGTAAATGGCCTAAATATCGGTGTCATCAATGCCTGGGTATCCTCACTGAAACCTTTGTCATTCTTTGCAAAACAAACATAATATAAACTCAACAGAAATTGGGGATGTGTGGAATGAATGTGTTTATCCCAATCCATTCACCGCAGCAGAATCGGATCTGAACACGAACCTCCAAGTGTGAAAACACTCATGGGGCATGTTCTGGCAGTTGGTTTGCAATGGAGATGCTGGTTTTGTTTCCACGCAGAGACAAACACAAAAAATCAAATTAGAAGGATCCTTTGAAGTTCATTATCGTAGAAAAAAAATCAGCTAAGCTTCAAAACTTTCGTGAGATTGTTAATTGTGCTTTGAGTGATGGGTGTAGAGTTCAAATCATATTTCTATGTGACAAAAGCTGCCTGAAAAAAACAATTCAGTTTTTCGTAGGATGTCGCAAAATTATTTCTCATCTGTGAGAATTTAAGAACTTTTCTTCTCTGTGACAGAGCAGGTTAATAAATTTTGTGTATGGAAGAAACTTCCTATAAAACAGCCATGAAAATATCGTTGAATATTTTATGAACTTATTTCTGTCCTGTGTCCCAGGCAGGGCTGGATGGGGTTTGGAGCAACTTGGCCTATGGGAAGNATGGGAGATGGGATGGGAGATGGAATGGGATATGGGACAGGATATGGGATGGGAGATGGGACAGGATGAGCTTTAAGGTCTCTTTTTTGCAGGTCCTGTGCAGAACTTCCCAGGTTCTGGCAGCCGAGTGGGAAATGCAGACGGGAACCTGTTGCTTGAGGCTTAAATCAATCTCAGCTGTAACAAAACCTTTTTCAAATATTTTTCAAGCCTTTCAGAATTTATAAAGCTCTGGCTGGTGTTTTACAAGTCACTGGGCTCAGTTTCATTTAAGAAGTTAATTTCTATTTTGGAATACTCTGGAAGAAAACCATCTGAGAGGAACTTGATTCTCCCCAGAAGTTTCTTGCCTCTGCAGCTCTTGTGAACACTGAGCAGAGCAATCTTACATTTTAATGCCTTCAGAACTAGGAAAGTTCCTTCCCCAGGAAAATATGATTGATTGTTACAATGACAGTAATTGCATTTTAGTAAAAGTAACCATTATGGTAATTTTCCTCCAGAAAGAGACATTTAACTAACTTAAGTAACTTGTTACTTTTCAACACATTAACTTTGACAAATTTAACATTACAAACGTACAGAGTTCACAGCCACAACAACGTGCATCACTTAGGGAGTGTGCACACTTTTTATTTCTATATATCAAGCAGTGTTTCCAAATAGGAGATGCTAAAAAAACTGTGCACACATAACACAGCATTAATTAAACTGTTAAGAGCAGCTCTAGCACATCCAGTGCCAAGTCTCCTGTTGAAAAAAAAAAATAAATCCTGCTTTCCAAGCAGCAAACTTCTAGCAGCATTTCATGGATCTCATCCTCACCCCCTGAACTCTCTGCACTGGGAGACAGCTCCTGCCTTTTCCCCAACCTGTCATTTAGGAACATTTCATGCCACTCAAGTTGTAGGAAGTTTTTAAAAGTGTGGTTTCTGCGGATTAAGAATTCCAACCGAAAATAATTTAATTAACTCGTCCGGAGTTTGTTTCGTACAAGTTTGCAGGGGTTAAAATAAAAATGCTCTGCCTTGGCTTTAAAGATAATAATTCCTTGTGATTTAAAGGGATTCTAAACTGGAGCTCGGTGAATTTCCATACTACTGAACATTTTTACACTAGAAAAGAGCTGAAATTAGTCTGGATTCAAATTTTGTTTTTAAGAAATTTCCTTTAAATGAAAATATCAAAAATTTGAATTTCAATCCAACAGTTTTAAAATTTTCACTTCACTTTCCTAACTTCTTTGAAGGAACAGATTAAGCATTTAACTGGGGCAGTCAATGGGTTTACCTTCCTCTTATTTAAAAATCCCAGTCACATTTTTAAGGAAAATAACACAGTTGGTATAAGGTGGAGGAGAGACCAGAGAAAATTACAGAGAGCTAAAAAATAAAAAGAATATTAATCTGTATTATCTCAAAGCCTGTTGGATTGCTTTTTCAGCAGCAGCTTTCCAGATCACTTAAAGAAAAAAAACCTTAATTTTTCTTTTTTATTATTTTTCACTTTATTTTTAACTTTTAAGAACTTAAACCTGCGAATTGGTCAATGATTTTCTTGGCTCTCATAACCAAAAGCAGCTCTTAGGTTACAAACTCTGCCTGAAAGAAAAGCCAGAGCTCTCGAATAGTCAGAATGGATTGGAAATTCACCCAGTTCAAGGAATCTTTAATTCCAAAGTTTTCAGGATGTGGTGGAATTCTCATCCTTGGAGGGAGTCAAGAGCTGTGTGGATGTGGCACTTGGGGACATGGGGCAGTGGTGGCCTTGGCAGGGCTGGGCTCCATCACCTTGGAGAGTTATTCCAGCTTCAACAATCCTGTGATTTTAGAAGATTAAAATCTTTCCACTCCTGCTCATCGTCTACGCCATCACAGTGAGAGAATATTTGAGAAAACCTGGAGATTGGTTTGGTCGTTGAAAGCTGAAGTGAAATCAGGGATAACTCGGTGGCTGCCACACGAACAGCCAGAAGCCAGGACACACGTTAGGAGCTGACTGCCATCCCACCATGGAATTTTGTGAGATTATTTTTGTAACACTGTGTCCTAGTTACTGTTGAGAAGAGGAGGAAACTTCCAGTTTAGACAGAATTGGCAGTCGACCTCTATAATTAGTCCTTTATCTTTCCCATGTCTCCTGAATGACACGAGGTAAACTCCACACCTGAATTTTGCTTGGCAGGGTGCAGAGTTAATTCTGCAATTTTAGGCAGGAAATGGAGGATTTGGTGGTGTTCTTGCAGGTGCAGAGGTGATGTTTTACTCTGAATAACGTCTCCATCTTTGACTTAATGTTTAAAAAACCCCACAAACAAACCCATCAGCCAGGGCTGTAGTGTCACTTTTCCTGCCCGTGCCCACAAACTGCCTGTAAAGAAAGTTCTGTGCTTCTGTGGCTAACAACAAAATAAATGTAATTTAGGATGAGCAAACTCCTGTAAATCCTTGTAATCCAAGGATAAAACCACTCGTGAATCTCACAGATTATTTTAGCAGAGTTTTGGAGAGAATGAGCTGCTCCAAGTGTCAGATTTTAACACTGACAAGCCACCCAAGTCCTGCATTTTCCTTCCATTGTTTTGTTGCATAAATACTGAAACTACCTAACACAGAAAGTATCTGCTGTGAGAGGACAGAAAAATATTTCAGAGGGTGTGGGAACGTGTTTTGCTTAGAGACAGTTTGGCTCACAGAAGATACAACTTGATGTTTTTAAGAGAAAACTGGTTAAAGGCAGGCAGGTGATGGAGACAAAATTAGTCCAGGGTCACACCCTGGGCTCTCTCCAAGGTGTGCCTTGGCAGTCAGGGCAGAAAAATATGACCATTAATCCTCTTGTAGAATATCTGGCTGTTTAACAAGGAGCCAGAGTTGAAACTCTGCAATTCCTCAAGCCCTTTAAAAACCGGCCCTTGCAACAAAAAAAGCAGCTCCTGGTTTTCTTCACACGCTTGTTGTGGTCTCAGCCCCGGGAAGGCACAGACCTTCAAGGCAGCAGAAATACTGGAGAGGCTGGGGAGGAGGGGAGTTCAGAAAGGAGTTTAAAGCTGATGTTTTTGGCTCCTTGGCTGGGCTGGTTTTAGCCCAAATCAGTTCTCCAATCAATTCAATGTGCAGCTGCAGGAACATTTGTGCAGGGCAGGGCAGCATCTCTGGCTTACTCTGGCTCAAAGTGTTTGTGGAAGTGCAGCAGGAGCGTAACTGAAGAGCTGCTATTGCCAATAATCCACAAATGCCATTCCACAACACAGGAATAGTTAAAGCATATAAATGGCCTGGCCATGTGCTTGGCAGTGGGGCCTGACAGAGGAGAGCTTAGAAATTGCTGTAACAGCTTGAAAAAATATCTGAGTTTTGAGGTAACTGCTGGTTCCAAGAGCAAGGACACAACTCTGCTCCCCGGGCTGGTTGTGTCACAGGGGGATGGATGAGAAATGTGCCCAGCAGAAGGAGCAGAGCAGGTCCTGGCAGGGAGCTGGGACTGGCCTGGGCATTGTCCCCACCTCCCTCAGCCCAGCCTGTGCTGCTGGATCCTCTCCCCCTGACCCTTCCTCAGCCGCTCTGAGACCTCGCTGCTTCCAATTCCCAGCAGCACTCCCAGAGAATCCAACTGAGGGAGCAGCAGAAGCACCAGGAGGATCCATCTGGAAATGACACTCCCATTTCCCATTTTTCCATCACTACTTTGTTACGGTATCAACACAAGCCGTGGATGCTCTGATTGCTGGGTTTTGTATAATTTCACAAGAAGTTGGGCTGGACATGTGCAGATCCATATTTATTATCTTAACCTGGAAGCCCAAGCTCAGTGCCTCAGCATATCCTACATTTTATACTCTGTCAGAACCCTTTATCTTCATTTCTCTATTGACATAAAAATCCTACCATAAGTATTATTCCAAATATTTGAAGCTATTTATAATGAAAAATAATGTAATTACACTCCAGTTAAATTTTAAAAAAAACTTCAGCAGAAAAGCACAAATTTAGCTTGTACAAATCTCAAACAGAATCTAACTAAACCAATAATGCTGAAGAAAAATCACCTATTAACATATGACAGGCATATGTTATACATTGTGCTCATCCCACTGAGAATGGCTTTTATAGACAACAGCATGCCGTGATTTTAAAATCACAGTTTAAATAAAAGGCAATATTAATATTTTGAAGCTTGTTTGTTAAACATTTGGCAATAAATCCTCAATGCAGAGGGGATTTTTCCAGGTAATATGGATGGAACACCCAGCCACATCTTAGTCCTCCCCTTCGGCAGCACAAAACACACTTGGCTCAGGGAATTGCCTCATATTTTAATGATAATAAAACCAATATAGATTGAGACCATTAGCTGTAACAGGTCATTAAAATAGAAATATAATCAAAAAGGAGCAGCTTGCCTGTTTCCTTTCACTTGCCTCAGCCTGACAACTCCCATGGCAGTGTCCATTAAACTTGGCAAGGGATGTTTGTCTGAGCTTTCCCAAACCTGAAAACTCAGCAGGACCTGAGCACTCAAACTTGGAGCAGCCTTAACAACAAGAACAAAAAGTCAAATTAAGTAGTGCCACGCTCAATTGCAGAAGAAAACCTGATCTTTCAACCCAAATTGCAGGCAAGCAACTGTTGCAGAGGAATAAGCCTTCAAACCCATGGGAATGTCTCTCCTGGGTGCTGTTTAAGCTTCCTTAATGCTCTTAATCCACCTTGATATTGAACTGCCAGACACTGTGGCACCCACCTTCCCACTTCCAAAGAGCTGCTCAAGTGCTGGAGCATTTCTTTTCCCTCAGTGGAGATCCTGACAGCTCTAGGACACAAAATAACCAAGTTTTTCGCAGCTTCTTGTGGTCTTGCACCTCACTGGAAAAGAAAAACTCTGGTGAATTTTGAGAAAAAACAAGCCATGTTTTGGGATAGGTTAAAAACTCCTGTGTGTGTGTCCTTCAGCTTCCCTATCTCCCCACATGAAACCAAAATACTTTTCCCCTTGCAGTTTCATGGAAGTTAATTAGTTGATATTACTAAAACTGGGTGCATGCACTCTGTATCACTACAAAATTAGAAGTATAATTTCATTGCCTAAAGAATTTCCAGGCAAAAAAAAAAAAAANATCTAAAAAAAAAAAAAAAGAAAAAAAGAAGAGCCTTTATATTAGAAAGGCTGTGAACAAAATTTTCAAAGTAAATGGGAAAAAATGGTTAAATTTTGTTTATTTTCAACCAGCCTGAACTGAAAAAAAACTTCTCACTCCAGGGTGTAAACAGAATTTTGCCATCTCAGACATTAACATTATCTGCTCAATGTCTGAATTGGAATTCCTATAAAATAATTTGCAGATGAATTAACTCCAAAACTATTCAGCAGCAGAAGCTGGAGCAGGCTTTAGCTCCCCAGTGGCCTGAACAATGGATAAGAGCACCAGGCTGGGATGTTCTGCTGGTTGCAGAAGAAAGATTCTGGGTTTGAATTTCCAGGATTCCAAATCCCTGGAATGGCTCAGCCCATCCATCTTGTCAGAGCACAATCACCAGAGAGAAATGTTCCAGCTGGATTGTCCCCATGAAAAAAAGAAGTGGGCAGCTATTAGGGGTTCCCTGAGAGACTCCCAAGCATAGAAACTTGTCCTTAAAATCTGAAATGAGTCATATTTGGGAGTCTTCCATGCTTTTTCCTGTGAAACCTGTAACGTGCCAGATTGTCAGGAATTACAGCACTTGGGGAGAGGTTTTATTTCTGTCACAGTGAGCAGGAACAAAGGGGTGCCTGAGCTGCTGTTGGCAGGATTATTTTAATGCTACTTAAATTCTGGGCAGAAATTATGAAATCCCTAAATCAGGGATTATGGGCTGCTACCAAAACACATTGACTTAGGCACTGTCCCAGAGTCACACCTGAGGCTCCAGCAGGATTCCTGCTCCATTCCCACATCACAGAGGGTTCACAGGACAGCAGAAACACCAGCAGTGACATTTCTCTGAAGGAAATGGGCCTCAGATCATATTTCAATCATTTTCCTTGGCAGAAAGGCTTTATTAGCCTAAAACTGCTGCCTCTGGAAACAGGACAACTCATGCCATGTCATGTGTTTGTAAGAGTTAATTCTACACTCTCCAGTCACCAGCAATATAAATTATAATAAACTCATTACCAGCTTGTTCATCACCACGGATCTGCACCTTCCTTTCCTTAAATTCCAAATGGAAAAATTTTCAAATGCAATACTCATGGATGGTTTGATAAATACTTGACAAGCATTTGATAAATACTTGACTTACTCGATAATGACTTGGCTTGATTGGATAAATACTTGACTGTTCCCATCCCTTTCTGAAGCCAACTGGTCACATTCTGAAGCCTCGACTTCTTGGCATTTTAGCAAAACCAGTCACCAATATTTGAGTGTCCTCCAATCCATCTGAACCTTCCAGAATTTCACTTCCCATTGTTATTCTATAAAAAAACACTGCAGGAAACTTTATTATTATCTGTTGAAATAAAAACTGGCATTCATTTGTCTTCCCCAGCACTCATCCTCTCTGTGACATCCGTCTGAACCGAAAAAATATTTGCGGGAACGTTGTCCTCGCTGAGGTTTTAAATTCCCAAAGCATCAGCCAGCTCTCCTGATCCCACCCTTCAGAAAGCTTCTCGGATATTTTGAATGGCACCAGAAGTAATTACAGCTGTTCATGTGTTTGTGTTTCAAAACAAGCAGAAGTCGTATTGACACAATAATTCTAAAGAGCACACAATTGAATACTCTCAAGATCTGACAATCTCTCCACACTCGGCCACTTCACACTCCTACTCCTTATGACTATTTAATTACAAATTGTTGGTCTAAAATATTGAAATCTTTATCAACAAATATATGTATAAAGCCTTTCAAAGGCAGTGCAAAAGATCTTTAAAATCTGCTATCACTGTCAGGACGCTGCAGCAAAAAAAACAACAAACACTTGTCACATATTTTAAGAATCCTTCAAAAACAACGTTGAAAACATGACAATGTTGCAGAACTTTTGCATTCTGTGATGAACACAGAGTCAGTTTCTAACTGAGGATATAAATTATGGCGTATTCTGAGAAGGAAATTCTCTGTATAGACCTGGAGAACCTCATTTTCATAGCACAGACTGGGATTTTAGGAATTCAGCTTGGACTCTTCATGACGCTCACAAAAAAAGGGATTCCACAGAACAAATGAGGGCTAGAGAAAAATATCCAGAAACTGCAATTTTGCTGTGAAATATGGATGAAACCACAGCTGATAAATGTCACCCTGTGACACAACAAAGTGCCCCTAAGAGGCAAGAGAGTTTGTGAAAGCAAGCAGAAGCTCCAGTGGGATGATCTCTTCTGAAAAGACTCTGCAAATCCTGGAAAGAAACATCCCTGCCTTCTCCAGGAAAATAGGTTAGGTAGTTTAGAATCCGTGTTTTAAGGAAGCAAAAGCCTAACAGGCCAAAAGGGAAAAATAACTCTTGGTTTAAATATGGCCTTTATGGAAACAACTGGGTGAAGATGGTATCAAAGTTAATTTCTGTGATATTTCGGTATCAAAGTTAATTTCTGTGATATTCTGTATCTTTCTATTTAAACTTGAGGCAGGGGAAAATCCCTGGTGGTGCGAGGTCTACAGGCTCCAGGTGTTTAACTGAAAAGGGAATTTGTTCCACACACAAACTCACCCCAAAAACAGCTTTACAGGACATGGTCCAGGCCAAATCCTGTCGCTGCTCGTGTGAATAAAATGATCCCACTTTAGCCCACCACCAAAAGAGGGCTGTGATTCCTGCCTGTGTTTGAATTTTTGGATTCTCAGCTGGATTCAACAACTAAATGCATCTAAAATGTGTAAGTTTGATTTAAAACATTAAAGGAGAACATTTTGATGGTCACCTGTATTGCCTCGACCCAAAAGCATCGGAGAGGGAAGTTTTGGATTTCATTTCAGTCCATCAGCAGCATTTAAAAGGTCAATTAATTCCACATTCTCTCATGTTTTCAAGTCGTGCTACTCATGTAACTGTAAAGTATCTCAATAGTTCTGGGACAGAGTAAAAAGTACAAAATAATAATTTGCAGGAATTTTATTATCTGTCCACAGCAGCAGAACAGAAAATTCGTATTAAAACTCTTTTAGAATACGATGAGTTTCACTTAAGCCGTGCATATAAAAGTAAAAATAATTTAAGGCAGTTATTTACCTTTTCTAAAATAAAATAATTTAGGCTGTCATCCAGCACTCTTTCCCAAAGGAAAGTGAAGCTGCCTGGTAAAGAGGACAACCCTGGGAGAGATTAATTTCTTGCCATTTTGGTCCTTTTTTTTTTCATTTGGTTATGTAAGGACAGTGCCTGAATGGGGTCTTCTCTTCCCGCAGAGTTTCAAAGGGGGAATGACTTAGACCACAAGGAAAGATGAAAGAGATAATGACAAGGATTCTCTCTGTTGGTGTCACTCTTGATATTATAAACCCCACGGTTCCCATTTTGCATTTAGAAATGCTCCTCTAGGTGTTCTGAATGAGTTCTGCACAAAAACTCCTTTCCCACCACGTTGGGTTTTGTGTTGATTCACTGCTCAGAGTGGGAACAGCAAAGGCAAAGCTGAAATCCTCAATTCTTTCTCCAGAGAGAAAAATGAGGCATTGCTGGGTTTTTAACTCTCCTCATTACTCCCTGGAAGGAAAAGTTCTAATTGTGCTGCCTCCAGGCAAAGCCCCATCCCACATGAACAAAAGGCTGGAGCTAAGATCACATCCATTTCATCTCCTCCTGCTCCCCACAGATGCTTAAGTCCCTGACACTGTGTCTTCAGTGCTCATATGTCACAGCAAATGATTCATTAAAAATGCAGAGACAGATTGATCTTGGAAGGGGGAAGAAAAAAAAAAGATCTGGAGTTTAAGGCGAAAGGCAAATAGAAACGAGGAGGCAAAAGGTGAAAAAGGGAAACACCCCCAAAATTCACATGAGAAAGGCATTTAAAAATAAAGAGGAGACAGCAACTGTGCTGACATTTAATGTGTCTGCTTGGGATAAAACTCATCCTTTTACTAGCAATAAAACAACAGCCTAGCCCGAAAGCCCTTGAAGCGTTTTGCATCAAGTACCTCATAAAAACGGCTGGCAAGGCTGGCAATTTCTCCTAAGGTCTGTACAGTAACTACACCAAACTACCTTTCTTTCTTTTTTTTCTTTTTCTTTTTCTTTTTCTTTTTCTTCTTATCCTTCTTCTTCTCCTTCTTCTTATCCTTCTTCTTCTTCTTCTTCTTCTTCTCCTTCTTCTTCTTCTTCTTCTTCTCCTTCTTCTTCTCCTTCTTCTTCTCCTTTTTCTCCTTCTTCTTCTTCTTCTTCTCCTTCTTCTTCTCCTTCTTCTTCTCCTCCTTCTCCTTCTCCTTCTTCTTCTTCTTCTCCTTCTTCTTCTCCTTCTTCTTCTCCTCCTCCTTCTCCTCCTCCTTCTCCTTCTCCTTCTCCTTCTCCTTCTCCTTCTCCTTCTCCTTNGGAGCAAATCCCCAGTGCAGGCAGGGAGAGCTCCCTGATCCCCACACTCACCCTAATTCCCAGACCCCTGGCCATGCTCAAAAGTGGGAGGGGAAAAAGGCAGGAATAAGCTCTTCCTGTGATTGCTGTGGTGCTGATAAACAGGTGATTGACAAGAGTGACCCTACAGAAATGACCGTGTTTGTAATGTTTCCTGGATGGCCAGAAGGATTTGTTGTGCCAAAGGAATCCTGCGAGCAAAAACCAACCCCTGCCTCAGGATAATCAGCTCCTTGAGTAAGAGACGCCTCCTTGCCGTGACATCCTTGCAAACTCTCTTCTATAGGTGACACATTTTATTCTATTTTTATCAAAAACTATTGGTAAAATACAAATGTGGACTGTAATTTACATTCTTTCAGGAAAAAAAAAACAACAGAAACCAACAAAACCAAAAAACAACCCACCAACGAAGGCAAATCCCTGCAATGGGAAGTACATATATAAATATATATTCACACACACACACCAGCAATATTTTTAGCTGCGATTTCCTACTCGTGTGGCAACATGACCAGCGCTCTGAAGAAGCTGAGCCAAGTGAAAACACAACCTGCAGAACAGGTCACGTTTAAATATTCTGCTATTGAAGAATATTAAAAGCTCCAGATTAAGTAGGAGTGTTGTAACACTTAACATTAATTAACACTTGTAAATCATTCTGAAATACCTGGATAAAAGATGGCATAAAAGGTGTTGCCACATGTCTTGATGCTTCTAGATGTGCACAAGCCCTGACATCTTATTTTGTGCTTGGGACGTTTCAAACCATAAAAAAAAATTATGGTCACTGGATGAATTTAATGTTAGGAAGTGTCGGGACACGGCAGAGAAACACCAAGGGTGACTGATTAAGAACTCAAGCAGACAACTCAATGTAAAAAAACCTGAAATTGATCCATTTCTTGGATCCTGGTGGATCACCAGGTCTAGTTACTGATGTGTGAGTTAGAGCTTGGCAGCGTTGCTAAGCCTTGACTTGGCTGTGCATTGATGTATGTGAAATATGGGTAATTTTCCTTCCAGTGTAGTACCACCAACTATTCATATCCCCCAAAAAACCTCCTTAGTCCATGCCATCAAACAGTTTGAAAAAGGAAACTGGAATCACTTTAATACCTATCTGGGGCTGGTGAACAGCATAACCAGTTCTCAGAGAACTTGGTACTTGTTGCTTGAGCAATTACAGGTCTTTATAAAATACAGGAATTAAAGGCTCTTGTGCTTTCCCACATGGATCTCCAGACCTAAGAGCCCTGTCTTCCTTTTTATCCAGAGACAAGAGATGTATTTTATGGCATGCATTAAAAAAAAAGAAAAAGGTGCAAGGAGTGACACCAAATGCATGAAGGAGCAGAGCCAGTTAATTCCCTGGACACACAGGCTGGGGATGTACAGCCAGCTGTTAATGGTGGATCTCACCTGGAACCATAAACACACCCCAGGTGCCTTCCAGCACCTCGGGGGAGTCTACCAGAAACATGGAGAGAACAGTATAGAGTTTGGGGAATGGATCCAAATATAGAAGAAGCCAGGTTTCGATTCGATGGGATATTGGGAAGGAATTGTTCTCTGTGTGGGTGGGGAGGCCCTGGCACAGGGTGCTCAGAGAAGCTCCTGGATCCCTGGAATTGTTCCAGGCCAGGTTGGACAGGGTTTGGAGCAGCCTGGGACAGTGGAAGGTGTGGAAGGACAGGAATAGATGAGCTTTCAGGGCCCTTTCAACCCAAACCATTCTGTGACTCTGACTCTATGCTGTAGCAGCAGTGATGCTCCTGAGCAAGGTGCTCACAGCAGAGACCACCACAGCCGTAGCTCTCACCTGGACTACCTTTATGACATTTTCAGGGACGTTTTCAGGCTGGGGTGAGGATGAGGCAGAAGACCAGGCCAACACTTGACCCCAGAGGCAGCGCCCTCCGCCTCACAGCGCTCTGTACACGTTACACGGTTGTGACCCCTCCCAGCCAGGTCCCACCGCGTGGCTGCCGGCAGTGTTTTCCTTCCATCACTTGAACCAGGGAGCACAGCACGGCGCCCCCAAAACCTCAGAGAAGCCCCGCGAAGGTGAATTACCGACACCGGGGGGTCGGGGCGGAGCGGGGCGAGGGCGCCTGAGGGGCCGCGCCCTGAGGGGCGGGAAGGGCGGGCGGGAGCGCGCCCGTGAGGCGGCGCGCGCGGGCCGCGGGGGGCGGGGCCAGCGTGGGGGAGCGCGCTCCGCCCCGCCGCCGATAGAAGGGGCGAGATGGGGTGGGCGGGGCTAAGCGGCAAACCCCGCGTTGTGAATGGGTGGCGTGTCTGTCAATCCGGGACGGCCGCCGCGGCCGTGGGGAAGGAGGGGGAGGCGGAGAGGAAACAAAAACAATCGCCCGGGCGCCGCCATCTTGGGCCGGTTCTCCACACGCCACACGGGTGAATGGGTAGATATGAGATTACCACGGGGGAGCAGCGGCAGCAGGGCACCGAGGGCTGTTCCGCGCTGCCAGCGACACTCGGTGGGCTCTAGGCACGGCCGCCGCCGCCCGGAGAGAATCCCCCGGCTCGGCCTTTTCGCCTCGCCAGCCCCTAAGCTGCACTGCTGGAGGGACAAAGTTGGGCTGAGCCGCGCTGCCTCCGCCGCCCGGGAGACCGGAGAGTTGAGCCGGGGTCAGAGTTAGGGGAGAGGGTGACGAGGGGATCGCTTCCCGCTCCGCCGTGTGGGAGGCGCGGGGACAAGGCTCTGCCTCCCCGCCCCTGCCGTCTCCTGCTGCTCGCTCCTAGGAGAAAAANAAAAAAAAAAAAAAAGGCAAGAACTGGATTGAGCTCGGAGGGGTGGATTTTGTGGAGTCTCCGCGTGAGCAGCGGCGGGGCGGCGAGGAGGAGATGTGTCCGTGAGGAGCGAGAGGAGCGTGGATCCATCCAGGAGCCGTGAGGAGCGAGAGGAGCCGGGATCCATCCAGCCTCAGCCCGCCGTGAGGCACAGCCGCCTCCCTTCCAAAGAAGCTCAATTCTCCTGGAAACACGGCACTCAGCAAAGGATTTGCCACAAAGAATATACCACCCTCCTCCTCCAGCGCCTGGATACTGCATTTTTTTTTTAAAAAATAATTTTTTTTGGTACCCCCTCCCCAGCCACTCTTGTGTGTTTAAATACCAAATATAGCCTCTTGCGGGGGGAGGGGATGGAAATCTCCTAGAAGAATTGGAAATCTTGCTGGGATTCGGGAGTGCTGGTGCTGGAGAAGGGCGGCGAAGACGGGGGGGATGCACTGCTCTCGCTGCCTGGCCAAGGACTAGAGATTTGCCACTTCCCGGGAAGCCCGAAGGTTTGTTTTGTTCCCAGACTGTTGTTTCCCCCCCTTTCCCCACTCCTGGGCTACGCTAAATCCCTCAGCATTTATTAAAGAAAACCCACGTGTAGCTGGTGGCTGGTTTTTAAAGGTAGTTTTTTTCATCGACAAGCTGACAAAAAAAAAAAAAACCCACAAAAAAACCAACAAACTTCCTCTGTTCGCCCCGAGGTTTGGGACTGGAATGGAGCTGCTTTTCTCCCGAACACTACACGGGGTGTGAAGGGGGAGAGGCAGGACGAAAACATCGCCTTGGACTGATCCCGATCCGACCCCCCGACACTCGCAGCCACGAGGGATGATCCTTCACGGCGCCTGATGTGGAAAACACTTGGAGACTCAGAGACTTCGTCCTGCTCAGCAGCTTAATCGTTGACTTATTTTGGTTTTTATTTTTTTTTAAGTGGATTCGTAGCATTACTTTTATGAATTGATTTTTGCCACCGTTTGTACAGAAGCCAAATGACACGTGTGTTTTGAAACACGGTTCCAAATATATTTATCCCTCCCTCAACCCGGATTCTCTCTAGAAAGAGCCGCGGGGAGGTCGTCAGTGTCTAAACAAACCTGATTTTTAGTGTTTTATGAACACTACCTGCTGCAGAAATGTTGCTATAAATTGCTTTATAACGGTTCAGCGAGAAGGGAGATTTTTTTCCAGCTTGCAGGACCCTGAAAACTGGATACTTAAACTCACTTAAATGTTTTAACAGCGTTGGAAAATGGGAGCTGCTACTAAGTTGGCGTTCGCTGTTTTTCTTATCTCTTGTTCATCAGGTAAGTGAATGTTCCTGGATTTGTCACTTGAAAGGGAGGGCTTTGGGGTCAGCGCTTCAAAACTTGGGTTGGCTCTGTATGAATGAAAAGAAATCATATTTTTTTTTCAGGTGGCTGATGTTTGTGGATGGCAGCGACTGTAAAGGCAGAGGGTGCTTTCGTGTTTAGTCTTAAAAATATAAAGCGTGAGCAGTTGAAACACTCACAGCGCTTGGATTTCAGATCAATTGTGTGGAATAAATGTGGGGAACATAACCACCTAGTGTCATAGAAGTAACCTGGCAGCGCAGTTATCGGTGTTGGATGCTGCTTTTCAATAAGAATTACCCAGCTGAAAAGCTCTTTCCTTCACTTTGATCTCTCTTAGCCCGGGACTGTTCTCTGGTGGATTATGACCTTCGTTAAATGCTTCGTTAATTTAGAATAGGTGCCGCTCTGAAAGGCTGAGCTCGCCCTTTGGTGATAGGGAGGGGTGTGTGCCTGTGGAGATGTACCAACAGAATTGGGGTGAGAAGCCAGGCTTTCGGTTTCTAAAGAATAATTTGTAACCCTTCGTATTTTGCTCTTCGTTGTGCCACTGCCTTGTAGCGCAGAATAAAAAAAAAAAAATCTGCTGATTTTCTCTTTAGAACAGTAGAATTTGAGGTTCGAACGCCAGCTCTGAGTCCTGGGAAGCTCAGGGGGGTGTGAGGACTTCCCCACGCTTCTCCAGCAGGAAAATTGTTATGGCAGCAACCAGTGGTTGGGCAACTGTTGGTCCATTTGTGCTTGGGGCTCCGTCAGTCTCACAAAAAACCCTCTCACGAGCCGTGTGAGGATCTAACGCGGGTTTACGAGCCGGCCTGGCCCTCTGTGCCCGCATTTGGAACGCGTTTTTAGTGCTCTGTGTGGGTTTTTTGCATCCTTGCAGGGCGTGCAAAGCTACACTTGTTTATCAGGCTAAAAGCTCGCAGACAAGTGCTCAGCCTCCCCGTGTGACCGGGGAAGGGAAGTAATGAGATCCCTGTAACGATGCCTTTTAAATTTCCAGCGTTAGGAGCCGGAGGATTTTGCTGAAGAGGCCGTTTTGCTGTGGTTAGTAAATGGATAAGTCTCGTCTTGTGTCTGTAGTGCTATCGATCCGCGCTGTGTGCGCTAAATGTGCTGTGAAATGGCGAGCGCTGCCAGCCAGAAACCCAAAAACCCTGCCCGTGCTGAGCAGAGACACGGCTCAGCGGGGTAAGGACAGCCGGAAGGCTGCCCAGGAGGTTTCATTTTTATTCTTCTTTTGAAACAAAACGCGATTTCTGACACGTTTCGCCTTGCAGTGAAGACGTGTGTGCCGTCTTTTTCTAGCGCCTGGTTTTTTCAGCTCAGCGGCGTTCCTCTTAATGCAGCAATATGTTTTGTAGGGAAACTTTTCCCCCCCACCCCTCGCTAACAGTTTCTGAAAGACTTGCTGCCATCTGCTCTCCGTGTCTGCCTCTCTTCCACGTCCACCTCTAAGATCCTTTTGCCTAGAGCACAGAATAGTGGTTTTTGTTGACATTACCTATCAGGCTTAAGAAAAAGAACCAAGCAATAAAAACCGTCTTTTCTTTAACGTTTCTCGCTCGGGTTGTCCTTGGTAAGGTGAAAAGAATGTTTCTCTTGCCTGTGAAGAATTAATCTTGGTTAAATGAGCAGGAAACTGCCTGCAATCCGGGCTGCTTCTCATGTTAATGACATTGTTTTGGTGGTTATTCCAGTATTACACATTAAGTGTTCCGGTACTTAAGAATTATTATACTATTTTCTACTCACACCAGGACTGCAGACACTCTACAATTTTAGGCAAGCCTAAAAATAAATAAATTCAACAGGAAACCGTTGGGTTTGTGATCAGAACTACAAGATTATATATGATTTTAAGCTTGAAGTGCAGGCGTTTTTATGGGTAGTGTTTCTTAACTGACTTATTTCAGTTTAAAACCCTGCCTGAATTGGTTCTAACACATCATCACCACCAGAACTTTCTTTTCCAGTCTTTAGTGTCCAAATCAGTCTGCCCTGGTTCTGTATTTAGGAACATTGGCAGTGGTTGAGAAAACCTTGGAGTTCAGGTGTGGAGATGCCTCTCTCTGGTGTGCAGGTTGCTTCAGCGATTGGGGTTTGGTTTCCTGTATATTTGTTCATTTATTTTTAAATACAGCTATTTTCTGCAGATGTTTACATGGCAAATTAATACCGGGCTTCCTCTAATAGGTGAAAATGTTGTGGTTTTTTTCTGCGTGGTGGGTGTGGAAGTGCTCTTCAGGTTCAAAGCGATTTATTTTATTATCTGTAAACTGCTCTGTGAAATCCTGTAAATGTACTGCAAATGGACAGGAATTTCCAGTGAGTTTAATCATCTTTGTTAAGGGAGTGAAAATATTTCCCCGTTCTGACTAAGATATTTGAAAAAGAGCATCTGTGTTGTTATCAGGCTTTAAAATATTTGTAGATGCTTGGATAAAAGTGCATGGGTGTAGGTTTGCACCCATCTGTAGGAGCTCCAGAGGCTGAGATGAATGCAATTAACTAAACAAGAAAACAAAGTGCCCGGGTCAAGGTTCTCCATGTGCCCTCTAATAGACTTCTTAGATAACCCTTTGTGCATGTTTGATTTCAGAAGGAGCAGAAGATCCTGAAGCAGTAATAAAACACTTCAGAACAAGCTTCCTGTGCCTCTGCTGTAGGTGAGGCAGGATTGTAGGGGAGCTTCACAAGAAAACTTGTGACTAAAACAGCTTGTTCATCAAAGAAGGCTCTCTTCAGATATTATCTGTGTGCTCCCCTCCCCCGGGGAAGTGTGGTTGTGTTCTGGTGTTTTTGTGATTGCTGGGCTGCACTTCAGAACGTTTCAGGAGCACAGAATGGACACTTCCCTCATCTTCTGAAATTTTCGAAACATTTGCCCCGTGCAGCTGAAAGTGTGGGAGATGCTGAAGCAGTGGATTTTCCTCACCCATAATCTGAGTTTAAAATCTCCTCGTTCCTTTTGTTACTCATAAACTCCTCATTTCCCAACCCTTCATCTCTTCTGAGGTACCTGCTCTGCCTTTGGTGCCTGGGTGGTCCCTCATCAAAGTACTTCTGCAGTCTCCTACAGGGAATAAGAGCTGGATTTTTTAGAACTGAAGCTAAAATCAAGCTAAAAATCACCTCAGCAAAAGGAACTGTATCACAAAAGTGTTGGTCCTCTCTGTTTCTCCTAATGCCAGATCATTCCCATGCCACTCAGAAGGTCTTGAGTAATTTAGCTGAAGGTACTGGCATGCCAAAGAGACCTTTGTGGTTGAAGTAGTATTTTCACTGCATGGAACACGTTTTATTCTCTGGTTTTTAATTTATTATTCTCCTGTCTCACAGCAATTATTATCAGAGAAATTATTCTTTAAAATTGTATCTTTCCCCCCTAAAAAACAAAAAACCTGTGGAGAACTGTAAAACCTGCTTGCCATGGTATGACTTGAGGAGCTGAATGGTTGGGTGTCCTGAAGGAGTTGAGGGGAGATTTTTTCTTTGATTTTACATGTGGAATGTCTTTTTTTTTTTTTTTTTTTACTATCCTTTCATTATTAACTTGGTAACCCTTGAAAATCCTGCCACAGGTTGGGGAATGTTTGTGAAGTTGTTTCTGCTGGTGTGTTCCCTGCGAGCTGTCCATGATTGTGGTTGGACTCTAATCACTTTCTTCACTTTATTGTGGGGCAATAAACCACTTCAGAATTAGTACTGCTTTTAAAGTGAAGGTTCCTTTATTTTCTCAGAGTGTACAAGTCTTTATATTAAATATATTACCATTGGGCAATCCTAATGTTGCTGTTGAGAGCAGGACTGGTTTCATGAGCTAAACCTATTTAATATTGTTTCCAAGCATAGACTGAGTTATGGAGGGGTTGATGTTATAAGTGATTACAGCTCCAAAATCTGTTAACCATTTCTAAGTAATCTGTTAATACTTAACAGCTACAACCCCCTAAATCTTCTGGGCTCTGAAAAGAGCTGTAATTGTGCTAATGCAACATCAGAACATGTGAGCATCGTTCTGGTGGAACTCTGCTTTCCAAACATTTCCGGAGAGATGCTGCTGTCATGAGTTTATTTGCATCTCTACACTTCATACACAAGGTTTTGCTGAAGAAAAAGCTTCAATAAGTTTGTTTGCATATGCTGGGTGGAAGTTGAGGGGCAGGTGTTCTGTGTGAGGGAAAAGCTCTTTTCTGCAAGAGGAGAGTTACTGTTGGCAGGAATAATAGTTTTCAGCTGGGTTTAATAGAGACTATTTGAATGGAGTTGTTTTTTTTTTCCCATTCCCACCTTTCTGGAATTTGGGAGCACAAATCCCTTAGGTGATGAGTTTGGCTGATTAACAAATGAGGACAGACAAATACTCTTTTTTTTTTTTTCTTCTCTGTTTAACCATAGATATTAATTTTTGTCATATCATTAGTTCTAGGGAAGGGGAAAAACAACAGCACCTCTGATGTTTTTCATTCCTATTCATTCTGCCTTTTCTTCCAACCTTCTCCACTTGTAGTTTCTCCAGGCTGTAAAAAGAGAGAGGTTGACAAGGAATCTGGTTGTGGAAGAGGTTTCTTGGTGTAGGAGAGATGCATTTCCACCACTTAATTAACTGAAGGCAGCTTAATGCAAATGCCTGCTTGAGCTGCTTGGTAGCATCCATGAGCTGTTAGCTCTCTGATGTTCCTGAAAATGAAAACTCCCTAAAAAGATCAAGAAAATTACGGATTTTACAGCCAAGTTCTTGTGTGATGAAATCTTAATGTGTTTTTGTTGCCTTGGTGCTTTAAAATTCGGCACATCTTATTTCCTGTTATTTCCATATGGAATTGAAGTGATATTGGATGCCAGTGACTTCATGTGGCATCTCTTGTCTTCTCTCCCTGCGCTGTCTGTGTGGTGGTGGAGGGGTTTTTTCTTAGAAACAGTTTGTGACTACGGTGCCAAACAGCAGAGCATATTTAGGCTTAATCCCACAGAAAATGAATATTTACTGCTATGTTGTTTACATTGCATATCTCTGTGGCCAGGAATCCCAAATGTACATTAGATACATCAAATCCTTCAGTTGTTGGTGCAAAGAGAGCAGGGAAGGGTTTTTCCATTGCATAATTATCGTCATGGTTTCACAATAATTTAATTCTCGATGAGGAAAGTCAACACTTCTGGTTTTCTTCAGAATTTCCTAGTTAAAGCCGTAACTGGAAACAAGAAAAACAGACAATTCACTTACTAACTGGAGACATAAGCCTTTGGTTATGTGGTTAGAGGTATTAGAAAAAGCCTTGGAAAGGAGGGAAGCTTTTGTGGGAGCGCTGCTGGTTCCTGCAGCTGGAGGCAGCGCTGGTGGTGTTGGGGTGGGATCAGCTCGGGCTGGAGGTGTGAGGTGCTGCTGCTGACAGCACCTCCCCACAGCTGGGAGCACAAAACTGGGCTCTTTCTGCAGTAATTCAGTGAAAAAATGTGCCTCTCTTGGCCATCTCCTGTTCCCCAGTTCTCCCAGATTAATTGATCTTAGAGGAGGATGAGCAGGATGGGGACCTTCGCCTCTGTGCTGTTGGGGCTTTCTTTGTGAGTTTCTCCTCAGGAACCCTGCCAGGATTCCTTGATGGAGCAACTTTGTTGTGGAGAGAAGGAGCAAGGGACACCCTTGTGTTGTGTTGGTGCCAGCAGAGGTCTGAGGGGTGGCTGTGTCACCCCAAATCCTGGTGACTTCACAGCCAGGCACTGCAGCAACAGCAACACTTGTGGGGTGGCCAACTCTGTGTTTCGTTGGGTTTGGAAGGGAAATGAAATATTCCCAAATTGTAAAAACACCTTGCGAAAGGCTCGGTAATTTTGTGTTCCGCTGGTGTTTCTGGTTAAAGTGGTGCAGGAGAATCTGTTTCACTCAGGATGCAGCCAGTGCAAACTTGTAATTAATTCCGGTGTTGTTCTTGAGTTACTCACCGAGGTGCCTGGTTGGGAACTGTTAAACTGCACTGCTGGGCCCTGATGGGATGTTGGGGACTGTTAGTTGGCAAGAGGGCTACAAGTTCCTGAATTAATTTAAATGGTTACATATCACCTTTGGACAGTCCTTACTTTTTTTTTTTTAAGGATTTATATGGATCAGTAATTAGGTGGTAATTCGATACAAAATGCTGAAATGACAATGTAATTAAAAGCAAACCCCTATGTACTCTTAAGTGTGATGGGCATGTAAGAAATGCCAAGATGCATTTCTCTGTTTTTATAACTCTATAATTACATGAGGGAAACATTGTCTATAGTTAAGTGAATGGATAATGAAGAAGAATGCTATATCTTGGCCAAAAAGAATCCTTCTCAAATTCTTATGCTTTGTGAACTTTGAGATATTCATCTGCCTCGTTAAAACCAAGAGAATTAAGATTATATTTTGCATTTACAGCAAAACTGTGTATTGTAATTACAATACAATTTGGGCATTGCTGTCTGATCTGGTTTTGGTTTTTGCCTAAATGAGGCTGTTGTCACACTTGGGAAAATTTCCACTTTCTCTAATGATGGCAGCAAATGAGTTAAATTTTGCTGGTTTCATTCTGAACATTGAGACCCTTAAAGCTGATATCCGAGAAGTTACTAAAGATGTTTAATCTGAAGGTTCTGTTAGAAAGTATCTGTGTAATTATTTTGGACATGTTAAGAATCTGTATAGCTCAGAATCGTGTTACTTTTTTAGTAGCTTTAACTCTTTATGTGCCTTTGATCCTTAAATGGGATGAACATAAGGAAAATAATTCATTTTTCTAACAAATTGCAGAGGTTCTTGTGGCAGGTTGACTTTTAAAGTTGGATGCTACATCCATCCTTTTTAGGAGTGCAGGAGAGAGACAGTCCTCAAAAACATTTAGGATAAGATTTGTGTATTTTCTGAAAGATACTAAACTTTTTATGAGGGCAAAACATGCAGGTTTTGTTTGTTTCTGCTTTTTTTTTTTAGGGTTTTCTTGTTTAAAAAAAAGGAATCTGGTAAGGCAACTCAGTGATTGTTTTTAAATTGTTTTGTGTGTGAAGAGGATGTGAAGAATGTTTTAGAGGCGATCCGTGGCTGGGCTCCTTTGCCTGTTTCTGGAATTCCCAGTGAAACGAGGCTGCAGAGGGAACACAAGCCCTGCCCAGCTCCCAGTGCAGGCCTGATAGTGTTGTGGCTTGTGCCAAGTGGTGTCTAATGAGATGACACAAAGCACGGTCTGAGGGCCAGTGCCAGGAGGCAGCACAGGCAGGGCTGAACCAGAATTCCTGCAGCTTCAGCACTTCAGTATTCCCTCATCTCCTGCCCCAGAGCGTGGAGTGTGTGCCATTAGAGTGCTGTGAAAACATTGGCAGCATTTACTGCCTTCCAGCTCAGCCCCGTGTTAAACTGGGAACTGTCCCACTTAGAGATCAGCCAAGCCCACAGCCCCCATCCCCTGCCCTGGGCCCGGGGCAGCGTTCCCTGCAGCCCTGAGCAGGATCTGTGCTCCAGGCTGGGCTGGGCTGGATGTGCTTGAGTGGCCCGAGGGCCAGGAACACTCCTCAGGCCACTTGTGATCTCAAGTGTAGATGGATAATTTTTTCTTCAACTGATCTGTTTCATATTTGAAGGTGATTCCTGTTTGAGATGAGCCTTGGCAGTTTGGGTGCAGGCCCCGTGCAGCTGATTTCTGTAATCTGCTGCCTGCCTGGTTTTAATGTCACTTTTTAAATGTCACTTCATCGTAACAGCTCCGAGTAGAAATGGTCATTTCCTCTTTGAAATTACTTTTCGGTGTGGTGTCCACCAAACCTCCAGGTTGTTTTCAGCAGAGCTGGCAGCTGTTCTGGCAGTCCCCACTTGTACTGGTGCAGAAGGTGCTGTGGCTGAGGCTCAGGACATCACATGGAATTCCATGAAATCCCATGTGCCCACCCCTGGGGTCTGCCTGGAGTGCCAGCCCTGCTCCTGGCACTGCCTGCACATCCCTGAGGTGTTCCACTGTCGGATTATCCCTTTTCTGACCCAGAGATGGGGCTCCTGAGAGGCGTTTTAAAAACTTTTATTCCATTTTCAGTCTCGTATGAAGGGTGAGACAGTGCAGATGTTACAGTTCGTGCCATCACAATCAGAAGCCAAACTATTTCCTAATTACAATCCATTATAAGCATTTCTTGGCCTCTCAGCTTTTGCCACACAAGGCTGTTAATGCCTTAAAGCCAATCTTTTAAAACCACCCCCTGTGGGTCTTACTACAATGCACCTTTCATAGTTCTGTTTCTCTAAAGTATCCAGTCTTATTTGCAAGGCCATCCTTTGAAACTTGTTTCCAGTTCCATTTCTCTCTCAGCAATGTCTGTGCTATTCCATGGCCTTTCTAAGTCAGGATTTCTTATCTCAAGGTTTGCATACAGATGCAGATTACCTGAGCCTTTTGTCAGGCTTTGAAAATTCTCTACAAATCCATTTCCCACATCCCACCAGCTCCAGAACCCTGAGGTGTTCCTCCACCTGAAGCAGGAGGGGTCCCAGGGAAGCCCTTGAGGGCCCCTGTGGTGTCCCTCATCCTTCTCTGGGCCGTTCCCTGCAGGAGCAGCTCAGTCCCATCCCAGCCTGGCTCCATCTCCAGATCCCTTTGCCTGAGCTCTGGAGACAGAGCTGATTTTCACAGAGCTGATTTTAGCTGGGTTTCAGCAGCTTGCTGCCTTTTGGTGCCTCACCAACTTGTGATTTCGAGGTGGGTTTTATTTGTAACTGAAGCCTGACCTTATTTTTTCAGGTTGAGAGCTCTTATCTCACCTAGATAACACTAATCTCCATTCCTTAAATGCTGCCTAAAGATTGGAGTGGTCTCAGTTCTCTCGGTTGAATTTTGGATACTTGGATTTCAATATCAGCACAGAAGTTGAAATTGAATCTGTTTTAAAAGGCTATTTTTAAATATGACCAATCATTTTATCAAGCCTTCTAGCACGAAAAACTGTTTCCTTCTAGGAATTTCCACATAAACAGGGAAGTGGTTTAATTTTGTTGTCGAGTTACAGTGTTGAGTATATGAGACAAAATTAAACTTTGCAGTAACTGTTAATTTTAGAAATTTTTGCTAGTGTTTGTCAGTAGAGGGTACAGATAGTTCTCTTTAGCAATTACATGATGGGAGAGTTTTCTTTAAATATTTCCATGTTTCAGGGTTGAAAAACATTTAGGCTGTGAAAGTTGCAAAATGGCACACAATTGTTGGAGTCACCGTACTTTTTATAAAGAATTAGGTTATTTATTTTTCATCATTTGTTTATAAAGCTGCTTTAAAAGTAGCATAGAGCGCTGGTTAAATATATTCATTTTAACTCTCTGATCTTAAATTTTGGAGAGGGTCTGCTTTGCAAGTTGTCCCTGGGGATAATTGAACTTTATGAAATTTAATACAAAGCCCATCAAAAAGATTATATGCAATGGCTTTGAAAAATCGTGACATCTTGGTTATATTTTATTTAAATACCTTTTATCACTGGGCCAGACCCCAACAAATTAAGGCTCATCTGACCTGGCCCATTTGGGGTGACAGGGGTCAGAAGTGAACTCTTGATGAGTTTCTATGAGCTGTGCTTGTGCTAAAACCGAGCTGTGAAACTGATGAATTTGTGAGAAGGTGATTTCAAACCACAAGATGGTTTTGCTTCCATTCCTGCCCCAAACTCAGCATTTATCACTTCTCTGGGAAACCACCCATGAGAACAGCACCTTCAGGTGCAAAGTTTTCTTTTCTTGTTCAGCTGGAAAAGTTCTGAATCACATCCTTTGGGGTGAGAGGCTTCCAGAGAGGCCAGGAGAGCACAGATCCCGCTTTTTATTCCGGTGGAAATGGAGTGGATCCCTCATGAAAAATCCTGATGCTCCAGTGTGCAGCTGGACTTTTCCAGTGGTTTAAAAGTATTCAGATGGATGGCAAATCAAGCAAAATTAATTTCCTAGAACCTTGTTTGCAAAAATATTTCTCTGAAATCTAATTATCCCAGAAATTTTCCTCTCAATGTCACAAATCCTTTGGTGTTGGAAGCTCTTTCATTCAAAGCGAAGATGGGAGAGAGGAGGTAAATGACAAGTTCCCATTTCTTCATGTGTAAGAGTAAAAAAAAAATGTGTTAGAACTTGGTTTTGATGAATTTGGGATATTTACATGCTGACAAAGTGTGTTCTGGGGGAGCTTCTGTTGCCCAGCTGAGCTCTTCTCCTCATGGTCTTTCTTTCATTCTGAAGCAGAGGTTCAGTAATGCAAAAATTTTAGAAGTAAGCCCACAACATCCACAATTTTTAGTTGTTCCTCCAGCAGTTCAGCTTCAAAAACCTGTTAATCACCTTCTACTTGTCCAAAAAAGTTGTTTTAGTTGTAGGGTATGTAAGAAAAACTGATGAGAGAAGAGTGAGACCGGGAGTTCCTCTTTGTCTCTGATCCCTCACCCACATCCCCATTTTGTGCTGAAGTCACTCCTCACTCCGGGCTCAGCCCTGGGCTTTGGGCTGGGCTGATCCAATCTGCTAAAGCAGCAGAAATGCCTGGAAAAAACAGCACAGAGGGAACTTTCTGCACTCGGGGCCAAAGGCAGGAGTGGGGTGAAGGATGATGGAGCAAGGAAAGGGCTGGATGGAATGAGGGCTGGCAGGGAGGCTGCTTTGTCCTGGGAAGTGAATTGTCAAGGGAAATGCCACCTCAGTGCTGGTGAATGGGGCTGCTCTGTGCAGGTATTGGGTGAGAAAGGGAAAACCATTCATTACCATTTTTAATAACCTCCATCTTCAGAAAGAGTTTGCTTCCCTTTTTCTGCATTTTTTCTGTGGATCTCAGTGCAGGCCTGCTCTCACAGGTTTTTTTTTTTTTCCTCTTTCCTTGCTTTTTAAATATCTTCATATCACATTTTTCTCTTGGGGCCCTAGACTCAAGATTTCCAGGCAGAACAGCAGAGAGGCCTGGCACAGAGAAGCTCCTGGATCCCTGGAAGTTTCCAAGGCCAGGTTGGAGCAGCCTGGGATAGTGGAAGATGTCCCTGCCCATGGCATTGGCATGGGATGAGAGGAGCTTTTTAGTCCCTTCCAACTCAAACTGTTCTGTGATTGTGTCATTCCAAGGAGTAGGTGGTGAAATTCACTCCTCTCTCGCAGGTTCTCTGGTAACAATGAGGTGGGAACTAAATAAAAGATTCAGACTGACACAATCACAGCATGGCTGATACAGTGGTCAGTGAAATCCAGTTACATCCCAGGTTTGAGAAAACTGTTTGGAAAGACTACTTGTGACGTAATCTTAGTAATATCTAATTTATGTTAACTCGAATTCTAGCTGCAGGTGTCCTTAGAAATTTATTCTGAGCAGGTGGGCATAAAACTTTGTGCTAAAATCTGATCCAAGAAGAGAACAGACAGCACTGACAGGCCGGGAAATGATGAGGGGAGAATGTAGGGGATGTCCTTTAAACATAGAACCCTAACTGATAATGCCTGAGTGTACTGAATGAAAACACTTAACACAGCGTCAGGGATCCTATTTACAAACAAGGGCTGATCTGACGAATTTTGGTTGTCAGCTGGACATCCCTGGAGCAGATCTGAGAGATCTCAATCCCAGGGGCATCTTCCAGTTCCCAGGGGAGTGTGTAAGAACCAGGGCACCTGTCAGGGGCTTGTCAGTCCTGAATTGACAAAAGCCATAAACAGGGAATGTCTTGCAGTCAGCAGGGCACACTCCTGGGAGGAAAAGCTCTGGATGAGTTGGTGGTGCTGATCTTTGGGACAACACCTAAACTCATCAGGCTTTTGTTACACTGCGGTGTGAAGTCAGCCTCGGGCTGTTGTTGGGCTTTGTTCAGACATCGTGTTGCTGTTAATCTTCCCTGAAATTCTACATGAGGACAACTTCTGTGCTGAAATCCGAGCATGGGCACTGAAATGGAGATAAATTGGTCTCTAGTAGCTGCGTTCTGAAATGCTGCATAGAGTGTGACTGGAAATCAAATCAGTTCAAAAAACACAGGGGAATCTTACCTGAGGTATTATCCCAACCGTGGTCTCTCCCAGCCCAGCCTCCCTTGCAGGGAAATACCAGTGTTCCAAGGCCCAGGCTGCCATTTCCATCATCCTCTTCCTTTTTCAATTTAGTGTGATATTCAAGTTGCTTTTTACTTAAAGCAGAATTTTTAAACCATTCTTTGAGGTGGTGGCTTCTGCTGAGGGACAGTGCACTGGAGAGCAGAGGCCTAAATGTACATTGGCTTCTTTTGTGCCTACCTTCCCTCCAGCGAGGCTGATCATTCTTGAGATCCATGTGCTGGGAGTGTCATGTTAAAGCTTTTCTGTGGGATTTCCAGTAGTGGAGAGCACTTTTTCCTTAAAAAAGTTATTGGTGATCTGAGGAGATGGCCTCAGTCCTGGGGACGGGTGAGAGGGTCGTGGCATCGAGTCTAGAAATGTGTTGGCTGTGGGCAGGAGTTGGTGTGTGTGCTCTGTGCTCCTTTCTGAGGCGCTCAGGGCAACTCTGTGGTCAGGAGTCCTGGATTTCTCCTGTGACTGTACCGGGAAGTGGGATCCCAGAGTTAATTCAGGGCATTACTAACCTCCTATCTCGGCATAAATAATGCCGTGCTTAAATAAACAGCGTCAGAGGGGAAACTAAGGCCGCTGGAATGTTACAGCCACCGGAGCTGTGGGACACTGCTCACTGCATCCAGGCTGGGGGAAGCTGTCAGGCTCTGGGTTTTCAAGGAAGGGAGCTCAGGAAAACCTGGGATTCCTCCCTACCACCGAATTTATTCCTGATAGGACAGAATAAACCACTCCTGAGGGTGCTGCATGGAGAGTTGAGTCATTGTTGCTATTTGCCCAATGATTTACTAAATATCTGTCACGGAGGTAATCATTGTCCTGGGGGGAAAAAAAACAAACAGCAAAAGGCAGCCATCCAAACAACAAAAAACTCCAAATGAAAAAAAAAAACCAGACAGTTTTTCTTCTCCTTTGCAAAGGCAAGTTCTCCTTATTGATTTTACTGATAGAAGTGTTTGTGTTCACGTTCAAACACTCATTGACTACCACAGGATAAACACCTGGAGCAGGCAAGACATGAGAATTCTCCCATAAATTTTTCTGTTGCATTTGTGAAGCTTTGGTGTTCTTCTGGCCTGCCAGGAGGATTTATTGCTGAGTGAATTCCTCAGCTGTGACAAGAGGAACACCTGTTTCTGTGTGAGCACAAGCACTTCTCCATCAAACACAACATCTGGCAGTAGAAGCCCTTGAACTTGTGTTTATGACTACTTTGGGTAAGAGACTCCAAATACAACTTTGGGATTTCTCTGGAGAATGTCAGCAAACCCCGTGACTCTGATGGTTCCTATCTTAAGGAAAACAAAGCCATAAAAAATATCATTATTCTGTCCCTTAACACCTGAAAAGTCTTTATTTTCCTACTAAAGAAATGCATTCTTTTGGATGTTGATATTTCTTTACCCCCAATAGCTAAAAATAGATATGAGCACATATATAACTTAACTAAATATAAACAACTTAAAACCTGCTGAGTTATTTTCCGTTCTAAAAATTCCCAGGATCAGACTTGAAGGATTTCCTTTTAACCATCATTCTGGTTGGGAATTGGAAGTGAATAACCCTGCTATACTGCTAAATACCTGTAATTTCTCCATCTCAATCCATGCCAACATCCTACCTTTGTGTGATAACCACAGAAATGCCTTTCAGGATGCTTTTGGGGCTGAGTACCTTGCTAACTTGTCTTTTCTTCCTGCTCAGCCTACTGGCCAGCTGCTGCACATCAAATCCACCCAAATGATTGATGAAGGTACTTTCAACAGAAAAAGTACAGCTACTAATGATGGGTAATTAAACTGTAGAACTCGGTGTTTCAGAACATGTGGAAATAAAAAATGATCTCGCAGATGGACAAATTCAGGGAGGAATAGTTTGTTCAGAGGTGATTAAATTTGGGTCTGGATGGAACTTCCAGATCAAATAATTCCTGGTTGCTGAACACCGCTGCCAAAAGGCTTTAGTTCACCCTACAGTTCATATTGTCTGATGATTTCGAAATTCTCCACAAAAGGAGAATTCAGGTTAAAATTAGGCCAACCTTCTGTTTGTGCTTTACAACACCTGGCGTGTTTGGACACATTTGTTTCCTCATCTCTTCCAAACTGGACACCAGTTGTAGCCTCAGAGTTTGCACTGAGGAACTTTCCAGAGATAACGTGAAAGCAGTGGCCCTTGCCCTGGAGATTCCCCGATCCCTGTGACTCTGGATTTCTCTGGAAGGGAGCAATCCTTGCCCTCTCTAGGCTGGGTTTTCCTGGGGCTGGACCCGGTGTGGCAGAAGGGAGGGGGTGAAATCAGCCCTTGTGAGCCCGTGCAAAGTTCACTGAGCTCCGGTCACCGTCTGCTTTTGTGGAGTTAAATTGTAGCTGTGCTTGTGATTCCCCGGCCCTTCCCTTCCCTTGCCATTGTCCTCGGGGAGGAGCCGTGAAGGGCAGGGGCTGAGCGGTGGGGGCTGTGTGGGGTCAGGGAGTGAATCTGTCCCTCAGAATTTCTGTATTCCAGCTCAGGCTGGCTTCATGTCTGAATTCCCTTCACACTCAGCCAGCCTGAACCATCCCCTGTCAGCAAATTCACTGCAACGTGGTGCTGGCTCTCAGCTGCTCCTCTGGGTGACTCCAGGCACAGCGAGGCATTGCAGTGATAGGGCCCAACCCAAACTCAGTGTCCTGGGCTCTTCTCACTTGCTTTGATGTCTCGAGTCCTCTGCTCCTGCTGCTTCTTTATCAGCTCTGCTGCTTGAGCAAAACAGATCAGAATTAGTTGGTGTGATTTGTACTCCTGTACTCAAGTACAGATTTTTTTTTTATTTCCCCTGGTATTATGATTCATAACTTTGAAGTTAAAATGCTGGATTTCTAGTTCCCACACCCTGAAAAGTTTCTTCATTTTTTTACTGTGTACTGGTAAAAGAACTCCTTGAAAAGCTTCTTTCTCAAGCCCTGCTTAACACCAGGCTGTTCTGATTTTCCAAAATGCTGTGAAATCCAAAATTCATGATATTTAGTAAGTGTTATTAATTAGCCCATGGTAGATTCCATGCAGAGATCCTTTGCCTCTTACTCACCTGCCTCCACGTGCAGTGGGTGGAATGCTATTTCTAGGGAATCCTGCATATTGTAAAGCAGCCACTTCACTTCTGGGGAATTCATGCTTATCAGAGAATGGCATTAATAGACAGAATTGTAGCTTAAATGTCTTTCTTGTAATCTTTCATGCAGCACAGCTTAAAAATTGTCATTTTCCTCTCTCACTGATGTTCTGGTAGTTTCCTAGGAGTGTTTTTGGAGACTGTGTTAGCAGATCACCTGCCTGGCAAATAAACTAATGTAACATATCCAGAGTCATCTTTGTCCTCTTACCTTTGAGAGGCAGGAGAGATTCACCCCATTGCCTCTGGGCACGGGCAGTACCTGTGGAAAACGTGTTTGGGGAACCCTCTTGAGCCTTCCATTGCCACGGAACTGGGTGTTTTAATCATCAAATTTAAGGCTGTTACTTTGTCAGTGTCAAGAGGCGTTTAAATGGAGTCACAGCATTCACGTTCCGGCTTGAAATGTGTTCTCGAATAAGAACAGGAAGGTCAAAATCATATCCTAAAGTGCCTTCCAGATTTCAGGTCGCTAGATAACATTTTTCTTAATTGTTATCTAAATTTAGAAGACAAATTACCTTGTAGTAGCAAGTGCAGTGCCTTTGCCCTAAAGCTTTTGTTTGTGGTGTTGTTTTCTTGTGTCACGTACACAGGATTCCCTGATTCACCCCTGGACTTTGGAATTCTGCTTTTTACACTGGGAGCTCAGTGAGAACTGTCAGAACCTGCCTTGTCTCTAAATAGCCACCGTGTTATTTCTCCTGGGCCACGTGGCTCAATTCCATGAGATGAGATAATAAAAATCAGAAGTTCACGGAGCTGGAGTTAGAATTGAAACTAAATTTTATTTGCTATTTTAAAAGCAGCTGTCCAGTTCTAGTTACTCTATCCAATTTTGAAAATTTTGCAGCCCAAACCAGGCCCAGGGTTTTGAAGAGAAATAGCCAAGCTCTGAGAAAGCCTCTGCTGCACCTAAATATTTGTAATTTGTTTTAACCTAAAAAATCGTGGTGGAATTGATCAGATAAGCAAATCGAAAATTGGCCAGAAAATAGATCGCCTTGGTTTGGCTCTATGAGGTACCCAGTTAAAAAAATAACACCAAGAAATGAACTTAAATCATAGTACCTGAGGGTATTTCTCCAAGCATTCCAATTTCCACAGGTGTAGGAGTCTCAGAAGGTGTGCAGAGTTTCCCTTTGTTAAGCTGCTTTTTGTGGGAGGTTAAAGTTACATTAAAAAATATATATAAAAAAAAAAGTGTTGTCAGTAGGCCTAAAGATAGGAAATTCTTTAAATAGCTCAGGCAGATGAACTCCAGCACTCCAGGAATGCTGCAGAGCTTCAGGAGGATGCTGCTGCCTGTGCAGGAGGAATAAACCAGGTGCTTTTCCAGAGAAATTCAGTGAAATTTCCACTGTTCAGTGTGGGATGAGTTACTGGGCTTTTGCTGCTGGAAAACCTCTGTTCTGCAGCTGAGAGTTGGAACAGCAAAGCCGACAGATTGGGGAGGATTTTGAGGGGGGAAAAAAAAAAAAGGCATTCAGGAATCATCTTTTTATCTATAAATTTATGGAGAGGCTGAGGAATCTCAGTCCTTGTGGAGCCAGGAGCAGCAGGATGGCCAGCAGTGAGGGGGATCTCCAATGAAAGGTATCAGTAAAAAATCCTAAAAAAAATCTGTATTTTTTTGGGTGACTCCTGCTGCAGAGGAGGCTGCACGCTCTGTTCTCAGCTGAGGAATTTAACGCCGAGATTTTTTGAATAAGACTCATAAATTTTGGATTTGTTGCCGCGTTTCAGCAGCTCTCCTGTGGGATGTGGGGCTGCTGGAGGAGCCGAGTTTAGTGCAGAAATTCCCAGTTTTGTTCTTTGCCTCTGTGGGTTTATAACGTTGTAAATTTTCACAGCTGTTGCTTCAGGGTTGTAAGATGATGGAATTTTTTATTTTTTTTTTTGTGGGTTTGTCTCTGCCAGGCTCATGTTGAAGGGTAGATTGTCTGAAAACCTTGGCAGAAGGGAAAACTTTTAATGCAAGATACTTTTAATAAAATAAATGAAATGATTGCTAGTGAGAAGGCAAACTCATAAGGGAGAATGGACCAGAATATAAGCAAAATAAAGCAAGGTAAACAAGGAATAAATTGCTTTTGTATCAAAAGATATATATTATCACATAAATACTCTCTGTGTAGATCTGCACCATCTCTCCAATTTTTAATTCCCCTCTAAAATGTAGGTGCCAGATAAATTTTTTTATAGAAAGAAAATTGAAAGGAAGCTGATTATTTATATCCTCAAGTCATTTCCCAAAGCTAAAGAAAACTGTAGAGAAAAATCTTTCCCTTTATTGCTGCCTGTTGAGTTATGGCCTGAAATGCAGAGGAGCAAATCAGAATTTAATTCAATATTTGGAGAATTCCTGCTCTACGCCAGAGGTGTAAAATAATCATTGCTGTTCACCAGACTTCCTTACCAATAATTCTTTATTCCTTTCTTTGTCCAGGCAGCTCTGCAAGTGTATTTCAAATTACATCAGCTTATTTTAAAGTGAACAGAACAGCTTTGTAATCAGTGATAAATATCTAATTTAAAGATAATTAAAAATGCTTGTCACATGGAAGCATATGACTTTTAAGTAAAAGTTGTTTCTGCTTGCTTGGGAGGTGATAAGATTGTGGACTAAATGTGATTAATGTTCTTTGCAGATGTTGCTTTATATGCTTAGGCTTTCAAAGTAAAGCAGTCTAGACTGTCTGTCTGCATTCTCCTGCAGCTTTGATCTTGATTAAAACTGGTTCTATTACATTTATCATCTTCCTTTCTGCAATGCCAGAAAGTCTCTTCGCTGGTTTTTTTGTATCTGTATTTGTTTGTAGAGAAAGAGACTTGGTATCATCTCCAAACGCTGGAAAAATTATCTTCAGCAAGTGGCAAAAAATGGCTATTTTGTATCTTGAAAGGCTTGAAAGAGTCTTTTGGCTTATTTCAGGTGCAGCAAATGTGATTCCAAGTGTGAAGCTGGCAGGGAGTGAAGCAGGTGAGCCCTGAGTGGGTTTCTCCTCTGCTTTGGATGCAGATCTGAGGGAAGGTGGAGGATGCTTTGATCCTGTGCTGCTCTCAGCTGGATTTGTGGCACCTCTGATACCGGGGATCTGCTCATATCCCTTGATTCTGCTCCAGCCAGATTTTTCTACCTGATTTTCCACCCTCCCAACCCCAGGGGATGGAGCTGGATCGCTTCAGGCTCTGGAAAAGGGTCAAACGCAGGAAAGGACCCAAATAAAGCACATTTTATCAGGGTGCAGTTTCCATTCTGCGTGGCAGCAGAGGAGCTGCAGGATGTTCTCCAATCTCTGTTTAGGTGTTAAATCCGTGCCTGCTTAGCTCCTCATTTGTGTGCACCAACTCCAACTGAAGTGGCTTCTCCAAGATCTGAAATATTCAGATTTGCTGTTTATTGCCTTATTTATTCCTCAAGATTGTTTGGGGCTGGTTTGAAAATTTGATGTATTTTATGGGCGAGTTTGAAATGAAGGTAAACCTTTTAATACTAAACCAATTTGTTGGTCGGTTAGCAAAACATTTTGGGTAGTTCTATTAAAGTTGGATGGGGTTTGTTTTCTATTTCAATTTTTGTTGGTGCCTCCACTGAGTGCTTTATTCCAGTCTGTTGGTTACAGTTTAGAAAATATTTGTAGCTTGTAGACCACAGTGGTGTCTTAAATCCAAGTTTGGGAACGGGGCTCCATGAGCTCATCCAAGACACAAAAGGATGAAGAAGTAACCAGACAATAAGTTAAACAATATTTAGCTGTCAAAACCCACTTGGAAATCCATTACAGGAGGCAGTGAGTTGTGCATTGCTCTGTATTTGGTCATGACTTAATTTTTTTTTCCCCCCTGATCTTTATGAAATGCTAAAACCGTTCTGGCTTCGTTGTGACTCGGCAGCGACGTGTGAATTTTTAAAATTTATTTTTTCTTTAGTTCTGTAGCAAAAAATAAGTTTTTTATGTTACAACACGGTTATCATTCTGGAGATCTGTAATCTTGCCTGAATGTCGATGCAGCATTGTGGGGAGGGAAAATGAATTAAAAGGAAATATTTTAATGCAAGACTCAGCCAGGCAGATCTGCATTGCCCCTGTTTCAAAAGCATCACCCAGCAGAGGAGTGATGGACTGGTTGGACTGGAGTTCCTGTTCTAAATATAAATCCTGGGGTGGTTGGGATCTGTGCAGAGCCTCCTGAGAGTCAGCTCTTCACAGAATTCCTCTAAATTATCTTAATATTCCAAATCTGCGCCGTGCAAAGTTAACGCTGCGGTTTTGGTACGAGGTTTTTGTAACAAAATGGGTTTTTTAGGCTTTTCTCGCCAAGTGGAACGAAGCAAAACTGGCTCAGTTGAACACTCGAAGGCAGTTTTTTCATTGATGTGCAAGTGATAAATTGAAATAATTTGGGGTTGTTGTGCTGTGGCAGGTGTGGGCTGTAGAATCAGGGGGTGTTTGACCAAAATTCAAATATCCAGTAGCAATTTTTGGTGTGATTTTGCATACTTTTCTTAACAAACAGTGATGCTCCTGTTGACTTGGCATTCCCCAAAGCTTCTGTGAATGGTTCCTAAATGAGATTTAATTTGATTTATTAATTTTTAAATGTTTAGATGCTTAAAAACCTTTAAAACATGCCTTAATTTTTTCATACTTAGAGATAATTCCAGCAATAACCTTTAGTTATCTAGAAGGTATTTTTGTGCTGGTGTAGATTGACATCACATTCATTGTTATTCATACAGAACCAGAAATAAGAATATTTGGGGTTTTTTTTCCTAAAAGTTGGGCTTTTTTCCTGAATTATTTGATGTTGGTAGGCTATATATGTACATATTTAGATATATATTTCTTTACATGTTTATTTTTATATATTTAAATCCTCCAAACTTTTCTTTGGAGGAATAAGGAGAACATTTACAGGTTGCTAGAATTGAACTGCAATCCTTTCTAATAAGAAAGAATTTTCTTAAGAAAAACACCAAACATGGAAACACAAACTATTTGTAGGTGCTTGTAGGCAGGTAAGAGCAATAAAAGCTATAAATAATATAAAATATAAATACTAAATATTACATAAATATATAAATAATAAACTATAAATAAAACCCACTGTCCTGAATTATTTTTATATTGATTTGATCCTCGTGTTAGATCAGAGCTGATTTATTTGAAGCAGCTGTTGCAGGAGTGGCTGCATTTAATGTTTTAATGACAATAAATGTGCTGGGTGGCCAGTATTTAGCATATTTTTAAAGTCCCTTCTACAGAGTTACGCTCTGAAAAGAGTTTTAAAATTGTGATTTTAAATTGCTCCCCTTCCCAGTCAGTTGTTCTTAAAGCTCTGATAAGAAATACAAAAAAGAGTTAAGTTTTAATATGTGTTGTGCTGACTTTAATAACCTCCTTTTGATCTTGAAATGCTTCTTTTTTGGATTTGTTCTTTTGGGTGTCGATCTTGCTTTTCTGGATACAATCAGTAATAACATTTTTAAAAAGAGGACGAGTGGATAGCAAAATCAGCTTCATGGGACTCCAGAAAGATTAGAAAAATTGAATAGAAAAATAGGTTTTTATTGAGGTGCATGAGGAAGTTGCTTTGTTGTTCCATTGCTGTTTTCTTCTTTTGAATCTTAAATAAATGATTTTTGTAGTTTACTGGTCACTTATATCCAAATTTGCTCTCTGTAAAAACAGCCCTAATAGTGATTTTTAGTGAAATCTGTCAGCTCTCACTTCCTGAGGGAAAGCTCACTTGGAGTGGCTTTGGAGCATGGAAAAGGTGATGATGAGGGTCCAAAATGATGAGTATTTAAATTCTGAATGAAACCATTTACTTAATGAAGACTCCATAAGGTAATCAGACTCTGGATTTCCCTGATCCTTAGAAAACAAGTCCAGAATAAGAAACTTGAGACAAAAAAACCCCAAAAGTCTTTGTCCTGTTTTCTCCCCTCGCTGAGAGGTGCCAGGGTGTGCTCCGTGGGGCTGGCGGGGCTGAGGCGCAGCCCGGCCCGGGTGTTGTGTTGGGAGCTGGGCCTGGCGGGGCTGCCTTTGGACAGGGAGGATGTGCTGGCCACGTCCCGGCTCGGGCTGTAAACACGCTTCTTTCCAGCTCCAGAAATGGGATTTTTCACTTAATCTTCAGATTACAGTCTGGCACGGGGAGCAAAATGAGGCAGCCTGAGAGGGGACAAAGAGAAAATCCATTTCAAGTGACAGCCAGTTTAGCTGGAGGTAAAGAGGCAGCAGTGCTGGATTCTTCAATATAATCAGCGCTGATTTCAGAGCGTGAAGACACAAATTTCAAAACTCTTTCGGTGTAGACGAGGTTTGGAATTTGATCCCAACAGGAGTGGACAGTAGAAATGGAATTACACAGCGAAGTTGGAGGTTATGTAGATGTTTTGCTTTAGGAAGAGAGTTCAGCAGTCACAAACATATTAGCATTTTTATGCTGATAGGTATTTACTCAGATGTGTCATGCTGCAGCCTGACATTTATTTCAGTTTAGTGGCTGAAGGAAGGAATTACTTCCACTCCTTTGTGCCAGTTCAGCTGTTTGAGGCTGCACAGCTCAGTTGGATTTTTGATTGTGCTACAGCTCCAAAATGCTTTTCAAACCAGGCTCTTGCATCAGAGCAGACACCACGAGCTCCCAGTGTCATCCTTCAGATCCCAAAATGCTTCTGCAGGAGTATTTCCTAGCAAACAAACCCAGTATCCATCCCAGAGAAATCCTTGGGAATGGCTGAAGTCCTGGCTGGAGTTGTGGCCAAACGTGTGAGCAGGATGAGCTTGGGGAGTCCTGCTGGGATGAGGTGGGGAAATGAAAATGGAAATACAAAACCCCAGGGTCGTGGGCTGTGAGGAATCAAGACTGAAGCTCTCCACAAGTAAGTTGGAGAGTTGGAAGAGGGAGGGGTGAGGAAGATTTCCAGCTCAGTGGAATAGGAACATTGAAAGGTTTGAGTTTTTCAGCTCTGGGTTGTTCCTTTTCCCTCCCTCCACATTATCCTGTTTGCCTGCAGCTCCCAGGTAATCCCTCTGTGTGTTTACACAAATGTGGGACCTGTCTCTCCTCCTTTGAGCTGCCATCTGGACAAGGGCAGCTGGAGCTTGTCTGGGTGTGCACTGACCATCCAGCTCCTGGCCAGGAGCTCAGCACTTGGGAATTTTGCTGGGCCAGCTTGAAGGAAAAAGATACAGCTGATGCTTTAAAGATTAAAAAAAAAAAACAAACCCAAACCCAAAACAAAACAACAAAACCGGCTGTGAGTATGTTTAGGCTGGGGTTTTGGTTGTAACAACAGAAAAAAATAGAGAAGTATAGCGATGGCTAAAGAATTGGAATGTAAATAAGAAGCTTGATCAGCACATGTAGGAGAACTGGGTGGTGTTTTTGCTTGCAATAGCACCGAGTGGGACACGACACCCACAGAGAGATTTGCTGGAGAGCTGAGCTGAAGGCAGAATCACACTGGTCCTGTTGTCTTTTAAATAGTTACATAAGGTCCTGTAAGACAGAAAAAGAAGTGGGGGTTGGATATATCATGTGGAGGAAACATCAAATGTGGAGCTGGATGCTTGCCTCTTAGATGTCTTGACTGTGTTTTTGTTTGACTTGGTGTGTGGTTCTGTTTGCTTTGCAGTCAAACTGTTACATTTGCATTGTGCTTGACTGATTTTGGGAGGCAAAAGGTAGGAGAATTTCTTGTCATTAGCCTGGATTAACTTTTCTGTGCGTGTTTTTGAGGGGTCAGGAGGGAGCCTGAAGAGGAGGCTCTTTATTTGTCTTTATAAATGCAGGTGAAATATTGACACTGGTCATATTCAACAGCATCCTGGAAAATGTGTGAAACAAACAGTACAGGAGGAGGGTTGGAGAAAATGTCATTTCCTCCTCTTCTCTTCCAGCCTAACCAGAGAAGAAAATTTGAAGACAGCTAAAATTGACAGCTAAAATGAAGCTTTCCCAATGCTTTTTAATGAAGTGATTAATATGTTCAAATTTCCCATCTCCGTTAGGCTGCAGGAATTTCAACCCTTCATTGAAATAAAACTCTAAATGTTTCCTTGCTCACCGCTGGGAAGTTCGCAGGAAGTTTTGTAGCTCAGAGAAGAACCAACCCCCAAAAAGGATCATTTTGATCCACATTCCACTGGGATTCACAGCTGGGTGTTGCTGAGAGGAGCTGGTTTGGGATTCTCAGATCAGAGGAACAGCTCTGACAGGTATCTGAGCTCATTCCCGGGAAACTCCCTGGCAGCTCCCAAAATAGAAACGCTGCTGGTTGCCACCACCAGCATGAGACTCATCCCTGAGAACGATTCATAACTCCTGATCCAGCCTGTGTGTCCTTAGGTGGTTTATTTAGGTGCTTAATTGGTGCCTTGAATGCTGAAGGGCCACTTTTTTAGTTTAGTAACAGCATTCCAAGGCTCCATGTGGAAATGGTGTCACTCCCGTGTGCAGTGGCACAGAATCCCTGCCTCCTCCCGGGGCAGCTGCTTCCCTCAGCTTCCTCCAGAGGCAGGAGGATCCCTCCTGGACAATCAGGGGGCAGCAGAACCCCAGTTTGCAAGTTTTAATGTCAAAAAATTAATTTATGTTTCTCCTTATTATTGTTTGTGCTTGGGGTTTTGCACTGGGGAGAGGAGGATAATCCAAATTGGGAACTGGGTATTTTTAGCATTAGTGCCTATGTGGCCCTATTCTATTTTTCCCAACATCTGAATCTTGTAGAATTTAAACTTTTTTCAGTTTTGAGCCCTGTGTTACCAGTATTGGATATTTTAACCATCTGGGGACAAGGGGACATTTGACCAGCAGTGACAAAAAGCCTGAAGGCGAGTGCAGCCCCAAGGCTGTGCCTCAAACCAAACAATTTCTGGGATCTTTTGAGCTTTTTTTTTCCCCCCTAGAGAAACGATCAGGCAGTGGCTGAGAGGTGTTTGTGCTGTGTGCTGCTCACACCTCGCAGTGACAGCAGTGGCATGTTTGAACTTGAAAACATCAGCCCCTGTTTTACTGTGTTCCCTTGAAGTCAGGGAGTGTGAAAAATAACACTTAACTCCAAGTCTCTGGAGATTCCCAAAGGATCTTTAGCTCTTAGTGGCACTTGAATTTCTACCTAAAGAGCAGAGATGGCCACTGAGTCTTTTTCTCCATTTTCTGCCACGTGCTTTGCTCTGAAAGGATTCTGGAAAACTCGGGCATCAGAGATTTGGGGGTTTTCCCACTTCCTGAAAAAAAATCTTAAATAAGAGATTTGGAAGTACAAGGCAGAAAGTGGAAGTTCTCTACAAAATCCCATTACAGCATTATTAATTTCTTCTATCAAATGGCACAAACTGCTGGGAAGGACTGAGGGAACACGTTGGAAAAATAATTCCAGCTTTTTTTTTTTTTTTCCTTCAGCAAGAGCACCATGCAAATAAAACCAAAATATGTCTATATATGTAAAATAACATCATCAAGTGGTTAGAGCAGCTGATTTATTTTCCATACTGTAAGTCCAGAAGACTCAGAGTAAAAAAAAAAATGTTGTTTTTTGTTGTTGTTACTGTCCACCAAGCAAAGCAGGGGCTGCGAGGGGTTTTTTAACAGTACAGATATTATTCCTCTCACCTTCCCCCTCTTCACTCTCAGTTCTGTTCCCTGTTTTTTAGGTGACATCATCCTCCATAATTTCCACTCTACTGTAGTGCCTTTGGGTTGATAATCCTTCAGTTTTCCAGCACTGGATTCTTCTCTCCTTCTTTTTCAGAAGTGTTATCTCAGCTACAGAATTTCATACTTCCATGGCAGGCTCATCCCTACAAATTTTCCATTTTGAAAAGGTGTGAACTGCAAAAAAAAAAAAAATTGAAATATTTTCCAAGTATATGATGAGATATCTTAGAAAATACAGATTTCCTGTTGTTCCCTCCACTATAATCCTGGAGAAAAATTGCAGCTCTTGCTGTACAAAACTACACTAAAACTTACCAAGTTTTACCCCTGTTCAAGTTGCAAACTCATTTATTTTTAAAGACTGGTTTAGAAAAAGAAAGCAGCTTTCTGGGCCATCAGGTTAATCTTTAAATTCGGAATATTCACAGGGCAGGGTGGCAGCAGTGCAGGTGATTTGTTACTTCACTGCCTTGTTTATCTTTTTTTTTTTTTTTTTGCAGTTCTTGCCTTGCCTGTGTTAATTGCTGCTGTGTTTGGATTTAATGAATGTACTTTGGCTCAGCTCATCTGAAGTACAGTCCTTGTTTGACCTGGGAGCGTTGAGAACAGTGATAATAGGACTAATATTAGTCGAAAAATCAACAAAATAAGTTTGGGGACATCGTGGCATGTAAAAGGAGGACAGAATCCTTTCTCTTGGAGCTCACTTTGCTTTATTAGGTTGGAAATAACTTCTTTCTTCTTCCTTTGAGAAACATTCCCCTGGGTGTTATCAGAAAAAAAAAATAGAGAATGATAAAATCCTGCTTCCTGCTTGCGGGAACATCAAAGCTGGGCTTTTTTAGTCTATATTTGTAGTCTGTTCTTAGATATATTTGTAGGGCTGGAAAGTGTTTGAGATCACTGTGGAAACAAATAGAATAACACATATGGGCAACTACTTGGGAAAGGTACCTGTGCAGCAGCTGAAGGGGTTTTTTTTCCCAAGGTGTTATTTCTATTTATGCTGCTTTTTCTGTTCTTTTCTGTCCCCTAGAACAGCGTGTTACAATTCTGGTATTTTGGTGAATGGGCCATTCTATCTATAAGTTACTCAGTCCCTGTGGTGCTTCTTTTCTCTGCTGCTTTATTCTAATAAACTGCTCCATTCCTTGTATTTCAGCACTTCAAGAGTTCAAATTCATCTCAAATAGAACACAATTTAAGTAACCTTTCTGTTACGGGCAGAGGTATCTGCCAGACTGAACCTCACCCTCGAGTTCTTTTATATATTGTAAGTTTTCTAGGGAATAGAAAAAAAAAAGTTTAAAAAAAAAAGTGTTCTTGGCACCATCAAACTAATCTTTGTAGGCTTTTCATCAATTTTCATGACTTCAGCTTGAAAATGTTGTTACATTTCATAAAGCAGTGAGAGATCACAGATTCAGTTCCCTTTGCCCTTTGTGTCTTTACATGGTGTCACCAACTAATCACGCAGCAAAAGCAGGACTCGGGAATGAGGGTAGGACGTGGGAAGTGTTGAAGCCTTCCCTGGAAAAGGAGGGAGATGATCATTATCACATCTCAGATCAAGTATCAGGAAACCATTCCTGCATTCCAGACCCATGGGCTTGTGTTGCTCAGTTTTAGGCTTAGTGGATGCACTGGGATGATGAACTCCCAGGAGTTTCTGTCCATTTTTTTTGTGGTGATCCCTATAAGAGGCAATTCCTATTCCATCCAGCACCTTTTCCTGAATTAAGGTCATGTTAGTCCTTAGGAGCTGTGCACTGTTTGCCCCTTTTAAATTAAAAATCTGGTGGATTTTTGTCAATCATTCAGTCTTTCTGATTGAAAAATGGCAGGCAGTGCTTCCAGCTCCTCCTGAGGTGAGGCTTTCCAGGCTGCACTCTCTCATGGAATTGCTCCCAGTTCTGCTGTTTCCTGTATCAAGAGTGGCTCAGAAGTTCAAACGTTGCTTTTGCTCCCTCAGCGCAGCTGAGGATGGACACGAGTGTGAGGGATAGAGCAGCACTGGAATGGGAATACACAGATCTCCAATGGGATCTGGCTAAATGTGCCCAAACTAAACCCTATTCTGTGCCTAATGCCCTTTGCTTTCCCAGTGTGTTTCCTCCCCAAGCTTTCAGACCTTGTGTTCCATCCAGGAGACACTGCTGGAGTTCGGCTCATGGCTTCTTTCAGCAGCACCATTTTGCCTTTGGAGATTCAGGGCTTGGTTTCTGAGGACCTGGCAGCTCCATGTGCACTCACAACGGGTACAGGAGCTCCATCAGAGACCTGCTCTGCCCAATCAATTCTCTTTATTGTAAATGCCAGCTGCCCTTCTCCCCTGGGAGCCCCGTCCCTGTAGAGGGGGTGGCAGAGCTGGTTGGAAGCAGATGGGCTCAGGGCTGCTTTCTTGGTGTGCTTCTCCTCCTTCTCCTGCCTTTCTTCCACCATGTTCCTGCTTTGAAGGATTAATGCAGGGTTGTCCTGCTCTGTCCAAGCCTGGGTTAGTCTGGCCAGACCTATTGCAGGTTCCTGTTCAGGTGAGAAACCCCAGCCAGATCCAAGGTCAATAAACCAACAGCGACTGCTGCCAGTCACTGATTGGAGCTTTAATGGCTCAAAAAATAGATGGATAGGAAACCGTGACTATAAGGAAGACAGGAACAAGGAGAATATTTATGCAAAGTTAGTTTTACTGCAGTTGCTGAATTTTATCAAATTCAGCTTGTCTGTGGTCCTTCAAAGCTGGGCTTGGCAGCGGGAGAAAAGCAATGGCACGTGTGAGAGAAATCCAGGACTTCTGCTTTATTGCACTGACAGAACCAAATTGTTCAATCTGTTGCCTCATCTGTTTCTTGCCATAGCTGAGAGTTGTAAAGGTCAGGCCGTGGCAGCACAAGGAATATAATGGTTCCCAGGCTGCCCCTCACAGCGTTCCCAGCTGGCTCCTGCCCCTCTCCCATTGATCCACCAGCTCCTGCCTATTTTGGGAATGCGTCACAGGCAGGACTTTGGGGAGGAGCAAGGTGGGATGCTCAGGATGGGCTCAGCTCCAGCCTCTTGTGCTGCTCTCCCAGGGCTGCAGCGAGGCTCAGGTGGGAATGATCCTCATTCTGCTCAGGAATGTGCAGGAATTGCTGCTGGGTCACATTTATTGTGGATGAATGTGGATAAAGGAGGTAGTGAGTGATGCAAATAAATACCTAAAAACCTGCTGTGGGAAACCTTTTCTCTTCCAGTCTGGTCTTCATTGTGCTGTGCAAGGTAATGTCTTAAAAATACCAAATGTACAGATAAACAGGCCAAGTGCTTTGGCATTCTCCTGGCCCTCATTGGCTCCTCTGATTCTCCACCTCCTCGATTTCCCTCTCTGTTTTCCCATGGTTTTAACACATGTTAAATGGTGGAGCTTCCATGGAGATTAATGGCATGCTCTGGGCAGTGTCTGACAAGAGAAAAAACAGAAATAAAAGGCAGTTCTTATTCCTTTCCTGTCTTTTGTTAACGGTCTTGCTTCCCAATAACCCTTCACCTTTGCAGGAGCCACACTGGTGTTTTATATCCCATTAACTCTGAAGTTTTCTCCCCCAGAATCCCACAAAGGTTTCCTGGATGGTCACTGAATGGTCTTTAAGGTCCTTTCCAACCCACACCATCCTGGGATTCTGTAACAATCTTGCCCCTAAACACTTCTTGGCTTTTTGGGGGGTTTCTGAGATGAACTCCCTGCTCTTCTGGGTCCTGTAACAAGATAAGAGGCACAAATGCCTTTTGGTGAATTTTCCTGGATAAATCTCCTGGTTTTGGCGAATATTTTAATTAAATCTTCACAGCTCAGCATTCTAAATTCTCTCTGCTATTGCTATTCACGGAGAAGTATTGCCATGACTTGTTCCTCATTTCTGCAAATCTTGCTAAGTTATGCAAGTCACTGTTTGACTTCACAGAAGATCTTTGTTTTACGTTTCAACACTCGGAATGCCGCTGAACTTTACGTGTTTTCTCCCTTTTATTAAAAAGAGGGGACAAGAGGGCACATTGGTCCGAGCAGTAAATGATATTTTTATAGAGCCTGCATCTCTTCACGTGCCTGACCTTGCCAGAATTCCATTTAATTGTGTTTCCCATCCCTGCCAGGTGCCATCCTGGGCAGATCAGAGACACAGGAGTGCATCTACTACAACGCCAACTGGGAGAAGGATAAAACCAACCGCAGCGGGATCGAGCCCTGCTACGGTGATAAAGATAAAAGGCGACACTGCTTTGCTACGTGGAAGAACATTTCTGGATCAATTGAAATCGTGAAGCAAGGCTGCTGGCTGGATGACATCAATTGTTATGACAGGTGAGTTTTCCTAGGAATTTTTTGAAATTGGTTTGTCATTGTAAACTTCTTTTGCCTCTCCGTAATTTCTACGTCATCCGCTCCACAAGCACGGCTTGAGACGAGTGAGTGTGTGAACAATTGTCTTATTTTTAGGTGCTCCACGTGAGTGCATTGTCTTGTTTGCAGAGTAATGTGTTTTACCTCCTTAAAAGAACCCAGGTATTTCATTTAATTCTTTTTCAGTCCATTAATAATGGATTCCGTAATGCCTCGTTATTGCCAAACGGTGCAAATATAATTACTGCAACCAGGATGCAAAATTTTCTCGTTGATTTTTCCAAACTCTTCAGAGTTGGGAAGTCAGCACTTTGTGTCTGCAATTTACCAGATCATGGAAGTGTTTTGGCAGTTTATTAATAAGCTCAATGGCAGCTCTAAGAATATTCGAAATTTCCAGTTATTTTGTTGATAACAGATGGTCCAGAAAGAACCCACAAGCAGTAACAGCAGGACTTGGGGTTTGTTAGATGCTGACTGAATAAAGGTCATGACTCTCTTAAGCAATGGTGTTGCAGTTTTTTAAATACTCTACTGGGTTTTATTGGCCCAAAAACATTTATTATTTGGGAAGGCAGAGAATTAAGAAATAGATTCACAGTGGATCATCGTTAAAAAGTATTGAGGAATTATTTCAGCGATATTTTACAAAAGTTTTCCTTTGTGTTTCTTAAAAGTTGATTTTTTAGAAGAAAACTTTGCAGTCATTTCTCCCAAATCAAGTTGCCCCCCACCTCAGGCTGTTTTGTGCTTTAATGACAGTTTAAAGCTCAGTCCCACAATCTTAAAAAAAAAAAAAATCCTAAAATCATGAGATTAAATTCTCCCTTGAGCAAAGAAAAAAAATTGGGAAGAAGAAATCAAATGCAGGAAGGACTGTAAGGAAGGAGTTGGAAGCTGAGTAACTGTAAGACCTCATTAAGTTACTTGTGCTAATCACAGCCAGAGCTGTGTTTGTCCAGAACAGCCCAAATCTTATCTCTGGAGCGTGGGGGTGGCTGGGCTGCACTGGGAGCTCTGGGGGTGACTCCAAACAGCAGCAGATTCAGGACATCAAAGGGAAAATGTTCCCTGGAAGTCACAGGACACGGTGACAGCAAGAGCTGGCTCTAGGGAATAACCCCAAGTTTTGAAGATGAGCCCAAAACCTCCTTGACAATCTTCAGCTGTGTTTAAAATCCTTCAATATTTCTGCAGCCTTTTCCAGTTCTGCTGTCGGGTTGGCTCCTGGTTGCTGCTTTTTCTTTCCTGATGGGAATAGTTTCAGCTTATTTGTTACAGAATATTAATAAAAAAGCCATTCCTGCAGTGAATTCAGGGACTGAAATAAGCCCTGTCCCTGAGCATAATGTAGGCAGAGGAGATTGTAGAAATTTCATCATTTCTTTCTACAAACAGAATAAAATGTAAAAATTCTGCTTCTCACTTATCTGCAGCCTAGTTCAATCACTTGCTCGTCCTGTTTAAATCTGGCTTGTGAACTGTTCCTCAGTGTCCTGCTGGTGATTTTCTTTAACTTTGTCTTAAAAAGGACAGAAATCCGTTTCTGTTTTAGTAAAACTTGGTTGCAATATAAAACACCCAGATTTCATTTCTTCCATTAGGTTTCGCTGTTATTTTGGTCACGTGTTCGTTACGTGGTCGATTTAACAAAGTCCACTTTGGAAATGTGAAAGATGGGCACCTATTTTTTCTCTTCAGTCTCGAGATTAACGAACCCAGCTCGAGATTAATGAACTTTTTACTCTCCTCTCTCACAGGAATGATTGCATAGAGAAGAAGGACAGCCCTGAGGTGTTTTTCTGTTGCTGTGAGGGCAACATGTGCAACGAGCGCTTCTTCTACTTCCCGGAGATGGAGGTCACGCAGCGTAAGTTCCTCCTGACAGGAATGTTCCACATGCTGCTTTTCCAGGAGATCACACTTCTCCAAAATCTCACAGAGCTCTGTGCATTCCCAGGCACTGCCAGTTCATTTATTCCACTTGGAAAGGTGCTTTCCTGTAAAATCAATGAAAGGTTCTTCAGCTCTTTCCAAGGGTGAGAAGGAAGGATAATCTGAAGTAATTGCCTGGTTTAAGATACAGAACTTACTGTCAAATCTTACCTTAATTATGTGGTTAAGCTCCTGTAAGGGTGTAAATTGTTGGCCTAAAAGCTTTCTCATCCTTGTGTCCCTGTGCCAGCCTAAGGATGCTCCTTTTCTTCAAAAAATCCGCTTCATCCCACCTGGAGCTTTTGAATTTCTCTGTAAATGGACACAGTAACCTTTAAAAAGGGGAAAAGAATTTACTCTCAGATCACAGGATCTTTGTGGGTTCTTCCATCTCAGCATATTCTGTGGTTCTGAAAGACAACCAAATTAGCCAGACTTAACAAATACTTATTTTAAAAAATAACAGCTAAAAGGTGGTTTGATTTTTCTTACCTATCTCCTTCCAGTCAGGAATCTGCTGGAAAACCGAGTGATGTTAATAATTTGAGCTGCAAACAGCAAATGTCTCGTGTAGCAAATAGCCAGAGGAAGTTGTTTATGAAATGAAAGAACATTTTCTGCGAGATTAAAATAGCCTTTGTTGACCCAGGAGATATTTGTTGTCATTTCTATCAGTGATGCTGCTAAGGCAATAATTGACATTCTTCCCTCTCCTGAGCCCTCTCTTGCCCCAGGGGGCTGTGGCTGCCTTGGAAGCAGCTCCTGCTTCTGCAGAGCCTTTTTTGAGGTCATGTGGAAGTGTCTTCACCTGGAGATCTCCTCCTTCCAGCCAGGCACAGAAGTGCTGGCAGGTTGCTGCTGGATCTCTGCACTGCTTGGTTTTCATTCATGAGCTGATGAATTCTTGCCATCCCCTGGGAATACAAACAGTCCTTGCCCCCCTTAGGCTGGTGGGGGTTTATAGGCACAGAATTCCATGGTGCTGAAGTGTGACTGTGGGATGTGAGCTATTCCCCTGCTTCCCAAAGTGCTGCCTTTTAACCAGCTGTTACTTTGTGCTGGCTAATCAGGTACTGGGAGCCTGCTGTGATGATGGCAGGAGCTGTTAAAAAATCAGACTGCTGCACATTTCAAACACTGCCTGCTTTTGTTCCTTAAAAGCTGTGTCCTTTTTTTTAATTATTATTATTATTATTTTTATTTTCCCTTCAGCGACTTCCAATCCTGTCACACCGAAGCCACCTCTGTTCAACACCGTGGTCTATTCCTTGGTGCCTATCATGGCAATTGCAGTGATCGTGCTCTTCTCCTTCTGGATGTACAGACACCACAAGCTGGCCTATCCTCCCGTGCTTGTTCCCACCCAGGTGAGCCCCTGCTGCAGGATTTGGGGTTTTTTTTGGGGTTTTTTTTAAGGGCCAAACCATTCCTGAAGGGGATCTGTCTCCTGGCTGGTCTCTGTTGCCTTCCTGATTTTGAGGTCCTAACGCTTGCTTTCCCCTGAAGCAGAGAATTAAGCTTTACTTAAACAGCCTTATTAATTATTCTTTGATGAATATATCAGCAACTACTTCATGTTTTTATGCATCTCTTTGTTTGGGAGGAGAAAAACTGAACACGGAGGGCAAAGACACAGTAAAGAGGTGCTGAGGGCTGAGCTGTAATGCTTGGATAGAAACAAAAAAAAGAGTTGCCAATTCATCTTGGCCATTTGAGGTGTTCAGAAAATAGCAGCTAAGAGAGGATGAGCTGGTTTTAGGGGAGCCTGGAGCTGGGATACAGGTGCTGTTACAGGGAATGTTAAGAAAATCTTCAAACACAACTCCAGGGCTCATGGATTGTGATTCCTGTCATCTTTTCCTCTTGTTTATGTATTTTCTGTTTTGTCTTGAAACGTTTCAGTTTCAGGGGTGTTTGTGTTTTATTTCAAAAGCATGAGGTTGTGGGCTCCACACTTGGATGTAACCTGCATCCAAACAAACCTTCTGGGGCTCTGGTGTGGAATTCCTGCTGTTGGGAGGCTCCAGCTGATCCTGGAGCTGTAGTTAGTGCTAATACTGGAATTCCTCTTCCTTCAGTTATGTCTGGAGATCCAACTGAGATTAGGAGGCTTTTATGGAAAGAGTTAAACCAGGAAATTCTAGAGACCAAAGCAGAAAAGATGAAGATGATGTGGTAGTGGAAATGAAGAGAGAAATGATTTGGATTTTTGCAATAGGAATTAACTTGAGCTTCTAACTCAGTGCAGTGACCAGAACACGTGACCTGTCCTCCAGTGATGTTATTTATGATTACAATTCAAACTCTTGTTGTTTTGGGTAGGATTGGCAAGGATTGATCTCTGTGTGCTCCCAGCTCCTGGGATATTTCCAGTGCTGCTGCATGACTCGAGGGTGCTGCAGGAAGCAGGATTGCCTGGGGTTGATAACTCAAGTGTTTTGGTTTCAGTTTCACAGTAATAGATAAGAGGAATTTGGGGAGAGGCAGTGGCCATATGTTGTTGCCAAATGAAAAGAACATAATTTAGAGGAAAAAAGTCTGTTTGCTGTCCTTGTGGAGAGGATTGCAGCTCCTCAGACTCCCTGCAATCTGTCAGCATAATTAGTTCATCCAGCTCCCATTTTATGGATTTGGGACTTTACATCAACCCAGTGGTCTTTGCTGGGAGATCAAATTCATAACTGCTAATTGTGGGGATAATTCCAGCGTGGGATTGTCTTCCTAAAGAAATTAAGTCATGGACAAAGCCCTGGAAAAGCAAGTGAATATTAAATACGTGTGGGCTATCAAGAACTTGGATTCTGGTTCTCCCTCCTTTTGCTGCAGCTTTTTCCTTGCATGGTTTGTGTTTGGGGCAGGATGGACACTTAAACTTTTAATAAATAGGGTAATCAGCTGTTGTGTTCATGCTCAGATTGTATCTTTGGGATAAGTGTACCTCGATGCTTTTGGGCAACAACATTTTCCTATCTTGTGGTGAAGAGGCATTAAGGCTCATGTGGAAAGTCAGGAAAAGCCACTTCTGCCTGAAGAACTACCCAGAATTATTATGTAAATCCAGTGTATAAACACTCTCCCTTATGCAGCAGAGCAGTGGTTCCCACTTGAAATTTGATTACAGCTGCTTGGAACAGGAGACAGGGGAAGCAGGAAGGGAGGGAAAGTATTGGGAACTTCATAACCACGAATAAACTCTGAAATATTTGTGCAATTAATCTGTTAATAGTATATTTAATAATTGGGGCATGAGTGGAGTTTGGAGGCCAATGGATTTGGTTTAAATCTTTGTGTAGCAGTGGTAGAATGGATGTACAGCAGGAAAACCTGGGATTGCTCCATGGGAGATCCAGATAAAGGTTATCCCTTTTTTCCTTGGCTTATTCCCAGAAACAATGGGAATACAGAGCTGCTGCCCTGGAAGCAAACTTCCAGGAAAAAATGAAAGGGTGGATGAGGAATAAGCAAAAGATAAAAATGAGGAAATGCTGAAGAATGAGAAACGGTGAAAGAATTAGAAGAAGTGGTGATAAGCAAAAGATAAGAGAGCAAAGGGGAAAGAAAGAATTTGAAAGATTTACAAAGAAAAAAAGCAAGAGTTACCCTGTAAGAAATGTTTGAACCTGTAAGGAGACATAAAGGACAATTAGTCTTGGCTCGTTTGTGCTGCTCGCTGTGCCTCAGTGCTGTGTGGGGAACCATCCAGTGAAAGCTGTCAAATTCCATCAAATCTGTCACTGCCTGTGTTCTCCAACGAGTTATTAACAAATCCATGTTTGCTGAATACATCTGTGTGTATGCAAAACACTTAAGATCTCTTCTGTCTCCTTATTTCTGTTTGATTTAGCAAACATAAATTCATCAGCTGATAAAATTCACGGTGTTTTAACTGCTTGGATGTGTGTAGTTTCCTGCAGAAAGAGGTGCTGGGACCTGGCTCATTTTCATTGAGGGCCACTGGGATGAGATGGAATTCAGGTTTCTCCCCAAACATTCCCAATAAAACTGCAGTGAGGATGGCAGGGAGCTGCTCCCTTCCTGCTGACAAGCCTTGAGCTGGGGCCAGAGCTGTCAGTGCAGATTCCAAAGGGCTGTTCCCACCCTGGCAGCTGATGGGTGCCACTGTCACCCTTCCCACAGAGCTGCCACCAGCCCCAGCCCCCATGAGCAGGGAATCGTTCCCCTCTTGTACTTCCCTGGGTGCCCAACTTGGCAGGATTTTACTGCAGCACAGGGTTTTCTTCTTGTTGGTTTTTTTTTTGTTTTTTNGTTTTTTTTTTTTGCTTTGGGTTGTTTTTGAAATAATAATTGTGTCGAGAGGCTTTGCAGATTCGCTTCTCGTCTTTGTGACCCAATTTTGGGGATTTCTTCTGAAATGGTCAAACTCTTTGGGGTCAAAGATGAATCAGGGTTTTAATTTCTGAGCACAGGGATTCCTAAATCTACCTGATGCACTTGAAATTTCTGGGGTGATCTTTCCACCCTGGGAAAATCCCAGTTTCCTGCTGAAGAATGAAGAATGAAACCAGGTGTTCAGGTTGTTAATTCTGTTGTTACAGATATTTTAATAGAAACATTTCAACACTGGAAAAATGCAAGGGAGAGGTGTTTTTTTCTTCAAGGATTGAATCCAAACCTGGGAAGATTAATGGCTACTTGAAAAACACACACAGGGAGAAGCCAGGTGCTTATAGGAAATGGGAAAAGAGATTGGAAAGTTACTGCAAATCAGGACCCCTGAATGTGCACTGGGTCAGGAGCTTGAAACTGGATCTTTTTTTTTTTCCCCTCAAATAGAATCCATGGGCTGGTACTAGTTAAAATCTATAACAGAGGGAAGAATTTGTGTGAAAACACCCAAAAGCCAAGGGCAGCTTTTACAGGTCAGAAAATGGTTGTGGGTAGCCCAAATTTTGGGAAGAACCCACACTGCTTAGAGTTTTATTGGTCTAATTGGTTACAAATATTGTAATAGACCCATCAGAGTTGGTTTTCGGGCAGCATAAACAGCAGCGAGTGTGTTTATGTACATTTGTGTGGGTGAGAGGGGTTTTGAGGGGGTTTAACTGCTCCCAGTTTTTATTTAGCAGAGTTAATTCCTGACGTAAATCTCAGATTTGCATTTCTTTTGTAGCCTGATACCCTTAAAGTGGTGCCTCTTGGATTTCTGCTGGGAGCCTGAGGTGATGCTCCGTGGGCTGAAGGGGGGGACATTGGTTTATAACCCAGAGGTGTTAATGAGCACAAAGACATCTTTGTAAAGTTTCCCTGTGCGTGGGATTCGTCAGTGTTTGGGGGAAGCTGATCCCTCGAGGGAGGACCGAGAGGTTTGGGAGAGGGCTCATTGCTCAGAGCTTCATTTTTTGCAGTTTCTTATTATGGTCAGAGCACAAAGGTTGAATTCATACATATTTCTGCTTATTGCTGAGGAATTTCCATAATTCACCCGAACTGGAGGACTTTAATAATGAATAGGCCTGGGGAAAAAAAAGACTTTCAGCCCCTTGGGGTGAGTTCTGCTCTGCTCTGGAGCTGCCCTGAGCAATGGTGGAGATTCTGATGGATCCCAGTGCTCCAAGTTGTGTTACAGGATTATAGCTCCGTTCTCCAATGAATCCTCCTGGATTAATTATTGGTATTAATTATTTGGAGAAAGGGAAGGGTTGCTCAGTACTCTCCAGGCACAGGGAAAGGCTCCTGTTGGCCCCGTGCTCTGGAGCATCCTGAGGGGGTGAGGGCAGAGGGGGAGAAGGGGGTGGCAGCTGGAGTCAGGGGCTTGAATTCCCTCTCTTCCAACATCCATCCCATCCTGCTGTAAAGGACAAAGGAGATGGCTCAGGTGAGAGAGTCACAAAATCCTGGAATAGTTTGGGTTGGATGGAAACTCAAAACTCATCCCAGGCACCCCTGCCAGGGCAGGGACACCTTGCACTGTCCCAGGCTGCTCCAAGCCCTGTCCAGCCTGGCCTGGGACACTTCCAGGGATCCAGGGGCATCCCAACTTCTCTGGGAGTGCTGTGCCAGGGCCTCCCAGTGCAAAGTGCAGGAGGAGGAATGGAGATGACTCCACTGAGGTGACACCAAGATTGTTCAGCAGAAGGGATGAAAGCAGCACAAACAAGGGGGTCATTGAAATCCTGGGACATGGGTTTATCCTGGGTTTCGTTCTACAGTGTTTAAACTCCCCCCAGGATTGTTTGAGGGAATCTTTAATATTGTGATTGATCTGCTGGGTGCAGAATGTTGGAGTTCCTGCTGTGGGTCTGGATTTATTGTTCGGGTTCGGTGCTGGAACCCCAATCGGTATCTGCCGGGTGCAGAGTGTTGGGGTTCCCCTGCGGTTCTGGGTCCGCTGCCCGGGCTCGGTGCTGGAGCCCCAGTCGGTATCTGGTGGGTGCAGAGTGTTGGGGTTCCCCTGCGGTTCTGGGTCCGCTGCTGGGGCTCGGTGCTGGAGCCCCGGTCCAGTTTCTCGCTCAGGGTCGGTTCCGGCGGGGCCGGTGGAAGTTTCCCGTTCCGCGGGGAATTTCCCTGGGGCGCCGCTGCCCCCTGGCGGCCAGCGCGGAGCACTGCAGGGAACGAGTTCCTTTGGAATTTCACCTTTGGAAGTTCCGCGTGTTTCTGTGCTCTACACACCTGCAACGGACGTTTCTCGATGCAATTATAAAATAATTCAATTAATTTTCTATCTAAATAATCCTGGTTTTCCCATTTTCCTTTACTAACAATGCTGGATTTCTTTGTTGTTTTAAATTATGTGTTTCTGGTATGGGAAAGTTTTGCTGTCCCTGTGAATATTATCCTGTCATTCACTCACAAATAATTTATTTTGTCTCCTCTAAGCTGTTTTTGCATCCCATTCTTGGTGTAAATAGTAATTTTTCTTGCCTGTGTTTTTTCCCTTTCTACAAGCACGCCTTTCATATAATGATTGAGGTAAGAGGATGTTTGTTCCTGGCTCTGGGGCTTTGTGGGGATGTGGGAGACACTGTTTGCTCTAAATTGTGATTTCTCAGTATTTTGGCCAAGCCATCTGTCAGCATGTGTGGATTAAAAATGCAGCTTTAGCCTGTGCTTTGTGGATCTCCTAAAATTCCCTGGAGCTCCTGGAGAGTGGTGGGCTCAGGATCTCCGACGTGGGGTTGATCCCAGAACACAGGGACACGGCCAGGGGGATCCCTCACCCCAGCCCAGGGATTTCCCTGGAAGCAAAGGGCACATCCCACCCCCCTAGGCCCTGCCCTTGGCTCTGTTCCCATTTCCCACCTGGAAACACCAGTTGGAGCTGTGGGGTCTCCACATGATGATCCTGGGATTTTTGGATGGTGCAGGAACTCAAAAAAACGGATCATCTGGAGCAAAATTAAAAATACTCCTTCACCACTCAGTCTCTTCATTTTTCCCCCTGACCAGGAGTTATTTTTATTTGTATTAAACTCCGAGTCACTGGGACCCCTTAATTCACAAATTGGGTCATTCCTGCTCAGCTTTTCAATGGAATATTGAAAACATCGAGATGGGAAGAGGAATAAAAATGCTCAATTTATGTCATCATTAAAGTTCTCTAATAAATACCTGAAATACCCTGGAAATGCAGTTCAGAAGAAAACCTAATGGTTTAAATGTATTAGAATTTTAAATATTTAATTATTTTCATGACTGTGCCTTCGTAAAAAGTTCCCACAGTTCCTTGGATCTCTATTCCATGTTTGGCTTCCTTCTCCCAGTCTGGAGTGCAGGGTCCTGCCTCCAAGGAGCTGCTTTTAATGCATTTGAGTTCCACAATTGCTGAGCTGCTCTCTGACCTCAAGACCCATTTTTGAGGACACTTAAAGAACCCCATTCCTGGGAGTCACCCTTCCTTAAGGAATATTTTCCCCCTATGGCTCAGTCCGAGGGAAGGGGCAGGAAAAGGGAATTGGTCTCTGGATTTTTGAACAGCTGGGAAATCTGGGAGCCCAATTTATCTCCCTGCCACCCTGGATGATCTTGGCACCACAGACATCAACCCCAAAACCATATGGGAATAATGGGGAATTCCCACTGGAATGTTAAACATTTTTCCTTGGAGCAGAGCGAGTTGGAAATATTGTCCGTGTAAAAACAGTCCCTGGAGCTGCAGAGTGTGGAGTGAGGTTTTAACCAAAAGGAAAATTTTTCTTTCCAGTTGTGTTAACAGCAGGAATTCTGCTTCCCACTTGGAAAGGCCATGCTGGGAATGTGGCGTGGAGAGCCAAGGGTTTGTAGGAAATGGGGAATTTGGTGTATGGGAAGTGTTGTGGTCTCATGGGGAATTAGGAAAGCACCAGGGTTCGCTGCCACTTTCATTTCCAGCTCTTGGCAGAGATGCTGGAACTGGGTTCAGCAAATCTTGGAGGTTTTTGGTTTTCCTGGTGGTCGGGGAAGAATTCAGGCACCAAGTGCTTCCAAATCCCAGCAGTTTATTGGGAGGAGGGCGTGGGAAGGAAGGGGAATCCATAAATCCACTGGAGCAAAGGGGGATTTGGGGTTATTTCCCACAAATTTCTCTGCTTTGGACAAGGCAGGAGGTTCTGAATTTGAACAGTTCATTAAATCAGAGTTGGCTTTGGGGGATAAATTTGAGTATCTTGTTCCCACTTCCTCTTCTAACAACAACAAACTGGATTTACAAATATTCATTTGGTACAGTTTGTCTTTTACAAATTGAGGGCACTGCTTTCCCTGGTGCCTGGAATATTCCAAGAGGGCTCTGGCACGGCATGAAAGGCACCAAGGGAGGGAAATCTTCGCTCTCCAATTTGGTTTTCTGTGCTGCAAATGTTGATGTCAAAACTTGGAGTGCTGTCGCTGTCACATTGACAAAAGGATTTCCTCCTTTTTGGGGACAGTGTTGCAGTGTGTGTCTAATTTGAATTTCAAATGCTGTTTATTCTTTCCCCAGTTATTAATTTGTGCAATGAGGTTACTCTGCTCTGAATCTTGCTCTGAAACTTGTTCTTTTTAATTTATTTGTTGTTGTGTAAGAAAGGAGGGAGTGGATGTTTATTCCTGCACTGAAACTACTCAGGACTTGTATTCTCAGCACTTGTCTCCACTCTCCCCGTAGTAAAGGGTTCTTAACCCCAGAGTTTGTCACAAAATGTGTCTTTAACCTGCACAGGATTTTATGGTTTTGAAGGAAGTGCTCAAACATTTAACTCTCTATTGAGTGCTCTCCTCTCTCTTGTAGAAGCAACTCCTCTGGTGGTTTTCATTCTCTTCAAAATGGCGTTACAGGGGCTCTTTGGGGAAAATAGAGGGGAAAGGGGGGTGTTTTGGAGGTTTTGAAAACTTTGGGGCCGGTTGTTGGGGTTTTTGCAGAGGGACAAGCTAATCCCACCTGGAGGGAAAGGGCCAGCCCAGGAGGCAGCAGAGCTTTGGCAATCAAATTGAGAATCTGCTTGTTCTGTTCACATGATGTGACACAGCAAAACAGAAAATCCAGGCTGTGCACTAAAGTGTCCCCTCCCCTTTCCCAGGAAGGGGAATGGTGCCAGGCTGTAGTGTGGGAACTGGGAATGGGGATATGGGAGTGGGGACACAGATACGGGGTTGTGGGTCCATGCATTGCCCTGTGGGAGCTCTGTCTCACCTCCAGTTATACAAATCCTGCAGGACAGGACCAGGTCACCTCTGCAATGTAATTCCAGCTCATTTCTGAGTGCTGGGATTTCAGGAGCTCACTGGCAAAGTTGGGAGCAGTGGGAATGGGGCAGGAGGGGCCAATCCCCAGCTGTGGATCTGCAGGTTCAGGGGTCCCACACTTCAGATAAACACAGAATCCTTCAGTGCATCCAAGGGGCTCAGTGCAATTCCAGCTCTTAAAAATATAACAAGTAAAGCTTGATTATCTTTGTTCCTTAATTTCTGCTGTGCTTTCCCACCTGGTTACAATATTCCTTAATTTCTGCTGAGCTTTCTTCCCACCTGATTAGACTAATCCTTAATTTCCGCTGGGCTTTTCCACCTGATCACATCATTCCTTAACTTCTGCTGTGCTTTCCCACCTGATTCCATTATTCCCTAATTTCTGCTGTGCTTTCCCACCTGATTCCATTATTCCCTAATTTCTGCTGTGCTTTCCTACCTGGTTCCATTATTCCTTAATTTCTGCTGTGCTTTCCCACCTGATTCCATTATTCCTTAACTTCTGCTGTGTTTTCCCAGCTGCTCCCATCCTCCCCTGGTTGGTGCTGTGCTGTCCCAGGCAGTGTCTGGGTGTATCCCATCCCTGTGGAGATGCTCCCCCCTGAGCATGTCTCACAATCCCATTTCCCATCCTGTGGACAAGGCCTGGGGTTTGTGCCTGGATTTGGGAATTGCTGCAGTGGGGTTTGGCCGGGGGATCCCAGGCTCTCCCCATTTCCAATCCTTTGTCTGTAGTGCCGCCAGGGACGATGTGAATGAATGTCATTAATAACAGCAGCATTAATTAGGGCTCTCTCCTGATTGCAGGACCCTGGGCCTCCCCCACCATCTCCCTTGATGGGTCTGAAGCCGCTGCAGCTCCTGGAGATCAAAGCCAGGGGGAGATTTGGGTGTGTGTGGAAAGCTCAGCTGCTCAATGAATACGTTGCAGTCAAAATATTCCCCATCCAGGTGAGCAGAACTCTTGGGCTCCTGGGTTGTTCCTCACATTAAAGCAGCTTTTCTTGGCCCAGTAATTCTGTAAATCCAAGTGGAAATGGCTTTGAGGTGTAAAAAAAGGATGAAAAGTTTTAGTGCTTTAAAATAAGTATTTTCCTGCAGTAAACACCTTACTGAAGCATAAGCCCTGTGAAGTGTGGGTTTCTAGCCATAAAAGTATTCAGCATCCGTAGTTTTAAGGAGCTCTCACCCAACTCTTGACCAGTTAATAATCAAATTAAATTGTACTTGGAAGGAATGTCCTGAAATGCAAACCCTGAAGTGATTGTTCCAATTAACCGTGCCTCAATTAAGTGCCATTGCCCAGCAAGTGCCGTGGCGTGCATTGAATGAATTTTGAGAACACAGAGTGATGCTGGATGGTGATACTGGGGTGGGTTTTACACTGATTAAAGCACCCCCTGCTACTGGAGGCGCAGGAATTTGTTCCCTCACACAGATCCAGGTGCTGCCTTGCAGCATAAACGCTGCGGGCTCTCCTTATTTCACAAGAAAGCCCACTCATTTTTTGACAGACCGTTCCCAAACGCTGGGAGCAAACTCCCCTCAGGGCCAACCCCCGACATCCCATTTTTATTTTTTTTTTGGTGGATAACTGGGACTGTGCTGCTGTGCTTGCAGGACAAGCAGTCGTGGCAGAACGAGTACGAGATCTACAGCCTGCCCGGGATGAAGCACGACAACATCCTGCAGTTCATCGGCGCCGAGAAGCGCGGCTCCAGCATCGACGTCGACCTCTGGCTCATCACCGCCTTCCACGAGAAGGTGGGGCTGCCCCTCCGTGGGCCTGGCTGAGGCAGGGGCAGAACAGCCCAGAAAAGTGTCACAGGCCTGGAGTTGAGGCAGGAAAGGAGGAAAATTGAAAGTAGTTTTCGCTTAGCCGCTCGATTTTCACCGGGTGCGAGTTCGTTGCAGTTCGTTTTCAGGCAGCTGAGAAAGTTGTCATCAGGTTTTACTGATAGAGGAGTTGTTTTAGGAAGCAAACAGAAATTAATTCTACCTTTTTTTGGGCTTTTTAGAATGTGTCTTTTTTAATATCCCCGATCTAAACCTGCCTGAAATACATAACCTCCCATCTTGCAGAGATTTTTGGGGGGTTATTTTTGGTTCACTCGTTGGTTGGTAAGAATAAAAATGAAGTGATACAGATCAATTCTATTGTGACAGCAAAAGGAAGAAACGCAAATACAATTATTAAGAATATGTTCCGTTTTATGTTGAATAATTTAGATTTGTTCAGAGTGTGTGTTTCACTCTGCAGCTGTGGTGTTGAATGATTTCACCTCTGTTTATTCGGAGTATTTCACTCTGAAACTGCTGTTGGTCCATAAGGAAGGACAGCCAGAGGTCTTAGAGATGGGAATTTGGTTTTCCCTGGATGAGTGAGGCTGAGCTGGGCGTGTGACTGCTTTTTCCTGCAGGGGTCCCTGACAGATTTCCTGAAGGCCAACGTGGTGTCGTGGAACGAGCTGTGCCACATCGCCCAGACCATGGCCCGGGGCCTGGCCTACCTGCACGAGGACATCCCGGGCCTCAAGGACGGCCACAAGCCTGCCATCTCCCACAGGTACTGCCCCGGGACACCCAGCACTCCTGCAGCCAGCCCATCCATCCCCTTTGGCTCCTGCAGGAATTCCTGCATCTCCCTGTTAGGAGCCTCCAAGGCGCATTTTTCCAAGTGTTTTATTTCCTGCCGTTTAAACAAAGTTGCAGAGGATGAACACTTGGATTGCAACATCTTCGTTCCATCTCTGTATCCCACATGCATCATCCATATCCCTATATTTCTATATCCCTGTATTTCTATATTCCAATATCCCTGCATTTCTATATTCCAATATCCCTATATTTCTATATTTCAATACCCCTGTTCCTCTATATCCCTATATTTCTATATCCCTGTGTCTTTATAGCCCTATATTTCTATATTCCAATATCCCTATATTTCTATATTTCAATATCCCTGTTTCTCTATATCCCTATATTTCTATAATGTCCCTATATTTCTGTATTTCTATATCCCTATATTCCAATATCCCTATATTTTTATATCCCTATATCTCTATATCCCCATATCCATCATACATCTGTGTTTATTTTAAAAACAAGCACAAAATTACAGTTCCAAATACTGTCTCATTCATTCCCATAAAGATAAAGGTCTGCAAGGGCACTCCAAGGGTTTATCATTATTATTTTGTTGTTTAACTTATCTATTTCTTTATCATTTTCTTGCCTTTCATACCGTAATGTTCCTCGTTTCATCCTTTTTCCTTAGGGTTTTATGTGTATTTCGTGTTCCAGGTCTCTAATTTGTGTGTTTTTTTCTCAAACTTGAAAGGGACATCAAAAGCAAGAACGTGCTGCTGAAGAACAACCTCACGGCTTGTATTGCTGATTTTGGTCTAGCTTTAAAGTTTGAGGCTGGAAAGTCTGCAGGAGACACCCATGGACAGGTAAATCCTGAGTTATTTCCAGGAATGCTCCAGCTGTTACCTGGATGCGAATGGGAATTGCCCCTCAGGCTCATTGCATGGCCTATTCCCCCCTTTTAGTCTGACTGCACAATTTGTACAAGAACTAATAACATTGTATTAATTACTGTTCAGAAACTGAGGGGTGAAACTTCCAAAATTTAATCCTAAAACAGGAACAGCCCTGGCTGTGTTTAATCTGGGGGAAAGCAGGGATTTGATTTGGCAGCAGGCGGGGTGGTGGGTTGCTAGAGGACACGAAATTAAGGACACGTATTGTACACAGGTAGTTATCAGGGCAAAAAGAGAGAAGTTTATTTCTTGACTTCCATTTATATAGATTTTGGACAATGAGTAGGGATTGGAGGATGAGGTTGCCACCTCTCCCACCCCACTGGTTAAACTAGGAATTCATCAATTATTTTTCCTCAAGAGAGATGTGAAAAACAATTACTTTGGTTATGTGACAATCTGTGAGAAACTCTGCTACAAAAATGCAAACATCAGAAGGCTGGAAAAGATCAGGGCGACGGTGGATTCTGGGTACAAATGTGGGTGTTTTGGTGCCCTTGCAGGTGGGCACCCGCAGGTACATGGCCCCAGAGGTGCTGGAAGGTGCCATCAACTTCCAAAGGGACGCGTTCCTGCGGATAGACATGTACGCCATGGGATTGGTGCTCTGGGAACTGGCCTCGCGCTGCACGGCCGCCGACGGTGAGGAGCATTCCCCTGGGAGCAGCCCAGGACAGCCCCTGGAGCACCCTGGGGATGAGGGAGGTGCCCACTTCATGGCAGGGGTGGCACTGGATGGGCTGGGAATCCCTTCCAACCCAAACCGCTCCGGGATTCTGCTGATGGCCGCCATTCCCAACATTGCAATCTTCTCTTTCTCTTTTCCAAAGGCTCCTTAAGTCTGAGCTTGGATGTGTTTCAGGTTCTGTGCTGCCCAGGGGTGCAGCTCTGAGCTCACATTCAGTGTCACTCAGCTCTGCACAGAGCAGGGACACAAAACAAATCCTTTTCCTGTTGAGGACCAAGGACAACTGTTACAAGTTTTCAAGCCCAAAATCATAAACAAAGTGGGCTGAAGAGAGAAAACAGGAAAGATGGGACTTCATCATCTGAAGCTGTAATTGGACAATTAAACCCCAATATGCAAATAGCCCAAAACTTAGAAAAGGGTGAGACCTCATGACCGGGGGTCCATTTTGTGACCATTTTGGGTCCAACTTGGGTGTGGCCCTGTCCTGCCCAAGGTGTATCCTTAAAGACCTTTTAATAAATCCCTACTTTATCCTCCAGCTCTGTCCAATCTGTTCCAGTCAGCCTTCCCCAGGCATCGGTGTAACTGGTGTTTCCCTGTGCAGGCCCCGTGGATGAGTACATGCTGCCTTTCGAGGAGGAGATTGGCCAGCACCCCTCCCTGGAGGACATGCAGGAAGTTGTGGTGCACAAAAAGAAGAGGCCTGTCCTAAGGGAGTGTTGGCAGAAACATTCTGTAAGTGTGACCCGACCTGCTGCTGCAAGGCTCTGAATCCCACGTCGTGTCCCTCACCTGGGGTTTGGGAGGGATTTCATAATTCCAGGAGGAGTTAAACGGGCTGTAAATGTTCCTCATCTTAAGCTGCTCTTTCTCCAGTATTAGAAAGTGAGTGTTTTGCTCTGGTTTTTGGTGGAAGAAGAGATCCTGGAGTTACTTTTTGGTGAAGTCCCATCTGGGGACTGAGGGATTCACCTTTTTAGAACACAATGGGGCTTCAGCACTGCAGCAAAGGATTTTCCTCCTGTTGTTGAACAGTTTTTGTTCAACAGTGCAGAACAAAGCAGAGCTGAGGCCCCACGGGACACTCCAGGTTCATACCAAACCCAGCCCCACATCCTGGGGGACACAAAGGGACACATTTGCCAGGTGTCCCTTAAAATGCCATTTTGGATCTGGGGACCCCCCTGCAGCCTTTGTAGTGGGTTGTTGCAGCAGCGTTTTTGTTAGAGGATAGAAATGAGCCAGGACACAGAATCCTTGCTTATCACAGCATGAGGAGGGTCCTGGCTTATTCCTCTTCACAGCTCAGCCAGCCTGACTCCAACCATTCCCTGACTGCCTGCAGCAGCTCCTGCTGTGGGTTTCCCTGCAGCCTCTGACTGCTGGATATTGTCTGTGAACCCTGACTGCAGGGATTGGGGTACAGACTGTGACTGCAGGGATTGGGGTGACTGTGACTGCAGGGATTGGGGTGACACTGTGACTGCAGGGATTGGGGTGACACTGTGACTGCAGCTTTTCCTTGGCTAGACTGTGGCTGCAGGTTCCAACTGCAGCCTCAGACTGACCCCACTACAGGGATTCTCTGTCCAGGATCCTTCCTCTTCATGATCCTCCGTGGTGATTCTCCTCCCCAGCCAACCCACTCCCTTTTATCACCCTTGTCTTTGTCGGATACGGCTGTTACTCCTCAGGGGTGATGTGCTGGGTAATTACCAGAGCTGTCACTAATGAGGGGCGAGGCGCCCTGCATCCCCTGCAGGGGTGTGTGATGGTTTTCCTGCCCTTTCCCCCAGGGAATGGCGATGCTGTGCGAGACCATCGAGGAGTGCTGGGATCACGACGCCGAGGCGCGCCTGTCCGCCGGCTGCGTGGAGGAGAGGATCATCCAGATGCAAAAACTCACTAACATTATAACCACAGAGGACATCGTGACTGTGGTCACAATGGTGACAAACGTTGACTTTCCTCCCAAAGAATCCAGTCTATGATAGTTGCACTGGTCATGGAAGTGACCACAGGACTCTTCACTGGAGCTGCTACAGTGCACGGACTGCTGGCGTCGCTGCTGGTCCGGGTGGCAAGGGCGGATGGTAAGTCTCTCTGGAACATCACCAACGGGTGTCCATCCTTTGTTTTCCCCCTCCTGCTCCTGCTCCTCCCCACCGTGGATCCATGAGACTTCCTGCATTCCCTGCTCACACCTGAAGGACGTGACTGAGAACCCCTCACGTGCTGATAAAGGAACTTACAATGAAGAATCCGGACCCGAACGGGCTAATGAGCGTTTTAAACACTGACATCCGATTTCTTAATCCCTGTCAGAAGACACTAATTCCTTTAAATGAACTACTGTTATTTTTTTTAAATCAAAAAAAAACCATTTCATTTCAGATTTAAAAACAACAAAAAAAAAAAGGGTAACTTGTTTTTATTGCATTTGTTGTTGTTTATAAAATGACTATTGTAATGCGACTACGACACAGCTTGTGAATGTTCCGTGTGCTGCTGTTCCGTGTACAGAAACAAGAGTAATCAATGGGATAGAGCAAAGAGGCTTCCAAGTATTACTTAACCTCCCTCAACCAGGTATACCTCAGTTCCACCTCGCTAAATTATGATTGACAACACTAATTGGAATAATAAACCGCTCCGTGTTTTGTAAATGATGTATTTCCCAACTCCCTGTGTTATTTAAGAAGGGGAAAGCTTCATGCCCCCAGGAAGTGGCCATTCCTAGAGCCGTGTTTTTAGCCTTTTCTTGTACTCGCTTGTTGTGTATAAAAAAAAGAAAAAAGTGCTGTTTATTGAAAGAAAATTTTCCTTCCTCTTTTAGTTGAAAGCTTTTCCCTCCGTTTCCCAGAGTATCTCATCCATTTATTTAACTGAATACTATTTAGGTTTGCTGTGTCTGAGGAATATTTGAAACCTTAAGCATGACTTTTTTTTTTTTTTTTTAAATTTTCTCTGAGCTGTGACACTGGAAAGCTCTGAATTCTTCTTGTTGTTTCTTTTTTTTTTTTTTCTTTTTCTTTTTTTGAAAAAGAGTCTTTTTCCTATTTATGTTTGTGCCGAGGTCGCCGCGCGTTCCCTGTCCCGCCAGGCAGTGGGGGCTGTGTCACTGTTTCAGGATCACCTCAGGAATCTCAGTGCCCCCAGTTCCTCCCCCTCTGCTTGGAGATTTGCAGCTTCCCCTCCACTCAGCGCTCGGTGCCATCAGGGGGGGAGTGCAGCTCTCGCTGCCTGTGAGCCACAGCTTGAGCCTGGAGTCACACACCGAGTTCTAGCCACAGATTTCAGATCCTAAACGTTACAAATTTCAGGGATAACCTAGTTCTGCTCACAGTATGCAACGACCATTCCGAGGTAACGAAAGGAATTTCAGTGTCCAGAGCACAGACTCACAAAAAAACAGGAAAAACATGGAAATGGCTTCACAACTCCAGCACTGGAGTTGAGGGTGTCAAGCCTTATGCTGGAATGACAGTGACTGGTAGCTGGGTGCCAGAGTGCTTCTCCCAAACCCCATCCCAGTGCATTGATTGGATCCCTCACTCCAAATTCCAAGGCAAATAAATGTTGGAACCCCCTGGAGCGCAGAGGCGGCAGCGGCCCGTGGTGTGCTGTGTGTCCTCGTGTCCGTGTGTCCACACCCAGTGTCTCTGCAAAGCAGCAGCTGGGAGCTGCTGAAGGCTGGACCCTGGCCCTGGGAACGTCATCCCTGGGGACAGGGGGGGTGATGGATAAAGCAGAGCCAGCTCTGGGCAGGGAGGGAGGGAGGAAGGGCTGACGGTGCACCCGGGGCTGTGCCCGAGGATCCTGCTCTGGGGGGCCGCTGGAAAAGGGAAAGAAATCCAGTTTGTGGGGTCCTCTGCCCTTTGGCTTCTGTTTCTGCTCCACTTTTAATTAAACTTCACACAGAGCAGGACAGGACCGGAGTTCTGCACAAACCCCAACCCTGTCCTTCTCCCTGGACACCTCAGGGCTTTGGGCCCTTCCCTGGCAGAAAGAGCCACGGGCTGGTTTCATTCTGTGCTGTGGGACTCTGAGGTGGAAATTGCAGCTCCCAGTCCCTCCTGTGTGTGACCCTTCCCACGGAGCTGCTGCGGGCTCGGGGCTGGCTCCTGCCTTTGGGATATCCCTGCTCAGTCCCTGTTCCAGTCCCAACTTCCTGGGATTTACCAGCATCATGTAGCGTCCCTGAGGAAAGGCTGCTCCTTCCCAAGGCTGTTGAATGGGTCAGAAGGATCTCCCCAGCTGCTGTGCTCCAGCCGTGCCCCCAGGGCCTTGGGAATGAATTCCTGGTTCATTTCAGAGCATTCAGGGCGTTGAGCTGTGGGAGCAGCAAGGGCAGGATCCGGGAATGTGGTGCCAGGGAGGGTTTGGGCAGGTTGGAGCAGTGCCCTCGGTCCCTCAGTCCCTCGGTGAGAAGTTCCTGGCCCAGGTGCTCAGAGCTGCTGGAGGGGGTTGAGCCAGTGCTGCCCTTCCTGGGCTATTCCCAACTCCCCCCTGGGCAGGGAATCCCCAGGAACTGCAGGGGTGGAGTTCTCAGTGCTGACACTTGTCCTGCTCCCATCAGCATCCACAGTCAGTCAGGTCACCCCTCTCCTCTCGTCCAGCCTTTTTAACCTTTTCCAGACCCTTCTGTTGACCAGGAACACTTGGTACAGAACACAGAGGCTGCAGCACCCCTGGGTTCAGCCCCAGTAGCATCCTCGATGGAACATCTGTTACCTCAGATACTCAACCAGCAGGACTGCTTTGCTTTCTCCCCCACTTTGGTTTTGTTCAGTCCATCTCCTCCTCGTTACCTCTCGAGTTTGGTGAGCGATTACTTTGACTTTCCTCTTTGTATTTGTCAGTGTTTTGGGCACAGGTTGTTGTACTACTGTCAAAGGGCACTTGCTGCTTTTGTGCAAGTGCCAAAAAAAACCAACCAATCCNCCCCCCCCCCCCGCCCTCAATAAAGTGATTGTTAAATATTGTACAAATACAAATGTATACTCTGCCCTCTTCCCCAGCGGGAAAATAAAAAATGTGACTACTCTGACTTGCAAATGATTCTTTGAAAACTTTATTTTAAATTCACGGGGCTGGTCCTAAAGCAGCTCTTGAGCCAAACTCGAGTTTTGCTACAAAAAATTGGGTATGGAAAGATGTTACCTTGTGCTTGCCACAACACAGTCCTTGCAGCCTGCTGGATTAAACGTTTAATGAAGCAAATTGAGTTGTAATTAAAGATTTAATTGGGTGAAGTTTCTGTGTCAAGTCAGATTTGAGATGGAAAAGGGCAGATGGAGAAGTGCAGATGGAAAACGAGCTTTGCCCTGATGGGGCTGTAGAAGGAACCAGGATCCAGAGCCCTCGGCCACAGGGAGCAAGTCCAGAGCCGGCATTTCTCCCAGTGGGAACTGTGTGAGGGGCAGGAGCTGAGCTAAAGGCCCTGGGGCTGTGAGTGAGGGAACAGCAACACCCTTCTCCCCAGAAAATCCCAAAGGGATCAGCAAAGGCAAGCTGCTTCCGAACCCTTACTGATCCGAGCACCTCAACCCTGGTGGGGTGAGCCCTGCTGGGGTGTGGAGCTCAGAGCCAGCTGAGGGAGGAGGCTGCCCACTGTTTGACATCCGTGGGGCAGTTGGGGTACAGCTGCAGGGCCTCCATGATCTGGCTGCTGTCCAGCAGCAGCTTCATCAGCACAAACTCGCGCTGCGCCCGCGCCGACGGCCGCTCCAGCGGCTGCACCAGCTCCAGCTGCAGCAGGTGCTCAAAGGCCTGGGATAAAGGGAAAGAGGGAATGCAAGGGAGCAGCGTTCCTGCCCCAAAACACCCCTGGAAAATAAAACCTCAATATTTTACAACTTAAAAAAGCATTTCAGGCTGACCTTCATGACAACGGGCTTCTCAAAGTTGTACATGGAATGTGCCTTCCTCTGGATGAACTTCTGGAATTCTGGAGCAGTGGGAGGAAAAGAAAAGGGGCAGTTGGAAGGAAGGGAGTGGGGCGGGGTTTGTAAAGCCCAGGCATTGCTCTCACCGTTGTAAACCATCTGGAAGTTGAAGGGTTCTCCATCGTAGACCTCGTTCAGGTGTTTCATGGCTATGATGAGGCAGATTTCCAGCACAGACAAACCTGCAGGGAAGGACAACAACCCCAAGGATTTCCCTTGAGCACATCAGGCACACAGGCAGTTCACCCACTCTGTTTATATTCTGTTTTTATATCCTCTGGGCCTCACCCATTGGTGTTCTGCATCTTTATTATGTAAAGAAATTCCAGAATTGGAGAGGATTGATAAGAGAACGTTCGTTTGCTGCGTATGTGAAGCAGAAATGTTCAGGAAGGGGCTGTTCCCACCAAAAAGCAGGAACTGGCAGTGCTGCACCCACAGGGCTGTGTGAGCCCAGAGCAGGCTCCCGGGCACAGGCCGTGCCCACAGGGAACATTCCCTCCAGCAGGACAGTCCCAGGGAGGGATCTGAGCCTTACCGTGGACAATGTTTGCCCTGGAGTCGGAGCTGTGCTGCCTCTGCGCCTCCTGCAGGTCTGCAGCCGTCAGCAGGGGGTGGTGGACGGTCACTGCACTGACAGCCAGCATCTGCAACACAGCAGGGACACTGCTCACTGCATGGCTGCTGCACTGGAGCATGACCCCAGCATCTGCAACACAGCAGGGACACTGCTCACTGCATGGCTTCTGCACTGGAGCACAGTTCCCCAGTCACCTGCTGGAACAGCAATGGATACACCCCAAACACGCAGCAGCTTCATCCTGAGAACCTTGTAAATAGCCGGCACTTAAATTCCGTTTTGCCAGGAAAGTTTTCCAGGCTTTAAACTCTAAAGGCTCCTGATTCCAGGAGATAAATCCCCATGGAGCTGTTTAGATCCATGGCAGGGGATCAGCACCTCACAGGCTGCTGCAGGAATGACTTATGGCTGTTGTGCACCTGCTTTTGTACCCAGGGACACCCCCAGTGTCCCAGGGACACCCCCCCACTGTCCCAGGGTGCTCCAAGCCCTCTCCAGCCTGGCCTTGGACACTGCCAGGGATCCAGGGGCAGCCACAGCAAATCTGGGCATTCCAGCCCAGCCAGGAATTCCCAATCTCCCCCCCAGCCCTGCCCTCTGGCAGTGGGAAGCCATTCCCTGTGTCCTGTCCCTCCCTGCCTTGTCCCCAGCCCCTCTCCAGCTCTCCTGGAGCCCCTTCAGGCCCTGCCAGGGGCTCTGAGCCCTCCTTGGAGCCTTCCCTTCTCCACAGTTTGTCCAGGAACTCCTCACTCTTCCCTCCAGGATCTGGATGTGTTTTTGTTGGGCAGCTGACCTCAGAGCCAATCCAGGCCTCTTCCCAAAGGAAGAACTGAGCCCATGCTGCAGGAGAGGCTGGGAAAGCTGAGGCTCAGCTCTGAGCTGCTCTCAGGGAGACTCTTGGTGCCATCAGCTCCTTTCCTGGCCCTCAGTGCAGCCGCGGGCACAGCCTGGGGTGCCCTGCCCTGGGAATAACCTGGAATCCTGGAACCAGCTGCAGTGAGCAGCACCAGCAAGGAGAGGCTCTGCTCAGGCTCTGAGGGTGCAGGGAGGAGCTGTGAGCTCTGCAGCCAGCACAGCCCAGGGACAGCTACAGCCAGGGGCTTTTCACACTGACACCAGCACAGGGGTGTTTCAGGATGGGTAAATAAGTGTTGTTTATCCTCTGTAGAAAGTGTCAGTGCATTTAGATGAGCTGTGTTCAAAAGCAGAATGTCAAAAAGCCCCTCTGAGAGAGCTGCAGCTCCTGTGTGGGGATGGGAGGATGTTCAAGCAGGAAAAACAGGCTTCAATATGAGCAGATTTCAGGATCCACCAGGAAGCAAAAAGAATCTCAGAAAGGAGAAAAGGATCTCAACAGGTTTCACCTACAGTTCTGTTTTACAAATGGAAAGGCTTGGAGAAAGTGAAATAGAATTGGAACAGTCCATCCTCACGGGATGAGTTACCCCCACAGCACAGGGTGACAAAGGCTGCAAGGAGCCAGCCCTGGCACCAGTTTAATAAATGATGTTTTTTGGCAAAGCTCAGCTGAACGGCCTGAAAAGCACGGGAGCTGCTCATTAATCAGTGCACAAGGCAGGGAGGTGGGTCAGAAATACCCACCAGGAGCAGATGCAGCGAGCGCAGGTCCTTGGTGTGGTGGAAGAGTTTCTGCAGCACGTCCTGCACAGTTTTATCCTCTGAGAGATGCTGCAAGAACAATGAAGTGATGTTTTAACCATCTCATACTCACCTGGAAAAGTAACAGGTAAATATTTTTTTTTAAAGAGCTCACCTTTCATTTGACAATTTTCACGTCCAACCTCAACTTTCTGTGACAGTTTTACCTCCAAAGTTCAATCAGCAAAGGTTCTCTACAATAATTTGATTTATTCCATATCACACTAAGCCAGTGAGAGGAGAGGCCAATCTTAGGTGAAAGCTTTACACTTTTACTGGTAAAGGATATGAGTATAAAGTGAACCAGCTTTACACTGCTCTTACTTTAGAATTTTGCCTACAATAAAGCAGAAAATGCTTTAAATACCTGGACATTGTTATTCCATTTTTGTGCAAAAGCCTCATCAGGAAATTCAGCAGGAAGAGAAAGCTGATTCTTAAATATCTTCATGTATTCTTTAAAATCAAAGGAATTCATCAGATAGATCTGTCTGTGGGAGAACCTTGACTTTACTCTCTTCTCCAAGAGCTCCAGGATATCCTTGATGGAAAAAAAAAAAAAAAGAGAGGAAAAACAGTAATTAAAAAAGCAGATGAATTTGGTGTTTTCTTTACTACAGCACAGACAAATCACTGAAGTAAAGTGTGCTGAAAAAAAAGAAAGAATTATTGAATCCTCGGGCTTAAAATGTTGTAACATAAGTTAAATGTTCTAACAAGCCCTTTGCTGATTATTTTAATTGATGTGCCTTGCAATGGCACCAGCCCACGTGATGCTCCACATCACACAGGATCATTTGTTGCTAGGAAACCCAGCAGAATTTCTCCACAGATTATGGAAATATTTCAGCTACTTAAGGCTGAATCCAACCTCGCAGCCTCTCAGGACAAAGTTGTTGTGTGGTCACAGCAGGGCTGGCAGCTGACAGGCCACGTGCTTTTTGTCAGCCTCAGAGAATACAGCTTAAAAAATCCCCAAAAATATTAAACTGCCAAAAAAAAACCCCACTCAGAAACAGCAGCTGTCAGCTCTGGAGACAATTCCTTAATGACACAAAAACAGGGGATAAAGGGTCTAAACAATGGGTGAGGAGCACACCACACTCAGGACAAGGATGATGCAAAAGGAAAGATTGTAATTTATTAAATCAACAATTAACTTTTCTGTTAAATTCCATAGATTTGCCCAGCTGGGTATCAGCTAATCCCAGTCACAGCCAGAACCAGGCTTTGATTAGAGATTTGAATTATTCTTCCTGTCACAACCCAATAATCTTCACAACACTGTGTGCTGTGCAAACAGCATCAGTTTTATCAAGTTTCCATAGCGTTCCCCAGGAATTATTTCACTACATGCCCACAATTCAAGGCAATGTCATTGGAAAATCACAGGAAATTGAACAAGGATCCTCAACCCATTTTCTGGCTAAAGTGTCCTACTGAAGTGGTTAATTAAAAAAAAAAGAGATTGAAATAGTGACTACAAATCTGTCCTTAGAAATGTTGGTTTGCTCCTTGAGCAGCCAAACTGAAGGCTTTGGGCATCTTCAATTTGCTCTCAGCACAAATAATATTTTCTTTACATCTCCCCTTCTCAATTCCAAAGTTAGAAAAATGTGTAATTGAGAAAAGTCTCTTAGGCAAAGAAGAAGTTATTCCAGCTCGGACAAAAGTCACTTTAAAACAGCCAAAAGCTTTGAGTGAGGAAATGGCATTCCTTACCTGCCTACAGGTGAGCCCAATAACCGTCACTGGGGTCTGTGCAGACTGGGAGATGTCAAAGAGGTTGTAGAGCAGGGTCTGGTTCTTGTGGTGGACAAACAAATCAAATTCATCCAGCACAAACAGAACTGGGCAGCTGCTGGTTCTGTTTCCTGGGAGAAATTTGGAGAGTTAGCAGGGAATTCAGCATTGAGACTTCCATTGCTACAGCTTTCTTTAACTATGGGGTTAAAAGTTCTGTCAGATTTTCTGTCAGCTTTTCACCTCCTGTCCTACAGGTACAACAGCAAAAAGGAAAACACATGGAAAAACTGGGGAGGTTTTGTGGAGTTCTGCCAAGCAGCACTTCTGGCTTATAAGGAAGACAGACTTGGCCAATTTTTATTTTAAAAACAGTATTTTTAATAGCATTAATTGAGTAATTAATCATCAATCTTGATAAAAGAATCTGTCCTTCACAGCTGAGATCACATGCAAGCCTTTCCAGTTACATCAGGTGCATATATATTAAATCCAGTACAGTAATCACTATTAACTATTTTTTAAATATTATTTTGTGACCCTGACACATTCTTGGGAATGAAGATTCTTCATTCCACCTGTAAAGCAGAAGGAAAAAACTCCACTTTTCAGTCAAGTGACCCAGAGTTTCAGAACAGGGGGGGTTTATTTACCTCTCCTCAGAGCTTCAAGGAGGAAGGCAAGGTTTTCAGCAAAACTGCCCTAGGGAGAGAATAAAGGAGTTTCAGGATGTTTTAAATTCAGACCTCCAATGGAGGCCATTTCCTTCCAAAACCACGCTTCAAAAATGTCCACTGGTCCTTCATGGTGTATAAACTCCTCAGGACAAGAAAAAAATGATGGAGAACTCCACATTCATCCACTTCTTTTTTCCAGCCTGAAATCCCCAGACTGCCTCAGACAGGCCAAGCTGAGTGATCAGGAGGATGGCTGCAAGCAGCTCAATCCACAAGCCGCTCTCTCCTTCCTGAAATAGCTGTTGGATCCTCATTTTCCAGGCCCACACGTGGCAAAAGTGCCACCTAAAGTGTCCCACTGAGAAGGAGCAGGGTGGAGGGTTTTTAATTGGGAACTTTATTGAACACATGGAAGCATCAAACACTTCTGGAACAAACTCTGCAAGGCTGTGCCCGTCCTGCTCCACTGCAGCACTCCAGGTGTGAGAGGAGAAATAATGAACTGGAGAGCACAAGCCCCATCAAAGGGGCAGGAAAGTCAATTTAACTTCTGCATGTGAGTTACAGAAAATGAGGGAATTTATTTTCATGCACTTTGGTCACTCTCTTTAGGATTGTCATCAGTACTGATGTAAATCAGTTTATCTGTTGCAAAAGGGAAATAGCAGCAAATGTTTTAATAGAAACTCCATGGAAAATGAGAGCTCTAGGAAGCCTGGATAGAATTCCTTTTTGGATAGACCAAAAAAGGTTGATAACATATCAAAGATCCTGATTTTTGGTTGGTGAACTTGCTAATCCTTTGTTTTGTAATGTTAAAACCAACATTTCCAAATCCCCCAGCCAAACAAAGTTTCTTTGGAACACTCAAGTTTGTTTCCTTAAGGGGCTTGTTAGGAGAGACTTCCCTCTTTCCCTCCTGCAAGGCACAGGTTGATGGAGTTTTAAAAAATAAAAAAGATGCATCAGTGTTGTTTGACCAGCAAAGGGAAGCTGAGCACTTGTGTGGACCTGCTCACAGCCCATCCAGCTCCAGCCCACAGAGCCCCAGGAAAGGCTTTTGGAGGGGAAAGTGAAATTACTCACAAAAACTTTGTCCCCAACCACGTTTTCCAGCTGCAGCTGCCTGGTGATCTCCTTCAGGGCCACTCTGTCATTTGTCTGCAGAAGCCCTGAAAGGAAAGGATTCTTCACGAGGAACTGGAATTTGTCCTTCACTCCCACTAGAAATTCAACCAGCAGCTTCTCTCCCTGTCCAGCCTGACAAAGCTTTGCCTGTTTAAACATCAGACTGGACAGGAGTTTCCTGGGCCTGACAAGTCACTGAATTCTGTCCCTGAGAGCACAGAAGTTCCCTCCACAAAAAAACACAAAGAGAGGCACTTTGGAGCTCACAGACAAACATGGCCATAATTTAGGCTGGATAAATTGCTGAAAGCAGAAACTTTATTCAGGACATACAAAATACAGAACTGAATATAACAGAGCCCTGGAGCAATGATGTTTTACTTGCCATTCAGGTGGACTTCCAAGAGGTTCTCTCTCACTTGATTCATCTGCCTCAGGTCTTTTAAGACATGATTTAATAACTAGGAAAGAAAAAAAAATACAGAACTTCTGTGAGAAGATTAATTTTTGAACAGCAAGGGAAGTGTAACTACAGATACTACAGGATAGGAAACAGTGTGTGAGGTGTTCATTGGGGAACATGTCTGATAATTTCCAGACTAAAATACTAAAATGACAACTTGGCATTCACCAGCATGAATTACATTTGTTCATTCTGCTGAACTGGGAGGGAAAGGAAAATAACTCTGGTATTTCGGTCACTTATTTTTGGAGGTAATATCTGGGGCTTCTGCCTTCATCAAAAAGCTTTATGAATTTGAGATGTGAGAGAATTTGGCTCTTGAGTTGGTGCCATATTCAGCTTCATGGCTCCTTTGGATGCTGTAGAAAGAAACTTTCTTCTTTAAATCTTAAAAGAAAATCTGCTTATTCTTTTCTTTTCTTTTGGAAGACAAAATTGAAACTGCACATGATTACATCAACTGCTGCTCATGAAATTCTCAAATTTGCTGTCCATTAAGAACTTGTTATTAGTAAAAGCCAAAAGGAACTTGTATTAAAATATCTGTAAGTAGTGGAAATGTTCAATTTAAAAATTGAAAAGCTACTATTTGTTTTGGCTTCTTCAGAGGAGGATTTGTAGCTCCCACCTATGTGCAAGAATAAATATATAAATATACACATACATGATTTTCTTTACTCCAGCATCTTTCACTTGATATCTAAGAAGGAAGTAATTCATTCTGCTTAGATGGTTTTGTTAACTTATATTCTGCCTGAAAGAACCACAGATTTTCATCACAACATTTAATGTGAACATTAAAGACTTGAGTGTTTCGATAACGTTGAAGCATTAAACACTTAATTAGAGGTCATCCCTTCATGTGCCTCAGCTAAGGGGAATTCCCTTAAAATACAAAGCCTACATTTATAAACCATAACCACCAAACAATATTCTGCTCCATGGCAAGTGACAATATTCCTGACCATTCCCTGCATGCACACAGCTATGGAGAAACCCACCCCTCACATTTTTAGAGCTTTTGGATGCTTTTTTATCATTTTTACAGTGAGAGTCCAAACCCAGGTTAATTAAAGAGTAATGAGAACATGGTTTTAATTGCAAAGACAAGTGTTAGGAACAGATCTCTTCATGCTGTCCCTGAACAGAATTAGCCCATGGAATGTTGTGAATTTCTCTGCAAAGCATCAGGAATTCTGTCAGTAAACCAGGCAGAGATGGAACGGTATGTGCAGAGCTGCCAGGACTGCAGGGAGGCTCTGCTGGAGCCCCCCCAGAGCCGCAGGAGCTGCTCCTACCGCGGTTTTCCCGGATCCCCGGGGGCCGATGATGAGGGCGGAATTGCTCTCCCCGTGCGCCGTGGTTCTCCTCAGCAGCTCCAGCAAATGGCTGCGATGGAAACAGGAACAGCCTGAAAACCAAAACCTCCAGGCTGAAAACCAAAACCTCCAGGCTGAAAACCAAAACCTCCAGGCTGACAACATTCCCCAAAACCAGGGGAAATTCACAGGATAAAACTTGCCCCGCCTGGGCTCGCTCAGGGCATGCAAAATGTAACACAATAAAGCACCAAGGGCTCAGCGGCCAGAGCTCTTCAAATACTTTAAAATATTAAAACACGCAGAAGTTGAGAGTGTCACTAATTCATAAAGCTCTGCAGAAAAGGACACACTTCAATAATTATTTCTTTCTTTAAGAAATGGATTGCTTTCTGTGCTGCCACCCTAAATTACCTGCAGGTAAGACTCATCACCTCCAGCCACATTTAAAGCAGGCACTGACACCTCCAATCCCTAAATGCTCCCATATCAATAATGTGCTTTTGGAATGTGGAATATTGACGTGCTGCTATTGCTTCTGCAGGGCTGAGAGTCCTCATGGAACAGCTGCAGCTCTGGGGGTTTGTTCCCTGTCTGAGAGGCAACTCCAGCCAAGAGCCCTGACACATCTTGGGAGGGAAAAAAACAGAGCTGGGGAGTTCCTTGGAGCCCTGATACATCTTGGGAGGGAAAAAACCAGAGCTGGGGAGTTCCTTGTGTTTTCCCTCCAGGATAATTCACTGCCAGTGGCACATTGAGTAGAACACAGCCTGGAAATTGTTTTTCAGAACTCCAGGATAAATAGGGGAGGCTTGTTTTGTAAAACTGACGTGACAGAAATGCATTTCCTCACGAGCAATAAAATGCCTGTGTGAGCTCTGCATGTACAGGACGACGTCTTAATAAGTGTTTTTGTCCTCTTGTAATGAAAACTTGTGCTCTCATCAGGTGACTCCACTTACATAGTCAGTCTTGGAAAAATTAAGTTTTTAAAACAAATTCTTTAAACACATGTTTGTTACATGCAGAATTTGCATCTGTAAAATGATCAGTTTTATTGATCCCTTCTTCCTAACCCTAAATTCCACACCTGCATGCTCCAGAAGTAGGTTTAAATTTGCAGTTTAAATGTGGGTCTCCACTTCAAAACACTTGATGAGGGCACAGAAATGTTAAGATTTACTTTTAACACAGCGCACCAACAAACAGGAGAAAATCTGAAGGAAAATTAAAGTATCACAGCAAGAGAATTTAACTTCTTGCTTTGCCAGGCCATTACATTAAGTCTTGGAACATGCATGGAAAGTCTTTCAGTCTCCAAAAGCAAAGTGCTTCATGAGTGAAAGGTGTGGAACAAGGACCAGAAAACCAAAACTCAGAGCCTGACAAAACCAGAAGGCAACAGTTGGATAAAACCTTAAAAATCTGAGGCAAATAATTTTAGAAGCACCAAGCTGGCAGCCATTTGAACCTGTATCATTTAGTACAACGGAAAAGCAGAAAATTCTGACTTCAGGAGATAATTTTACTACTGCAGCTGAGTTAGAAATCACTGAATCCCAGAGCCTGCTCACTCACCTGTACTGCTGCTTCATCCCAAACAGTTTCCCAGCAGCACAACAGTGACAGAACCTCTCACGGAGGATTTTTTGCACCTACGGATGTGACAGAGCACAGGAGAAATGTTCAAACACCAGAATTTACCAATAACGTAACTCCAGCAATAAAATAACAATAAATTAGGCACTTTTTGTGGTTAAAAATATTCTCTAATACATAAATCTTCACTGTCATCAATGATAGAGGGGTCTTGAAAGTAAGAATAAAGTTGCAGGAGGGAAAATGTTGTATAAACATCATATAAAGGAGGAAGAAGCAATTAGAAGAGATTAAAATATAAGAGATCACTGACCCAGGGGTAATTCCTTGCAAGATGCATTGCATTTTTAACCAGTAACTTTGGGAAAACAGGAGAATAAAGGTTTAAAAAAGGCCAAACAAACTAAAAACCGATTTGGCAGCTAAAAAAGTCACCTGGGTTCTGATTCACCAAATTGGAAGATAAAAAAACCCTAAAGTGATAAAAATGGATTTATGCAAATCTTTTGCCACAAACAGTTGCAGGAGCACAAGACTGTCCTTTAAGTTTTTTATTACATTATTACTGCAACACTTGAAGCAAGCAACAAGTGAGAAGCTGGAAGAAATACAGACACAAAAGCCATTTACAGCCCTAATAATTGTAGCCAATATTTGTACAAATCCTTGTCTTGTAACTGGTCTAGGAAAAAAAAATACAATGACACGAATGGCAGAGGGTGGAAAAGTTCCATACCTTGAAAACAAAGCAATGAATAAAGATGTTACTGACCTGGGAAATGCACTCAGCACTTTCCTCAGTGCTGTCCTTCAGCTTCCGCTTGCTCACGGCAGATTTTGTCTTGGAAGAAGAGAAGGTAACTTTTATTAAATGGCATTGCTTTCCAAACAATCCTGGTCAGAAAGCTGACTTAGCTGCTGGTCATTTTTAAGGATTGCAATGAACATCTTTTCTCAACCAATAAAGATGCAGCAGTCCATCTTCCCAGTGAGAAAGAGCCAAAACGCTGGAAGCATTTTAAATTTATTCCTGATAACATGAAACCCACGTTTGCACACATCTCCTAAACAGCACTGGCTTTAGGATGCTTTAGAGAGTTTAAAACAACATCCTTATGTTTTTGCAGCTGGAACAAGCTACAAGCACATGGGAACACATTAAGACACAACAATTAAGTTTTTACTTAAAAATGGCCAGGAATGGCTGGCCATCCTTGTTGATAATGTGCAGTTTGTAACAATAACCACAGCATCTCTCTGGACAAGCTGGATCTGAAGGGATCCTAAGGGGATCGAGGGTCTCTGAGGAGATGGGGGTAGAGCCAGAGGGGGTTTGGAGGGGAAACTCGAAGGGATTGGGGGGATCACAATGGGATTGAGAAGTTTGAGTGGATTCTGAGGGGAATTTGGGAGGGAATTACAGGTTGTGAGAGGGACTTTGGGATGGTTCTGACCAGACGAGAAGGATTTGGGGTGGTCCTGAGGAGTTATTTTATAAGGGTTACGAGGGTCTGGGAATGCTCTGAAAAGGAATGGGGGTCGGGGGGAGTGTCCATGAGGGAGTCGGGGAAGGGCTGTGGGAATGGGGAAGGTGGGGGTCTGAGGGGGTTGATTTTACGGGGTTAGGAGAGTGTGTGACGGGCTTGATGAGGGAATGGAGAGGCCCCAAAGAGTTTGGGATGATCCATGAGGGGGGACAATGAGGGCGGGTTTTGGGAGAACCTTGAGAAGGCCCATGAGGAAACGGAGAGGGAGTCTTACGGGGCTTGAAGGGTCCTGGAGGAGTTTTCCGCCTCACCTGTCCGGCCCCCAATGCCCCTCACGACGTTTTCCCTCCTCTTCTCCATCACCTGAGGGCGGCCATCGCAGTTCGCTCGCTCCCTCACCCCCGCACGGCAGCGGAGACCACCGGAGACCCCCCAGCACCCGAGCCCGGAGACC